>LR753933.1:0-41655 GCA_902729485.2 Mus minutoides | reverse complement strand
GTCACACAGCACATCCTGTGTGTGAAGAGCCATGATCAGGTTTTGGAGCTGCAGCAGGACTATCTCTGGACATCAGGGAACTTTGTCTCTTACTTTAAATAGCATAAAGGAAGCACTTTTGAAGAATTGTCTTTTGAGCTGAGATCTGAAGACCACAAATAGAGAAAAGAGCTGTATGTAAGTGAGAACCTTATGTTGTGGAACTATGTGGTTTGTCCAAGAAAGTGAAAGACAGGGTGGCCCAAGAGTGACTGGCAGTGGGGTTAAGTATGCAGGGCAGTAGAAGGAGCTGCATCTTCCTTTCACAGGTAATGGAGAGCCTTGGAGAGCTCTTTCCCTCAGTCTCTGATGAGAGATGGTTTCTATCTGGTGTCTGCGTAGGAGCTTAATTCTTTCAGAGAAGCAACTATTACAGTCGGAGTCAGGCTGCTGTTCCAGTAACTCCCTCATTCAGGGGACTGTGGCTGAGTCTGCTGAAGGAGGCAGAGGGATGCAGGGCTGACAAATGCTTGTGCTGGAATCCCCCGTGGAATGTGCAGTGCTGCTAACCCACTGGATGACTCTAGGAAAGCCATTTGACTTCTATGTCTGTGTCTCAGTTCCCTCCAGGCTTGCTTCCAGTACTTTTTCTACACCTGTGGTCTCTCCTCTAAGCATCATGCAGCTTGACTGTGGACTGAGTCTATTCCCATCAATCTGTCAGTTTTGGCAGAAGCATGCCTCATGCCATTTGAGACAGAGCACTATGCTCATCTTCTGTCACAGAAGCCTACCTTTAATTCATGGTCCTGTTGTCCTAAGATAGTCCAGGTCTCTAGCAAGTCACAATAATTCAGGGTAACTAGGTTCTCTGGAACCTGGTGGAGTGACTCATGGGGTCTCTCAATTCTGCAGTCAGTTATGGATGGTCCACAGCAGGAGTCTAGCTTCAGGCTGGGGCCATATAGAAGCCAACATAGGGAGGAACTATGCCGTATGACTCGGGTAAACCTGCCTTTGAGACTTGCTGAATTAGAAGGGCTCTGTATGGTTCTGGAAGGCTGGACAATTGAGAGCTTTGGAGAGGCAATTCTCTCGCTGGCTTTAGGAAGCAATCAGAACAAACTGAAGAAGTATGTGGCCAGAGTTATCTTGAGAGCTATGCAGAGAGTGGCTGGAATCTGACTGGCAACTTTTCTACCAACCAAACCACAATGCTTTCCCTATCTGAGTCAAAAACAAATGGTAGGAAAAAGTTTCCATTTTTTTCCCAAACACCTAGAACTATGGAGCTCAGGATATGTATGGGAGGGAGGGAGAGAGGAAGAAAAGAAAGACAAAAGGGAGGGAGGCACTGGGGATAGCACTCTAATAAGAGGAGGCAAAGATAGAGATCTGAGCCCTCAGAATCTTATCTGGAAATGAGGAATAAAATAATTTTCAGCATCTGTCTACCCAAGGCAGGTTGACCTCAGCCGGGTGGAGAGCAGAAACTCCAAAAGGAAGCTGAGAGCCAAAGCCACGAATCCAGCAAGTCTTCTTGTCTCACTTCACTGTTCCCATGGTCCTTGCCCACAGGTTCTCTCAGTTCCTGCCAACAACCCTGTGAAATAGAAGCTATTACCCTCTTTTTAGGGATGTGAGAACTGAAGCTAAGAAACCAAGTGAGACTGTCAGTCACAGGCATCAGAAGGCTTAAAATGCAGACTCCCAACCCTGCCTTCAGATGAATCAGGAACAGCAGGCTAGAGTTCCAATTTACACTCTTCACCCCCGGGTGGTCTCGATGCCTCACCACCAAGGGTCCACTGAGTCCCTGGGTGATCTCAGTGCTGGGAGTCACCCCATCCACATCTCTCCCTCAACCTACCATCTCCTAGAGACTTGTTTCTTGATTGATTATGGATTTCTATCATTTAGTAACTCTAGCAGAACCAGATTTTACCACCATCCTGGGCACAGAGCTGTCAGAGGACTGGCTCTAGGGTGTGTGAGGGCTGACCAAAGCCACTCCACCTTCTTTCTTCTGTTCACAATGCAACTTTGAGGGCATTTCATTCATGCTATACTGATAATAAGACAGATAATAAGATAATAACAATAAGAGGAATCCATGTTTTTTTTTTAATGGTCCTGTGTACAAAGAATCAAATACAAAAGGGTTGGAAGGTCAATCACTTGTGTAAGATGCCTCTCAATCTCACAGGAGCACCTTGTCCTCTGTACGTGAGCAGGGAAGAGCAACGGAAGTATCTGAATAAATCATGAATGACAGCTGCTCTTCTGCTCACGCAGGCATACTCAGCTCTTGGTAATTTTAAGCTCCTAACCTGACCAGTTAATGCTTTCACTTTCCAAAATTCAGCTTTCTTTTTTATCTTGAGGTTTTTAAAAACATGAAGGTTGGTTGAATTAAAAGAAACAACAAAAAAATTAAAACACTTGACCTAGTTCCCCTATTTGAAAACATGGACACATTGCCTCAGCCTAGAGAAGATAAAGAGTAGGCCTGCGTTATAACAGTTCAAAGTATATGCAGTTTTGCTCAAAAGATGTTGGTGGCTTTGCCCACAGTCTGTGGGAAGAAACACAGAGCACCACAGTGACAACACATCCTGCAGCAGGAGGAGGAAGAGAGCAGCTTTGCTTTTAAAAGCTTGACTCAGTGTGCTGATGAGTAAGAGAAGCATGGAGGCATGAGTAAGATTTCCAGACAGTATTTTAAAAGCAAGCCTTAGAAAGCAACACTAGGTGCCTTGGTTACCTTTGCTGTTGCTGTGATAAAATACCCTAACAAACCATTTAAGAGAGAAAGTGTGTATTTTTGGCTCATAGTTCAAGTGTATAGTTCTTCACTGGGGAAAAGTCAAGACAGCAAGGGCTTCAATGGAAGCAGCTGATCATGTCACTTCCTCTGGCAAAAAGCAGAGAGTGATGAATATACTCAGTTCACTTTCTCCTTTTCATAGAGCTTTAGACCCCAGCCTAGGGAGTGGTACCACCCATAGTAGGTGGGTCATCCCAATTCAATTAACCTTATCAAGGCCAGGGACCTCTGATCTATGAGGTTATAGATCCCATCAAGTTGACAAGTGACATTAAGCATCACACTAGGTAGTCTCTTTGGAGATGTGGGAATTCAAAGGCTCCAGTTGTGCTATAGAGTAATCTTTTTTTTTTTTGAAGGATGGTAAAAGACCTAAAAGAAGAGAAATGCCTGCTATGTCCACTTATGTTCCATAAAGACAAGAGATCTTTCCATTAAAATGGGGGATCACATTTAGAGAGTAGGTTTAAGACACGCTGTGTCATTGTGTGCAAGAAATGAGGACTGAAGATAATCTTGTTGAGTGTAAGGAAAAGGAGGAAACGGAGGAGGAGGAGGAGGATGTGAAGGAGGACAAGGAGAAAGCCACATTCAGACAGGTGAATTAGCTTACATTTTCTTTTATTCTTGGAATCTAAATTTGAAGGGAGACTATTAGGGAAGAGGAAAGAAAGTGGGAGGGGACAGGGGAGGAGATGCAGGTGCATATAAATGAAGTGATCAAAGGTAGTTATGTTTATGTATGAAAGTGCCATCATGAAGTTCATTATTTGACAATTAATATATGCTAATAAGAGGTTTAAAGAGCCACCAAGACAATTTATCTACTGCTTATGCAAAGGCTCTAAGTTTTCTTTCTTCTTTCTTTTAAAAAGTGTGTGTGTGTGTGTGTGTGTGTGTGTGCATGCATGAAGAGAGAGAGAGAGAGAGAGAGAGAGAGAGAGAGATGATATAAGTGTGTAGGAGCCTAAGAAGATCAGAAAATAGCTTTGGGTACCCTGGAGCTGGAGCTACAAACCATGGTTGCTGTCTGGATTCTGGGAACTGAACCTAGGTCTGCTGGCAGAGCGACCAACACTCTTAACTGTGGAGCCTCTCCCCAGCCCCGTCTTCTCTGAAGCAAAGATACTTTATTTTCTACATCAGTCAATTTGCTGATTGGTTATTCCTTGGTTTTGTAAGGGGATGACATGTAATTTAAGGCTGTCTGATGCAGTAAAACCTTGCATCTGGACGGATAAATTATTATCTGTCATGTCAAGAGTCCTACGCAGTAAAGGAAACTGGCAGTCCCCAGAAATGAATGCTAAAACAAGAAATCTGTGACGTGCCACTGTGTGAACATACTGGCCATGTTGGTCCTTCCAGAAGCTTGGACACATCCACTGGCTCCTGGTATAGCCCATGTGAATGGCTCCTTCGGCAACTAACAACTATCCCGGAAGTGGCGGTCCATGCCTGTAATCCCATTACTTAGGAGTGGAGGCAGGGGATCAGGAGTTTAAAGTCATCCTCAGCTACATAGTAACTTTGAGGCTAGCCTGGGCTACAAGGACCCTGCCTTAAAAAAAAAACAAAACAGTAAGTAAACAGATAGACAAATCGATAAATATTCTCACCAAGCGGTACTCGAAACCCCAATTTTGAATCATTGGTGATGAGCATGTGTGTAGACAACATGTCCATCCCATCCAAATAAGGAACAAAACACACGAGTGAGCTTCAATCACAAGCAGCCTGACGGGGCAGTGAGGGCTCAGGCATAGAGGAAGGGAAAGACAATGACAGTACCCATCCTTTCTGTGTTCCCATCCTCTCCAGGCAGAAAGAATCGAGGACAGCCAGCCTGCCTCACCCTCATTCAGTCCCAGTGTGGCCTGCACAATCTAAGATGCCAGGGGAGGCAATGGTGCAGGTCAGCAACACCCCATCACCCCTGAATTCAAGCCCTCACTGCCATAGGGACCCTTGTGTGCTGGGTGTTCATGGTGACAGAGCTGTCCAGCTGGTGAGAGTGTTGGAGCCAGTGGGTATGGGCTCTGAACTCATCCCTGCACATTTGGAGTTCATTAGGAAAAAAAAAAGAGAGAGAGAGAATAGCTAGTGACAGGTCCTGGTCTCCTATGCCACTTTAAGAGACTTGATTTTGGCAGCGAAGAAGTGCAGAGTCAGTGGGACAAGAAAGGAAGGACACACATTGGTGAAGAAGCAGTGTGAGACCACAGGGAGTCTGAAGGGATTCAGGCCTGCGTATGGTTCAGCAGCACTTCACTTGGCTAGCTGGGGGTTGCTGTGTAACCTACCACAGTTAGGTCAGGTTAGTCAGTCGCTGTGCTCCAATTCTCTTATGAACATCACATGTTAGCAGACTGACCATGGAGCAGAGCAACTTAATTGAATAGAGAGTCTTTTTGGAAAAATACCGGGTCACCTGGCAAAGCTTCTTTGCCTCTGTGAGTTCATCTCATTCATTAGCCAGAGTTATGCCCAAGAACACTGTCTGGAACCAGGGCTCTCCTGCTAACAATTCAGCCAGAGTGGGGACAGGAAAATAGGTCAAGAAAACATAGGATCTATGTGCTGTGAGTGACAGGACCACCTAGGGAGCCTAAGCAGATGAAAGCAAGCTGAGGAGAGAAAGAGTAGACATCCCCAGGGCTCTCTGTTCCCTGTTAAAGCAGTCTGACTGAAGTGCATGGGTAGCTTAGGGCCAGAAGTAGGAGGCAGAGCATCCGTTCAAGCACCTGCAGGAAGCTGCCAGAAGTCATTGCTAGGCTCTCCAAGGCTGCAGGCCGTAAGGACTCAGATCAAGCACAAAGTACCCGTGCATTCCGTTAGCAGATACCAACCACCTGCCTGGCTCTGCATGGGGAGGAACAGCAAGGAACACGGGCATCTCTCTCCATTGCTGTGAAGGACTGACAATTGGGAAACAGACAAATGAAAGTGGGACTTTACCTCAGGTTAAAGTACATGAAGAAAATAAAATGGGGTGATGGGCCAAGCAGAAAAGTCCCTTTAGATATAAGGATGGGCCTCTCTGAGGAGGTGACATTTGAGTTGAGGCCTGAATTATACAAAAGAGCCAGCCATGGAATACATGGGTTAATGCCCAGAGGCAGAAGATGGTTGGTGAGATCCAGAGACCACTTAGGAGGAAGAAGGAGATGCCAGGAGAACCACGGGAGGCAGGGCCAGTTCTCACAAGGCATCAGACGAGAGCCTGGATTTTACTCTCTAAGTGAATGGAGAAGCCAGCAGAACATCTTGAGGAAGAGGGATTATATGATCTGGTTGCTTTGTGAAGAAATGGGGCGAGTTTACAAACAAGAAGCCGGATGTGTTGCTGTTACAGGTTGGCCATGGGTAGGTGCAGCTCAGCATGAAGCCTGCTCTGGGGACTATCACTGAGAAGAAGGGCAGTGGTTTCAGGGAGAAGCTGAACTTGAAAGAGCTTGTGATGGAGGTGCTGTGGGAAGTCCTAGTCACACCCCGCCATCCACCAGCCCATGGAAGCTCGTCTGTCAGCTTCCCTTCCCCGGTTCGGTTCGTCAGACTCCCCTGCTCCTGGAACACTCAGCCCCACCCCACCCCCACTCCCACCCCCATACCATGGTGACACAGATCCCCTGTGCCGGGGTGAGCATCCCCTTTCAGGGACATGGTTAGTCCCTGTCTTAAGGACCTGGGGGTTCGGTGAGATTCACCCTGGTCATTTCCCAAGTTTAAATCAGTACTCAGACCAGATCTGCACACGGCTCTCTTCCCCTTGCCGCACGTTACTTAGCTGTCCCTGGTAGCTCTGCATTGGTGTGAAGGTTATGCTTTAAATAAGTGTAAGAATATGTCACAAGTTTCTCCTTAGGCTGTGGAACCTCGTCTAGGATGCTGTGTTTGGCAAGCTTTCTTAGACACGCCAAGGAAGCATCACCACATTCAATTTCTAAAATCACCCACTGTGATTTTAAACACTCAAAGATGTTTCCATGAGGCTGTGCTCTTTGACCTCACCGTGCACTCTGACCCTGTGGTCATCCTTGAAGCACAAAGGGAAAGTATGCTTGACCCATCTGCTACCCAGAGACTGGTACAGAAATCTGGGATATGACATGGAATGTCATCCCACATTAGAGTCCACACAAGCCATGATCACTGATCACCCGATGGTTACAAGGAGAAGAGTCAAAGAAACTAACAAATGTCCACTGCTAGTCCACTAAGAACTAGTTGCTTAGAGCCTTTGGGATTTCTAGGAAGTGATTGCTGGTTTATATTTTCCCAAGACAGGTCAAATTGTTAAGTCTAGTAATCTCAAGTAGATAGATAAGCCATTGACCCACACACTATAAAGCAAAGAGATCACTAAGGCATCTCATTGTTTTTGAGAGATGAATTCTGTAAAACTATATACAAACCTTGTTCAATCTCTCCCCCCTCCCTTTCTCACTGTGTGTGAGTGGTGGGGAGAGACCAGAAGCCAACCTTGGGTGTCCTCCTCAGAAACACTATCCAGCTTGGTTTTGGGGATGAGGTCTCTCCTTGGCTTGGGACAAGCAAGCAGGCTAGACTCCCAGTTCTAAGAATTATAGGTGTGTGTTACCATGCTCAGGCTTTTGGTCTTGGGTTCAAGGGCTTGAACTCTGATATTCCTGATATACATACAGTCCCTGCTAAACAAGAGGAAAGCACTAACACCCCCAAAGTGTTCTATCTTACTTTTAGCTAAAGTTAGAAACACACACACAAAAATAGACTCATGTGCTGGTAAAATATCTATGAAATTATTTCTAACATTCTCCAGAGGTCCTGTCCCTCCCTACACCACCCTTAATAAACGAGAGATCAACAGGATTTCCAGAATGGAATTGATTCCCCCAGATCCCTGGCGCACCCACGACGGAACAACATACAGCCTTTCATATCAACCTATCCCTTTTAATTATTCATCAAAATGAGGGAGTGCTTTTTACTTTAAGTGAATATTTGAAATGATGGTTTAACATAAGGCAGGGCTAGGATATCAGTCTCAAATATTTCTGAGGCTGAAAAAAAAAGCCCTTCATTTTAAATGGTTTGGACTGATTTTCTTTTTTTAACCTATAGAGAACTATATGGAGGCATAGTATACAGTTTTTTTGTTCAATGGATGTGTGTTTGAGTGTATGCATTTTGTAGAACACAATAGAACTCAGGCCATCAGTAAAAGATTTTATAGACCATAACCATCCCTAGGGACTGAATGCCAACTGTACCTCAGTAAACAAAGGCCACATAGAGAGAGTGTGCCACTAAGGGGCCCTATGGTCTGTTCTTTGCAAAAATCCACATTTTAAGCCACAGTTTCTTTTACTATCTCAGTCGCATCTTAAGCTTCCTCTCTCCTACCCTTCCCTGCACCCCTTCCTGCAGTCTGCTCTAAGCTTCTTCTCTTCTCAAGATCTCAGAAAGCTGCTTGCATGGCTCACTACAATAACTGAATCATTGCTGTGCGAACTTTACACATTCTTTCCATGGGCAACACATCAGCACATCATGGTTTAAGCATAGGTGACGAGCTCTCCACACACCAGTCACAAAGACACCACACTCACTCTGAGTCTGCCGTGCAGATTTTCCCATAAGCATAGCTACCCCCTGCCCCCAATCCGGATCTACAGTGATGCTCCTTGAAAACTAACCCCCTCTCACACCACATCACAGCGTTAATCGTAGGGTGACTTTTCTGCTGACCATCAGGCATTTAGACAATTTTGTAGTTAAATGAGCACAATGAAAAGACCATATTATTGCTCAATAACGTTCTGCCTTTGTGTCTTTGCTTCAGTGACCCACAGTGAAAGGTCAGACACCAGGGAAGCCTGTGGGAGAGCTACAGCAAAGGAGTCTTTGGTCCCTCATCATGCCTGCGGCTTACAAACTATCGCTCCAGGGTATCTTTCCACTCACTCCTTCTCATAAAGGTAGCCACTTCCTTATGGCCACCAGAATGGCTGTCATTTTTACCCACAGAGTAAATCACATATGGACATATGCACACTCCATCATTTATTTATCTTAATACAGTATAGACTGAACACATGTTAGCAGATCACTTTAAAAAGTGATAGGCACTTGCTGTGTAGAATGCAGAGAAAGTCCGCAGAGAATGTAAACCCAGAGCGAACGCTGCTGGACCAAACTCAGTCTTCCACGGAGCCTCCTCTCCGACTACGACAAATGCATTCAGAGTGCTTAAAATTAGAGAGATATTTTGCACAGTGCAATGTCTATTTTATTAGATGGGTTACTCCATACAGAGCATGTTCAATGCTTTGACAGTTAACAACAGAAATATATTTAGTTAGAAAGATTGATTAGAACTGGCTGCTTTGAGCAAGCTTTTATAGCACTGAAACTAAGAATAGGTTTATCAGAATCTATAAAGATATTTCTGCTAAGTGTTCACTGGCCTAAAAAAAATCTCTTAAAACAATTTAGATGATTTGGCTAGGGTAGGGCATGACATATGTGCATATTGACCCAGGCTGTGATTTCTTGTAGAGATGCCACCAAGTCTACAGGAGTAGCAGAGATCTTGGAAATACTGAACAAGGTTGGGATCACTTTTCTTTAAGCGATCTAGTTCTGGATAGAGGAGCAGAGGCTGGGGATGCAGCAAGATGAAAGCCAAGTTGAAGCTAGAATAAGGAAGCACACAGCCCACCTCCCATCTCACCATCGCTGTAGGGAGCACTGTTTGCAACAAAACCCAACATTTATTTTCACGTGCCTTATTAAATTATGCAGAATGCCCACCACAACCCTAGAGTCATCCCCAAACAGAAACCAAACAGTACCATGTCCAATCTCTACATTACAGACCAGAAGCTGTTACCTGTCAAATGTGGGGAGGGTATAGCTGAGCTGTATGCATTTTAAATATACAGGAATCCAAGGAACCCTGATTATATAAATATAAATATATGTGTGTGTGTGTCTATATAGAGAGACATATATTACACTATTATATATATTACACTACATAAAATATACAACAAATGTATACATACATAAGTATATACATGCATACTTGTTAAATAGCTCTTCACAGAACAACATAAGTCTGGCCACCAGGCTAATCATGGAAGGCTGGATGGCACCTTTGTCTCTCTTTTCTAGTCATGAACATGACTGCAAAGTCCAGGGGAGATTTATGCCTAATGCCTAAAATAAAATATACTATGTTCATAAATCAGTAACTCAGCCTGCAGTGTTAAGCTGGGCATCAGACTCCCGGTGAGATGGGTGGGCAGGGTTACCGCGTCCCAACACAGCCTAAGACTGGGTACCACAGTAGCTCCCGGGGGGAGGGGGGAAGGCCCCCAGAGGTCGGGGGAGGGGCGAGCTCGCCTCGCAAAGTGGAGGAGCACCTGCACCTGCTGGGTCCCCTGCAAGCCTGACACCTGACGCACAGCCCAAGGCTGGCCACTGGAGCACGGATCCTACTTACCCGGTCAGCGTCATTAGCAGATGGAATGGCTACATCGGATGCCGGGAGGAACCTCTTTTTGTGTGTGTGTAATAAGGAAATTCGAAGTTAGAGGAACCTCGCAGCTGCAGCAGGCTCGCCTCACGTAGACGCGGGGCGGGGGCGGGGGCGGGGGCGGAGTGGGGGGGGGCGACTCTGCGTTGCTAAAAATCAATGGGAAGCACAGCGCAGGGCGCAGGCAGACAAAGACGCTGTCCGCTAGGGCCCGACCAGCCAGCGCACAGGGAGCAAGGGTTCCCACATACTGCGTCCCTTAGAGGTTTCTCAGATGGCACCAGGACACAGTCTTGACATGTGCCACTACAGTGAGACAGGCATTCCCGGGTTCTCCAGAGTCTGCACTATGCCCTACCTAAGACATCCTGGTCTCTCCCACATTTCATGCTCAGTGTGCCTGGGCATACCTTCCTGTCAGGACCCGCTTTTCTGGTGACCAGTTCTCTGACACCTCAGCCTCAGGGCAGCCTTCAAAAGATCTAGGGTTTGGGAAGGGAAGAAGGAGGGAGGGATAGAGGAAGGGAAGGAGGGAGGGAGGAAGAAAGAGGAAGGAAGGAGGTGGGAGGAAGAGAGGAAGGAAGGGGAGAAAGAAGGGAAGGAGTGATGGATGGTAGAGAAAAGGAGGAAGGGGAGAGGGAGGATGTTTCTAAGCTGGTTAAGTAGGTGGTAAAACCACACAACTATTGCTGCTTTTAGTTCCAAGACAAACTGACTTTTTAATAAATTAGTAGGTGGACACACACATACAGGGAAGGAAGAAAGGAAGAAAAAAGAAAGAAAGAAGGGAGGAAAAGACTTTTGATAGAGGAGATGTGATCTGAATACACTTTAGCAAGAAAAACATTTAATTGTGACAAAGCCAAGCTCATCACAGTGGGTGATTTACTCTCTAGATGGGCCTAGACTAACTACCCAGGCTTGTCACAAACCCAGAACGCAGCAGGGCTCACTGAGCTGGTGACTGAAGCAGCCTTTATCCCTCAGCTTCATGGAAGACTCTTGTGACGAGGTCCACTAATTCTGAGACTTACAGTGAATAAATCAGAGTCTAGCCTGGGTAGGGAGCCAGCTGGCTGCTCGTGTCTTGTTACTGATCAGGGGGTTTCATTTAGCTTAGGAGAAGCCCCCAAAGCTATGATCTTTCTTTTATATGTTTTCCAGCTCTGGTCCTGTTTATTAAGGAGCCTTTGTAATTATACAACCATGTGGTAGTTATGAATTTTAATTATTTAAGTCATATTCTTTTCATATTATTTGTGAGTAGCTGTATCTTTCTTATCAGTAGCAAGACACCATTTGCCCAATTATTATTTCTCAGCAATCAGTTTGGCCTGCTTCAGTAAATGTATGCAGCGGAAACCTGAGACCTTCACCAAGCCTTAGAGCAGTGTTTCTCACCTTGGAGGCCATGGGGATCAAATGACCCTTTCACGGGGATCATCTAAGACCACCAGAAAACACAGATATAACATAACAGTGTCAAAATTACAGTTATGAAGTAGTAACAAAAATAATCTTATGGTTGTGGGTGACCACAACATGAGGAACTGTATTCGCTCCTAAGGTCATAGCATTAAGGAAGTTTGAGAAACACTGCCTTAGAAAGTTTTCATGAAATCCACGCAGGACAGGATAAAACACAGTAAGTTTCAGAATAGCAGGTATTTGTAAAGATATACATATAAGTGGCGAATGTACTTTAAAAGTGGCTTTCAATGAATACCTGTAAAAGATCGGCAACAAGCTATTAGCCCCTTCAGGATCGACCTACACCACCCAGAGTCCGGCACCTTCCAACAGCCCAGTAAGTCTGTGAAATAAGTCAGCGTGCCCAGGTAACGGCCCTGTGCATGCAGAGTCCAGAAGAGAAGAGCATGTTGACGAGGCTCATCCCGCACCAGATAAGAAGCTGTTTCCTTTGGTTTTTCAAGGCAATGCAAAGCTTCGTTGCTGCTTCCCCCTCCCCCTCCCATCTCTCCCCCTCCCAGCTGTAGAGAAAGACGCTGTGAGGCTGTGTCAGCCTGGAGTCACAGGGGCTGGCTACATTAGCAGCGTCACACACAGCACTATGGTGATGTCTCTCCCCTCTCAAGCTCTCTAATTATTTACCCCGATCAAGCTCCACTGCTGGAAAATCAGCTCTCTCCAGGAGGTGATGGAGCTGAAAGGCTCTTTTCACAGAGGAACCACGGGCTGGTAGCTGGCATCTTGCCTGCAGGCCAGCGAGCCCCTGTGGGCAGTGTCATGAAATAAATACCCAAGACCACACCATTTTTCTCATTCATCCTCTGGCAAGCATATATCAGTTTGAGAAAAACTGAGAAGAGAAGAGCTGAGGTACAGAGAACATATACAGCCCGGGCGCCTAGAACAAAAGTCGCTGTTGTGAAATGCAGAAAGATCGTGCTGAGGTGGCTGGCATTTCTTAGCTAGGGCACAGCTCACAGCTCCTATAGGCAGACAAAGCAGAATATGCCTCATTGTTCCCATGGGTGGGTGCTGCTCTCTCATGCAGGTTTCCTGAAAAAACCGAAATGTTCAGGAAACATTTATGTTAGAATTTGCTTGAGTTCTTATAAAAATAGAAAGTTACCAGCACTGTCAGCTCATACACTCCTCCGACTCCACAGAATAAAAAACCCTAGGGAAAAAAATCAATGGAAATCAATCAATATAATTTATATCCATCTATTTTGGAGCGCTTCAGTAGAAGCAACATTTCCTCTAGATGCTTTCTGCTTTCTTTCTAGGACTGAAAAACTATTGTCACGCATAGGCAGATTTTAATTTCTCAGGTCTGAGGTAGACCTTAGGTTCCCGTCTTCTTCATAAGGAACAAGGCGGGCATGGCAGCCTGCAGGGACATGAGGAATGTACCCCACGAGGCACTAAAGAAACCACTGTGCCATGACAAGGGACACACACACACACACACCACTTGGTATTTCTGATTAGGTTATATGTATTTTAACATTAAAATCAATCAGTAGTCTCTGTATATACAGGCACTTCTTATAGAACATCTAAGCATTTCCCACTTCCCAGGAAGGACTGTGATTCTAAGTCTGTGGTAGATAATTAGACTGCTAATTAAACATCTCTCTCTCTCTCTCTCTCTCTCTCTCTCTCTCTCTCTCTCTCTCTCTCTCTCTCTCTCTCTCTCTCTCTCACACACACACACACACACACACACACTTAAAAAAAAACTTGTTTGACAATTGGCATTCTAATTCCAGGTTGGCCATGGAACGCCTGTGTCCAACATCTAACTGCTGAGATTTGTCCTTAATTTCTTTCATGAAAACTGGCCTCAGTATTATGGCACCAGGGTTGATGTCCCTACTCAGCTGCTTGTCAGACACTGGAGAAGCTGTATCAAGTTTTTCACAAAATACAGTGTTAATACAAAGAATCAACAGAATTTTGAAAGGGGTATACATTTAACTAGGTGGGGCTATGGTATCACCTCTATTTTAATCATTAAAACCACCACCCAGTTGTCTGTGACCCCATTAAAGATAAAAGCTCATCTTAGAAGGAGAACAAAAAAAAGCCCTCACGATATCTCATGTAACAAACCATTTTATAGGGAAAATTAGAGCACTCTGTATGAGGCTAAATTCATTGGGAGAACAAATATCAATTATAAACTTTTTAATTGGTGATTTAAGTAATTTAAGTGTAGAAAAATTACTTGTTTTTAAGGTAAGACAAAACCCCTACCATTTCCACAGTATTGAAGACAGATAACCTTGCTCAAATTTAGAATTATTATCCTCTAAAGGAAACTTTATTGTGGTAATTACAGTTGGAAACCTTGTGGCACTGGGGACAGTTCCATTGCTCAGAGAAGTTGCAGCTGCTCAAACATTTCATTCTTTTTGTATCAATTATACCTGCCTTTGCAGACTCAGACTCCAGTTCTGTTTCCCTTAGTGCAAGCCAAGATCCATTTCCTGTCATGTGGCTTGCTCATAGGCTCTAGGCTGGGCTTGCAAGTTTTATTTTCCACAAAATAGTGCAAGATGCACAGTCCCTGGAGCTTGTGCTACAGTCCTAGCACACAGAGCAAAGGCCCGTGTGGAAAGAGCCGGTGGATCTACTTATGGACTAACTTGGTGGAGGAACTCCAGGTAGCAAGCCTAACCAGCTCAGGGTTTGAGGCTGCTAACTGGGGGTGTCCTGGGATAGAGAGGGTTCCCTGGGTCTTGTTTGTCTGCTCAGTCCCTCGGCCTCCTGTTCCTTCCTTTCCTGAGATGCTATTGCCTAGCTTTGGCAGGAGCTGCCATGCTGTCATGGCAGTAGCACCATCAGCCTGAGGGTGCTGTCTGAGTATCTCCTAAGGACGCAGCAATGTAATTACAAAACTGGATACCATCGCACTTATTAAAGTATCAGTGCTGGGAAGGAAAACACACAGGCCCCAATGTGGTCGTACTTATACAGACTGATGTTTGCATCACTACAGCGAGTGTTGGGAGTCACAGATCTGCTTTGCAAGAGGCAAAATGACAGCAAGGTGACGCCCCAGGATTGTGTCCACTGATTTCAGGGTGCTAGAGGCTTGGAACAACCCAGTTCACACCTAGATGTTACTCCACACGAAACCTGGAGCCCTGGCAGGTCTTTCAATCCAGACCACACCATGTTGGCCATTTCAGTTCTGGTGCTATCCACGGGAGGCAGAATTACCCTATCAACCCAAGAGTAGATTAAAATGAGATTGGTGGTGTAGACCCCTCCCTGACATGCAGCTCGGATTCACCTGGTTCACACAGTACTCTCTACAGCTAAGCCTTCTCAGGAGCAAGAATGGAGACCTGACAGTGGGGCGCCAGACTCAATGAAAAGGGAAAGGCTTCCTGTCCCATGTTCCTAGAATTGTGAGAGTGAGAGACCAAAGATGCGATCTCTTCCTTCCTATCTGTCCATTTTCTTTTGGAGACGTGGTCTTACTATGTTGCCTAGGCTGGGTTTAGGCAATCTCCCTGCCTCAGTTTCTCCAGCCACTATACCTCCTAGAGTAGAAATCCAACTGCTGCTGGCTGCAAGAGGCACTAGTCTGAAGGATCTGGAGAAGCTGTAATAAGGACTAATAAGGGGTTGCTTTTCTGATCACCTGTCCTCAGGTCAGCCTCAGGAGGCAAATGAAGAACACTATGGCCTGAGATCCTGGCAGAGGACAAGCAGGAAGGTGAGGTGAGAGACAGCAGAATGGAAGGAGAGAGAAGAGAACGGGGTGGGCTGGGGAGACATTGGCCATGACCATGTACTCTCCCACGACCCTCACAGAGCCTTGCCAGCATAGTCTGGGAATGTCTGCGAGCTACCCCAGAACTGAGACACTGGCAAGGGTGCTTGGGCAGTGCTGCTCCTGGGGGGCCACTCCCTCTGTGAAGGGGGAAAGCACTTTGTAGAGCAGCCTGGGGAGAGTCTGTTCTGGGCACCGCTGAGGGGTTAAGGAACCCTCCCGGGTCACAGGGCCAGTCAGTGGCATGTCTGAAATCCCAACAACACACAGCAAGGCACACATTCTCACCTTTAATAGCCCTGTGAATTCTTTTTTTTCCATTTATTTTTCAGACAAGACTTCATGGAGCTCAGGCTAACTTCACATTCTCTATGTAAGGAGGTTATCCTTGAACTCCTGATCCAAGAGCTTCTGCCACACCTAGGACCATGGGCCCTGGCTGTCATGCTGGTGCCACCTGCATTCCAGCGGCTACTGTCTAAGTTCTGTTCTTCACTCTATTTCCTTTAACTGTCTCACTTTCCACCACCATTTCATGATCCTGGCTGCTATAGCTCTGCCTGCATGAATGTCACTCTCCTCGCTGTGTGTCACCAAACTCCCCTCACCCTTCTCATAGCTCCCAGATGCGGATATGGGTGCAAACGGTGCCACACCCAGAAGGGAGACTGGAGCCTGCTTTTCTTCCTGTCTATGTTGCCAGCCATTTCCCCCAACTCCACTTAGGTATTGATGACATTCAGTCCCAGGGTGAGACCTCCAGCCTGCTTGGTTGACTCTCAATTATACATGGCAACCCTCTGCTGGACAAATCCAAATAGTGCCGACATTCTGTGGGTAGAAACTCCATCCTGCCTTACAGACCACCTCCATCTCTGGACTGTCCTGGTCTATGTTAGAGCCCAGTCTTGCTGACAGCCTGCAATGTGGATCATGGTGAAGCAGAGATTTGAGCACTCACTGCTGGGGAGGACTGCTCAATGCAGGTTCATGGGGAGGAGAGGAGAGGAGAGGAGAGGAGAGGAGAGGAGAGGAGAGGAGAGGAGAGGAGAGGAGAGGAGAGGAGAGGAGAGAAGGGGAGGAGGTAGTACCAGCTTCTCTGAGCCCACACTTCCTCCTTGGGTGTGAAGTGAATGAAGACAACCAACTTCACAAAGATTGGATATAAGTGAGCTGAGACTGTGTCAGGAACCACGTTAGGCTGTTGTGACATCCCGAGCATAGTCCGAGTTCAATACCTTTTAGGGGAGAGGAAATGCCTTGTTCCTTCATGTTCCCAGAAGCACTTGTGCTGCCTGGCCCGAGTGGGTCCTGGTAGTTTCAAAGGCGGAAGCTGCTGGGTGGGCTTGGGGGCTTCCTTTAGTCAATTGTACCCATTCAGTTACTTTTGATAGGTCCTCTCACCTGAGCACATGGTCCCCAGATATTTCTTAATCTGTATGTCTTCTTAGATTCATCTCTCCACTTCCAAGCTATGATGGTCAGGACTGCTTAGGGAGAAGAAGGTACAGAGAATAACAGTCTCAGCCCAGCCTTGGTAAACATGCAGCTGATGGAGTCCAGAAGAAGCAAAGCGTTCCAAAGCACAAAACTAAAACTCTAAGGTGTGTTGAAGTTGCCCGTAGAGAACAGGCATTCTTTCGGCAAGATGCCCCTGGATAAGTGGCTGAGGGAAGGGGTAGGAGAGGCCCTGACCTATGTGGGCCTGGGAAGCTTGGGCTCCAGAGAGAGAGGAAGGCTAATGGCAGCTCTGGATGGAGTGTGTGGGTGTGAAGGCGACGAAGATGCCAGGATGACAGCAGGCCGGGGCTTACACAGTTGGCTGTCTGTGTTCTTGGTGCCTGGCAACCATAGGAGGGACTTCTAGTCCCCTGAACCATACTCACATCCTGCCTACCAACACAAGGCTGAGAATGTCCCATCATGGAGCAGCTGGGCCAAGAGGGCTGGGTGAGTTCCTAAACAACACTCCTTGTTAATACAGTAGCCCTGGTGCCACCGGATGTCTTTTTTCTGGACTTTAGATATGGGATGGAGGCTGTGACAGACCAGAACCAGCCCAGCTGCAGCACAGGAAGGACCATTGGGTGTGGCAGAGCCTAAGTCTAAGAGGAACTTTCTGGAAAGGGACGGTGTCTATCAAAAGGAAGATATATAGCACTTATAGCAGCAGGTGTAGCTCTGACCCCACCCACACTCAGTACAGGTAGTCAGAGGGAGAAAACACAGTCAGAGTGTGCAAATACTTCAGGACAGAGTTTCTGGGAGCCCCAGGGCAGGACCAACGCCTGCCTTAGCCTCATTTTTTCAAGAAGCAATTGAGAAAAAAACAAGCAGAAGATAGAGCAGACTCTCTGTGGAACTCAGCATGGCTTAAGTGGATTAAATAAACCCTGGGACACATGTTCTCCCAGAATTCTGAGATGTGACTGGCAGGGACTGCTTCTGGTTTTGGAAGGCTAGAAGAGCTAACTGCCTCTGTCTGCATGGATTGTCACTGTGACTTGAGTTTGTTCTGAACAGCCCTTCCTAGAAAATAGACATGCTTCTCAGGGTGGCAACAACACTCTTTTACAGAGTCAACATCTGATTCTTTGAGAGGTTCAATTATTTGCCCAAAGATGCAGAGCAGTGAAAAGTGTCGCCAGGGTGTGTCCCCAGATGTCTGACTCAGACATGGGTTCTGTTGCACTTAGGAATACACTCAGTTGCTAAGCCCTGCATGGAGGCTTATAGTCAGTGTCCCCACCACCCCAAAGCTTCTGCCCGTATGCCTTGTGTTCTCATTTTGCTGACATGGCCATGAGGTACCGGGGATGATACACACTGTGTACTCCAAAGCATTAGCCTGCTCTTCAATCTCGATGGCTAACATTGATTGTCAACTTGACTAGACCTAGAATCACTAAAGGCCTCTGGACACGTCTGTGAGTAATTATCTAGGGTAGGTTAATTGAGGTGGGAAGACCCACCATAAATGTTGACAGGGTTGTGCTACAGGCTGTGACCCCAGACCTCAGGAGAAGGAGAAAGTGAGCTGAGTCCAGCATCCGTCTCTGGTTGCCGGGGGATACACTGTGAGCAGCTGCCCCATGCTTCAGCAGCTGAGCCTTCCCCATCGTGATGGACTCCAAACCATGGGCCAAAATTAACCCTTCCACCCTTAGGTTGCTTCTTTAGAAGATTTGGTCACAGTAACAAGAAAATTAACTGAGACACCTCTCTTTCTGCCCTCTTCTGGCTAAGGCTGTCCTACAACACAGTGCCTGGGAGCTGACCCCACCCAAGCCCATCTCCAAGGATGAGGTACATGGCTACAGATTTTGCTAACAAAGGGTCTAATATTTAAAAAAAAAAACAAAAACAAAAAACAAAAAAAATAGCAACAACAAAAACCAGTTCTGATAGCTTCTGGAACATTTAATTGAGGCAGATATAAATCCCTGTGCAGGATGTTCATTGTCTTAATAAGTAAAGAAAAAGGAAAAGTTGAGGAAATGAGTCACTTATACGTCAGACGAAATCGAGTGGGGCCTGGGAAGTGCGTGGATGGTTGCAAGGGCCTGCTAGCCCAGCTGGGAGGAGGCAGCTGTGGGAAATGAGAGCCTGGAACACATGAAGCCTCTGGCTCCATCCTTCCTTTTCTTCTTCACAGATCATGACTCAGAAGCACCTGGAGTGGGTGGTGTGGAAGGTCTGGAAGCCTGGGCTGAGAGACTGTGTGGAGTTCAGGCCTCAGTAGGATGGCAAGAGTCATGCCACCTTGTGCCACTGGCCTGCCCACTCTGGGCAAAATGCATGGGTGGTTACAGAGATAAAACAGAAACAGCCAGTCAGACACCCAGCTCAGACAATGCTGCAAAGTTAACACAGTGGTCATATGGGGGGGGGGGGCACTGGTTCCCTTTCATCTTGGATGCTGCTGCTCAAGGACCAGGAGGCCAGATGGCCAATGGACACAGAGCACACCCTTAGACAGTCCCAATTCAGAGGCTGTCCCTGACCTTGGCTCAGTAGCTAGGTGTGACCCTGACCTGTATAGGGCCCCACATTCCAAACACACCTACTTCTTCACCAATCTATTAGGCCATAGCAGGAACTGCAAAAGAGACTTGACTTTGTGTATCCAGCCAAGCGGGGAGCAGATGAGCCAAGGTGGGCTTCCCAGTGGCTCTGAATCCTTAAAATCACACGAGGTCCCTCTGAAGACACCTTCGGACCAACATGCCTGGATGGAAAGTTCCCAAGGGTATCCGTGAGCATCTTTGTGAGCCGATAGAGCACTCAGGCCAGCAAGCCACTGTCCTTTCCATCCAAGCCCTTGGCACTGTGACATCAAGCCACCACTGAGCCCAAGCCAGAGGCTCAGTGTGCTCTAGGCCTTGGGTTCCATGGTCCTGTACACGTACAGGCCACTGTGTCCTATCTTGGATGGTTTTGGAGCTGGGCAGGGCCTGTGACTTGATTGCAGCCATGAAGCAGCCTCCTCACATTATAGTCTCAATGACTAAGGCTCTGCCAGCCAGAGGGACCATCACTGTGTCAGAACACCCCCACGCCCCACTGAGCAAACTCAGAGCTCTTGGTCCAGGGCCACCTCACAGCTGGAAACAATAAACTCTCTCAGGATGCTTTCCATAGAACCACCAAACACCCTTTTCTGAGCAAGGCTCCTTGACCATTTTCAAGTACAGTCCCTCCTATACACAAGACATAAATGGTGCCAACGGGGACGATTTGGCCATTTGTGGCATGAAAAGACTTCTCTGTGTAGGCCTGTTGTGAATTGTTCTTTTTTCAGTGGCTTAATTGTCAGTCCGGAGCCTGACAGCAAAGACTAGAGGAGCGTTTTCCCTGAGGGCCCAGGCCTTGCTGGTGAGGAGGCGTGTGTGTGGGGGCCTCCTAGAGCTGTCTGCCTCCTCTTAGGCATCAGGCCAGTGGGGCTAATAAGGGACATGGCTGAGGAGAGTTACAGGAAGGTGGCAGGCTCCAGTCCAATGTACCCCTGACTCTAGAAGGGCGGCAGCAGGGAGGTAACCCGAGAGAGAAAGGCTGGCCATGCACTCCCCACAATGGCCTCTCAGTGGCAAGCATGTGGAAATGTCCTACTCAATTTAGTGGTCACAGCCTGCTGGGATTTACTGCTTCGCTCCGTCCCACTGATGCTGAGTGAGGTGAGGAAATCCGTCAGCTGTCAGCGCCGATTGCACCTCAGCCTTGCAATGACCCTCAGCAGCCTGGTACCTGCTGTGGACACAGCAACAGCACATAGCAGTGATCACATCAGGAAAAGCTGTTCTGGTCCAGCCAGTCAGAGAGGCTGTGGCAGCTGGAGGCCCACGTGGGCTGTGATACCCTGAAGACAGAACTGAAGGGCCTATGAGGGCGAGGGAGACCCAAAGCTGGCGCTCCTGGCCACGCTGCCTCCCTCCATGTCTACCCT
The DNA here is from genome assembly GCA_902729485.2 of Mus minutoides. Classification (NCBI taxonomy): domain Eukaryota; kingdom Metazoa; phylum Chordata; class Mammalia; order Rodentia; family Muridae; genus Mus; species Mus minutoides. The sequence continues at coordinate 20,630 of LR753933.1, read as the reverse complement.
ACACTTGACACACCTGAATACTTGGTGAGCTGCCTTTCACCTCCTCAGGCTTGCACTGACAGGTGCCCCTCAGCTTCTAACACTGCCCACCTCTTCCGCCCGCTGTGCTCACCTCCTCTGCCTCCTCTTCCAAGACTGACTCCTACCCAGCTGTCAGGATGAAGCCCTCAACACCCAGCTCCCATTCTCCTCAGCCAAGATCACTCGAAAGCAGGCCAGTGCATGCATCTCCATACACTGACCTGTCCATAGAAGATTCCCGAGGACTTTCCCGGGATGGAGGCAGATGACTTTGAAATCATGGTTCAGACATCTGAGGCCACCCTCAAAGCACCAGTAATTCTTGAAATGGGGGTTCCCCAGGTTCAGCTAGGAAGGACTGAGATAAAGCCACCAGGCTAGCTTTGATCTAGCCATCCTGGAGCCAGGGAACTGGAGAAATGGACTAGCCTTTGTTCCTTATAGCTTCCCTGATATAGTGTGTATGTATATATATATATATATATATATATATATATATATATATATCTGTCTCATGTATATATATCTGTCATATATATATGAATGAATATATATGTGTGTGTGTGTGTGTGTATATATATATATATATATATATATATATATATATATATGAATGAGAGTCAGGCTTCCTCACCTCGCTCAGTCTCAGTGGAACAGAGGGAAATGGTAAATCTCAGCAGCCTGTGATTACAACCTGTGGTTACAGGCCTGAGGCCGTGTAGAGTCCAGGGCTCAGAAATCAGGATTGCAAACGCCATGCCACCTTGAGCCATGGGCCTTAAATATATGTATGGAGTGGGGAGGGAGAGAGGGAGAGAGAGGAAGAAAGAGAGACCGAGATGACAAGCAGTGGCAGAAGCACACTCACACCCAAAAGAAACACAAAGGCCTTCCTCACTGCCAAGAACACCTATTCAAGAGCACTTAAAAGTCACACTCCATTGGCATTGGTGGCAAGCTGGACACCAAGTATTGGAGCTGCAGTGACACCTTATGCCGATTCCTAAGAGGACTCAGTCCTCCTAAACCAAGCCTGAGCCGTAGGCTGTGCTGTGCCACCACCATGCTTAGGGCACACCATGGTTGGTACCACCCAGCCACCAACTTCCAGAGCATTAAGGACTTTAGTGCAGGGCCAACATTTGCCCATCAGTCATCAAACCTGGATGAACCAATACGTAGAAAGCATATGACATTTAAACAATTTTTAAGGTGATACATTTAGTTTCTTAGGCACTCTGGACATCTTTCAAGCATGAAGCAGCTGTATGTATAGAGAACATGTCTAGTGCCGCTGAGTTCCACAGCATGATACAGTTAAGATGCTGACACTGTATACAACCAAATAAGCTCGTGTTCAGAGCTAGTAGAGCTAAGAGGGTTCTGTCGTCATGGTCACTTTCAGTGGTATCTGTTGGGTATACAAAGGAAAAGAAGACAATGCTGGCATTTGGCTGGTTTCCTTGCTTTTAGTAACACCTCCCAAAAGCATCAGCAGTCACCGCTATAAATCCTCCTGTGTGCTGTTTTGTTTTGTGTTTTGCTATCAATTTAGATTCTAGCTTTAGAGGTTGTCTGCTTGCCTGCTCTAAGGCATCCCGGCCCTGTACACAGTGGCCGAGGAGCATTGTGGCGAGCATCAGCAGAAGCTAGCACTTCATGACCCTCATGGAGGCTTACATTTTTGTTCTTTCCCCCAAACAACGTCCAAGGATTGTATCCAAATGCGGGAGCCCAATCTCGTGGACCTGGGTAGGTTTCACATTTTAAAATCTTATAGTGAACTCTGTAAGCTTTCATCTTGTAAAAACAAGAGGAAAAAATGGTTTTGAAGAGCTTTGTGGAAAAGCTCAGGTGTCCAGGGAGCACCTAGGGTGTCTCAGGTGTCTACTGGGTCTGAGGTGGAGCATGAACAAGGCTGGGTTCCACGGTGAGCACAGGGGGACATCCGTCATTGAGGTGGAGGACATGAAGCATGAGTGGTTGCATAGTCTGAGAATCACATTGGCTCTGACAGTGGATGTTCATATCCCTGGGGCCAGGATTCATAGACAAGGTCACCCTCTACTTGGATAAGTCAAAATCCAGTTCCTCTTTCACTGTGTTTCCATGTCTTTACTGTTACACAGTTGTGGCCAAAACATGGTCTGAAGGGGCTGAAGCCGCAGCAAGCCAAACAGGAAACTCAAGCTCAAGGAACGGTTTGTTGGACTCAGATTTTTTAACTTTAAAAAATAAAATAAAAGAATCTAGTTCCCTAAAGCTTTCTCATCCTCACCAAACAAACAAACAAACAAACAAAACAAACAAACAAACAAAAAAATCACCACTCAGTTTCTGGGCGGCTATGGTAATTCTGGGTGTACATGCACCTGTAGGCTCACACAGGCCACGGTGTACCTGTGATGTAACCTTGGCTGCTCATCCTTCCTCCTTCCACCTGGTCCGAGTCTGGGCTCCGTTCTGCACAGGAGCCAGTGTCTGGGAATTCCCCAGTCTCCATCTCTTATCTCACTGTAAGAGCACAGTGATTATAGATATGCGATAACCACGTCCAGCTGAATTCACACGGTGCTGGGGACCAGAACTCAGGTCCCCACATTTGCTCTGCAAGTGCCTTATCCACTGAGACATTTTCCCAGTCACCCAGAAAATAATTTAATATAGTATCTGCCTCACACAAAACTAAGTGGAAACCAACAAGCCTGTTTTCTTTAATTTTACACAACATTTAGGCATGTCTAAGCGTTGGGCTTCGGTTAAACTAGAATGGTTTTGTCTCATATGAAATGACCTATTCATTTAAGCATCAGTGTACTTAATGACTCTGTACTGTATGTCCTATACTTATTTAGTGCACATTTATTGATAAGGATGTTCTACATCTCTGCAAACATAACATTATTCCTGCTTCCGTGGCGATCTAGAGGTCTGAGAGAAACATGAAGGTAAGCAGTAGGCTTTTCAGTTTCAGTTCCTTGGGAAGATCAACTGGCAAGGTGCTCAGCTGCACACCATAAGCAAATTCCTCTTAATCCTCCCCTCGCAAGCAATACAACCTTAAAATAAACTATTTACTAAACAAAAAGCTAGATTATTAAAAGTCATTTATACCCAACTACTCTGATGATAACTGCATTACTACATACACTGAATTTTTTTTTTACCCAAATGTGTGTTTTATTAAAGTGGAATTAAAAACCAACCTCGCAAGTTTTTAAAAGCAAATTATCATCTTCATCTACCACATTATCCTCGGTCTCATTTACATGGCCGTGAGAACTAGTTCCAGCTGCCCTGCTATTCAATTGTTATACCTCTAAACATGCTACATTTAGGCTGCTGAAAATGCAGTCGCGACGAACTAGATCTTTCTTAACCGCTGTGCCACAAAACAGCATACTCCAGGGGTGGTGGCATCATGCTTCTGACACAGCTGTACATTCTGCTGCTTTTTAGGTGATGCAGAGTACTGTGTGTGTGCACTTCTGTATATGAGTATCCTCATGCACGTGCACATGCGTGTGTGCATGATTTTGAGTGCACACACATTCGTGTGAGGCCAGAGCTCACCCTCGGGGGTTGTTGCCCAGTTGCTGTCCACCTTGTTTTTCTGAGGCAGGATCCTTCACTGGCCTGGAGCTCACTTATTCAGCTGGGATAGCTGGTGAGGAAACACCCAGGGTGCTTTCCTTTCTGCTAATGCTAGGATCACAAGCATATATTATCACACCCGACCTCGCCCCTTTCTCTTTTATAACATGGATTCTAGGTATTTAACTCAGATCACTACTCTACTGACTGAGCTGTCTCCCTGGCCCTTAGATATATTTTTAAGTGATGTAAAAGAATTACCGAAAATTTGGTGGGTATATTGAGGCTGTTTTTTTATTCTACCCAATTTGTTCCAAGTATAAGTTTAAAACTGTAGTCTAAGTATAGGTTTAAAACTGGCAAGAAAATAATGTATTTAAGTAGTGTGTTTATTTATATTACCAAACTGGATAGTATGTAGCCAAAAGATATGTTAATGTTTTTTCAATGAGAAAATGGATCCTGTGAGTAATGTACCACAGGGGTCCAGTGCTACAGCCTATGCCAACAAGTCCGTGGGGAAAAAACATTTAATTCTTTTCTGGCCCATTTTAGTGAGATACATCAGTAAACCACCCAACATTCAAGACAAGCAAGGTCTACAAATGCAGATTTCCTACTCAAATTCTTTGGGAATATTTTTTTTCTTCCCAAGTTTCCTTTCTCTAGGATTTAATTTTCTCTTTCATCACAGACATCCAAGAAGTCCCAGTTTTCTTCCAACTTTTGCATATGTACTTCTCTGCAGGTTAAAATTCATGAGGCTTGTTCTTACAGCTGAGTTTAAACTTACCTTTCATAGAACCACACTAGCATAGTCTCCAAGCCTAAACTATGCAGCTGACTGACTCTGAAAAGCCACACACACCTTATACAGTTTTTAATTGGAACCAAGCTACTGACATACATAATAATATATGTAGATTATTCATCAGGCATATTTTATAGTAATCATTTAACAGTAAGGGCAGCTTTCCCATAACACACATCCCTGAACGTCTAAATACCAGCTTTCTGGTAATCCATTTTCTCAGCAAACTTTGTACCCCATCCATTTGCTAACTAAAAACTTAAAACAATAAAAACAAGTGAAAAACATTTCATCAAAGCAGCAGGGAAAACAGTGCAAGTTCTTGCTGTGGGGAGGGAAGGTTGGAGCTTAGTGTCGTCTCCACCTCAGCAGCCATACTGGCCCTCATTGGCACACCGAGTAGTATAAACGCCTCCTGAGGTGGAGAACATGAAAATCCACACCACATCACACGTTAAAACATCTTAAATGCTCTAAGAAGCAGAAACAGACATCTGTTTACAGGGTGATGATACCGTGTGTGGGGTGCATATGTGTGTACATATATACAAGGATGCCGGATGTCCTTCTCTACGGAGGCTCTTCCACTGAACCTGGAGATAGGCTGGCAGCTCACAAGCCTCAGTGGTCCTCCTGTCTCTGTCCACACTGAGTACAGAAGTTACAGGTGTACATATGACCATGTCCAGCTTGTTATATGTGTGCTGGCATCTGAGTTCAGGACCTCATGGTCATGTGGCAAGTGCTCTTATCTACTGAGCCATCTCTCTAAACATCAATTTCTTTTTGCACGCCTTCCTCACCCCTGTCACCCACAGCATCTCAGAACTTGCAGCCAAGCCTGGTTACCTGAGTTTGGTCCCTGCAACTCATATGGTGGAAGGAGAGAACTGACTCCCACAAGCTGTCCTTTGCCTTCCACAGCATACTGTGCTATGTTCACCACCGAGCATGTGTGCATGCAAATGCTGAATTAGTATATGGTTTTAAAAAATGTTTGATTTTTGGCAATGTCAAAAGTCATTGGCTCCATTTGCTTAGAGAAGACGTGGCATATCCGATATAACCGGGTTGTATCTCATCCAATCGACTAAGAAAACACCACACTCTGGTCTCTCATGGGGCGGAGCAGTGTGTCAGCTAATGGTGTGGACCTCCTATGATCCCTTGGTAGCAGGATTCTATATAGACAACCAGCAGCCACAGTTGCCAAGTCAGTGCGTAAAGTAACCAGACCCTGCCCGAAATACCTGCCATGACCCAACTGACGGTACCACCCTGAAGGTCCCTTCTCATTGGGGACACTTAGTTTCTCAAAGACTGCTCTATCAGGAAGAGCAATATGTATTATTAGTAGTATTGTGCGTGTGTGTGTGTGTGTGTGTGTGTGTGTGTGTGTGTGTGTGTGTGTGCATGTTTATGTAGGTGCATGTGCATGCCTTCGGGTGTAAGGGTTGAAGGTTAACCCCAGCTGTTGTCCTCAGGCGCTATCTTCCTTGGTTTTTGAGACAGAGTATTTCCTTGGCTTTCCTTAGCTCCTGGGACCCAGCCATCCCTGTCCTTTGTATTGATTGACCATTTTTGTTTTGGTAGCTCAGTAGCTCTGGCTGGCCTGGAACTCATCAAGATCCCCCCTGCTTCTGCTTCCCAAGAGCTGGAATTAAAGGTGTTGGCCATCAAGGCTGGAAATTCAACTTTTTGACACGGGGCATCACACTGCAGCCTAGGCTGTCCTTGAACTCATTGCTACCCTCCTGCCTCAGCCTCTCCAGTAATGGGTTTGCAGAAATAATTCAAGACTTCTGGTAGGAAAAGCAAAATTTCATATAAAATTATAAAACTAAAATTCCTTCACATACCACCCAACAGCAAGCTTAAAGGAGGGGTGTGGTGCTGGAGAGATTAAAATGTGGCGTTCCTAATGCATGGCTATTCCTCTGTTGGGTTGCTCTTAAAAATAATTTATGTAAAACAGGCTTCTCTCTAAATATACTGTGTGTTCCCATACATGCATCGAAAATATTTGCATACAGTGTGTGTATGCCCTGGTACACACATGGTAAAAAATTTAAAAATATGGACTGCATAAATCAGTAGCTGATTTTAAATATACATCAACTTAAACAGATTTGTTTGCAGTTTATGAATTCCTCAGGTATAAAAGATCTTTCTTGCTGGCGGTGCTTCTAGAAGATGTGTATATTCTGTGGAGTGTACAAAATGCCTCTCACACAAACAAAGGAAAGATTTGGGAACGTGGCATTCTAACCCTGCCTTCCCTATTAAACACCCACCATGAATGCGCAGAGACCAGCCGGGACCTGCGAGGTGAGCCTGTCATGCTACAGTAGACATGATATTTTGTGTGCTGCCCAAGACATTTTTCTCATGAATATAAGTCGCCTGCTATTTATTATGAGATTTTCCTCCGATTGACACCCCATTATGTATATTCAGTCAAGCTCGAAAGAGATTTTGGTGATCAATACACTATTTGTGTTGAAGGTCTATTAGCAGCTCTAGCAATAAGCTACAGAGGAACAAAATGGAAGTGGTATTTCTAAGTGAAGTGAATGATATAGAAATTTGTGGTTTAGACAAGGAGGTAGACACAGGATGGTAGAAAAACAAGAGAGAAGATAAGATAAGAGAAATATCCTTTCTATTAAAAATCAGTTTTCCAGAGCCCAGCCACTGGCAGAATGCATTAAGTGCTGAGAATTTTTAAAAAATATTTTAAGTTACATGTCAAAGCCTATGAAGCAGCAGTGTGTCTCTCCCGCACCAACCCCTTCAGAGCACAGATAATCCCCCTTGCTTAAAGAGTCACATTTGGAAGCACTTGACACCCCATAAGGTAGAGAAGGGAGAACCAGCCCCAGGAAGTCTGTAAAGTCTTGCCCTATGCAGCCTCTTTGTTGGGTACTTTAATACATTCCATTTTATAAGCCACAAGTATAGTATTCTATGAGCACAGCTTTCGTCAGCTGAGAGCTGGCATTTTGGCTAGTGTATATGTTAAATTGCTAACCACATAATTTCATCTGACCCCAAAGAATTCAGCTCCTGAACCTGGAGGTATCTACATATTAAGAGCCATCTATCTGCTTGAGCCAAGATATGAGAGCACACAAGGCTATCCAGAAAGAAAAAGACATCTGGGAAATACCAATTCAGCATTACTCAGATGCCAAAGCTTCATGTGTATTACAATGTAGCAAAGAAGAGCTCAGAAGGAAGTCAGTCAAAAGCTGCAATGAAGCTTCATGTAGTATTACAAAGTAGCAAGAAAGAGCTCAGAAGGAAGCAGGTCAACGACTGCAATGGCCTAAGCAGCTCATAGAAAGTCATACTGTTGGGTTGTAAATAAATGTCCCCATGTCACACATCCCTCCAGGCGGTAGTCTCCACCCTCTCTCCCCTCTTAGGAAGCCAGATTCTTGAGTAGACAGACTGGAAAATCAGTATAGATCTCTAAAACTATCAATATTTAATTATTCAGTTTGCTGAACTTACAGTTTGAACTACTCTCAGGCAGAAGGGCAGCAGTCGGACCAGTCAACACCTGCAAGACCAAAACAGCCAGAACATTAGCAGTTAGGGTTGTCTGCAAATCTGTACGTGTCGGAGAACAGTCAAAACAGTTTGACCTAAGCAGATGAGTTCTGAACTGCATCTGAGCAAAGTTACCCACAGTATTTTGACCCCAAGCTTTCAAATTAGCATCCTTAAAAAAAAATGACATTTTGAGACACGGAAAAAAAGTTGGAGGGTCTTGACGGTCCAGAGATAGCCCAGCTAAATGGAATCAGAACCTAGTATCTACTGAAAGACACAAATAAAAATGCTTCTGACAACCCCAGAGTCTCCTCAAAATGAAAATCAACTAACCCTGAGCAGCAAATCCATCTGTGTGGGATGCGAGTGCATTCGACAGAATGTGCACGCAAAGTGCATTCTTGAATCCTGCAGAAATATCTGTGCAAGTATTTCGTGTCACTTCAGATGAAAGGAGCTGCAGTTCCAAACGTTGGGGTGGGGATGCTGGCTTGCAGCGTCTGTGGTTTGTTTGTTTGTTTGTTTGTTTTGAAGACAAGATCTGATCTTGAACATGAATCCTCCTCGCTCTGCTTTTTAGTCAAGAGTGCTACATGTGCCACCACACCCAGTTTTCAGGTTTTTTAAGTAAAGCTACTTTTTATTGTCAGACACACTCTTGCACACACACACACTCACATGCACATGCACTCGAGCATGCACATACATGCCAGAGAGAGAGAATAAAAATGTATTAATTTTCAAGTACATAAAATCTAAAATTCCCTGAAATGGCTGATTTGCAAACTGGGTTTTCATCAAACCACTTATTAATCTCAGATATGATGTGACATGGGCAGATGAGAAAGATTTCCAGAGGCCCACTCTAAGTCAGGTATCAGACACCCCCTCCCTTTGTCCTTCAATCCCCTCCAATGTCCTGAAAAAGATGTCTTCATTAGCAACATCTCTCTTGGGGTAAAGAGAGAGAGAGAGAGAGAGAGAGAGAGAGAGAGAGAGAGAGAGAGAGAGATTTGCTGGCATGCTTTAGCAGGGCAGGTGTTAATTCAGCCAGGTCGCTGGCTTCGTGGTGATGTTCTGGAATGTTCCTCACACAATGCAGTTTATATATTTACTGTGGGAACTCAAGGCAGTAATATTCTGGAACCTTCTTACAGTGAAATCAACAGCAAGCAAGTAGACAGTGCCAGCTTCCTCAGATAATCGCTGATATCTTAGGAAAAGACTCTCTGAAGCTGGATGCCCAGGCACTAGCATCCGAGCTGAGCGCTAGAGCCAGGATCTGCCCATGTGAATCCTGAAGCTACTGAAATCGATTTTGATTTTTAGAATGACCTGCAATCACAGGCAATTTACCTGATTGCTTGTTCCAGTGACTCAAAGCCTTCAAGGTGCTGGGATTTGTAGTTGTGTTTTGTAGAGGGGAAGATAATGTAAGGGGGAAGCTGTGCGTGTTGGGGGGACAGAAGGAGCTTCGTCAGCTTTGAACTTGAATTATCACTTTAAAAAGAAACATGCAATTTTCACTCGGAGTAATGGCTGAGGTAAGTGCTAACAGGTCCAGCCAGATCTGGAAATGTGCTACCTCATTCTAGCTGTCAGGTGAGAAATATCTTTTTCTTCCTTTTAAATAATTTATCTACCTTAAGAATGGATGGTAGGTAGCCAAATGGGCATCTTTCTAGAGAGAAAAAAAATTCTCTTAAGAAAGTAAAAATGTTGGGAGGCAGGGGCAGGCAGATTTCTGAGTTCGAGGCCAGCCTGGTCTACAAAGTGAGTTCCAGGACAGCCAGGGCTACACAGAGAAACCCTGTCTTGAAAAAAACAAAATAAAATAAATAAATAAATAAATAAAAAAGAAAGAAAGAAAGTAAAAATGATTTAAATTTCTCTTCTTCTTGGTCAGCCCTGCTGTCTGTGCGGATGATACACAGATGGACTGAGAATTAGAAATTATGAATTCAGAACGCCTCTTTCTTCAAAGGGCTTATAATACTTTCTTTCCTGTAGATTTGAAATCTTGTCTTTGCAGAGGTGGCATCCTCTAATCAGATGTGGCATGTCCTGACTCAGTTCTGCTTGATGGGGCTTGCAGTAAAGGGTTAGTTCATCCATTTACTTCTTCTTCCTGTTCTCATGAAGATACCAGATGCTTAACTATCACATATGCTGGTTTATTCCATATATTATGTGAAAATCTCATCAAAGGAAACAAAACACTAAAAACCCAAACCCTTATTTATTTATTTTTTTAAGAAACCTTATCAGGAGATCCAAAGCCTTTGCTGTTTGTTCTCGCCATGTCTTTCAGTCTCCCAGACTGTAAAGTTTAGAAGCAGTTCTCACTCTGTGTCTTCTCCAACAAAATCAGCCTCTCAGAGTTATTACAAATAATGGTTTGTGAAGGTGACAGGTGAAGTGGAGTAATATTAGGTTTTGAAGGATGCACAGGAGTTGAAGCCCCTCTCCAATATTAGTGCACATGAGCACAGGCATCGCAGAGCCCGATGCTGCCTCGCCCTGCACTGCTGCAATTGCAGGGTTCCTTCCCTGGTGTCATGCAGACACTCAGAAGAAGGGTGGGGCTCTCTGGTCTTGCAGTGTAATGGCAAAGGGATTCTCTGCTGTTCAGAAAACTGAATTGTTCACATTCTAGTTTTCCAATATTCTCTGCAAATACCTTGAACATAATAGGGTGGTTAAGACTGTCACTGTTTCTAATGTTACAAGGAAGATGAAAACCTTTGTGTCAAGCTAAATGCGATGTGTGCATCAGTGCAGATGGTAGTTATCAAAATGAAGGGGGTGAATCTAAAAGCCCAAGGAAAATCTCCTAGGGAGGAAACTGATAACAATATATATATATATAAAGATCTAGAAGTGAAATCTAACTGTGCTAAGCTCTGCTGGCAGCCTTATGAGTCAGCACACCTCTCAACCCTTCAGCAAGTGCAGCTAGAGTAAATGGGTAAGAGCTGTCTTTGGACACACCCATTCTCTCTCTCTCTCTCTCTCTCTCTCTCTCTCTCTCTCCCTCCCTCCCTCCCTCCCTCCCTCCATCCCACCCTCTCATCTTTATGCTGCTTGGTGTCTGAATTCAGAGCTTGTATCCCAAACTGCACCCTTCCACCTCCACTGAGAAGACTCAGCTCCAGTGCAGAAGGCTAGCCTTCAGCTCGCTCCCCAGCTCCAGTGCAGAAGGCTAGCCTTCAGCTCGCTCCCCAGCTCCAGTGCAGAAGGCTAGCCTTCAGCTCGCTCCCAGCGTAAGTGGATCAGGGCTTATTTCTTCCTCTAGGGGCAACTCCTACTTCATTTTCTCTCCAGTCTGCATGTTATCAGCTTGACATCCCCTTCAGTGGCACATGACAAATTAAATTGGCCATCACTGTACTCATCAAAGGAGGATGTCTTCTATCCTCAAAAGTCCTGTTCTCTCTCTTGCACACACTCACACACACACACACACACACACACCTTAGTATTTATTTATTTATCTATTTATTTCTATTTTTCTAGGGTTTTGTTTGAAAGGTTATAAGGAATATATGGACCATAAAGCCAAAGGTATAGTCGCAAAATATGATTTAAATACCTACATCTCTACTGCCTTGCATTTAAAACAAAAACTTTACAAAAACGCAAATTAAGTTATTTTCTCCATCTTTCCTCATAATTCAACACTTTAAACGCATATTTTCTGCCAAAAAGTCATAAAGTAAAAATGATGTTTCCTAGCTGCTTCCAAGTCTCAGACATCCTTGGCAGAATAACCTGCAGTACAGGGGTAGATCAGAAACGGAGGGGGTTAGCTGGTTAGCAACATCTACAGCCACTCGGTTTCTTCTCTCCTTGGCATTTCAAGTGGCTTTTGGGGACAGAGTGACCGGACCGACGCAGAGGCTTCGCCCTAGCCCTACCCAGGGCTGATTCTCAAAAGGACCCCCGCCCCCCACATTCAAACACGCCGGGTGTACCCAGCCTGCGCCAGCTAGCTAGAGCTACCGGCTCCTATCTGAGTGTCTTTTCAACCTTTGTCAAGTATCTCAAGACAAGAATTCCTCAAATCAAAGCTCTTTCCCAAACCAGGGACTGGGGAAACTCGAAAAAGAGGCCCAGAAGGCGAGTGACTTCGGACTTGTTCTGCAAGCTTGACTTAGTCAGTACACCAAACCTCCCGTGCCCTAGAGGATCCCGGGGTTCCCACACAGTAGGAGGGCATCCCATGCCTGCGCTCCCTCTGGGCACTCACCTACTGCTAGAAAAGAAGTCACTATCTGTGGTCCAGACTTCCGCCGCAGAGAAGCCCAGCACGCCCACCCAGAGGGCTAGCGCGCCTCCGCGGGTGGTCGGATCACAGGGTGCCAAGTGTGCCCACTGAGGTGGCCGGACGTCTGGATGTCTGAGCGCGCCCTCCGAGGTAGTCTGATCGCCCGCGCCTGATAGGGCGGTGGGACCCGGGCAGCTGCTGCGAAGAGCGCTCCCGGGCGGGTCCGCGCCGAGCTCGAGCGAGCGGGCGAGCGGGGCGGGAGGGGCCATTTGTAACCGAGCAGACGCTACCACCGCCCCTTACTCGCGGGGGGCGGGGGCGGGCGGTCAGGTGATGGCGGCCCACCCCGCGCCGCGGAGCCGGGTGGTTCCTGCCCGGGAGGAGCCCCCTGGCGCGCTCTGATTGGAACTCCCACTGCAGTAGGGGGGGAGGGGGACACGTGACCGCCCGACTGGGCAGCCGGCGCGCCCCACCCGCTATGGGCACCCCATCTTTCCTCCCGGAAAAGCCGGGGAACACAGGGAAGGCGGGGGAGCACTCAAGGTGCAACCAGCTCCTTTAGCTGCAATGCCGGGTGATCACCGCAGCTGAACCTGGGAAGGCATTCACACTACCAGCCGGTCTTCACAGTCCTCCGCCCTGCCCTTGGCAGTAAAACCCTCCCTCCTCGGCTGCAGCACACACACACACACACACACACACACATACACACACTAACACTCTGAATAGACCCCACCAGCACTTCATAGTCAAGCATGACCCCTCCCCTCTCTGTCTCTTTCCGAGCACCGGCGAGAGTGAGTACCGGAGAGAACAGCTTAAGGCGATGCTCTGCATTGCAGACACCGCCCAGTTCCAAGGCTAGAAAACCCCCGCAACCCACGACTAGACCACGCCCGGGAATGCCTGATAACTCCAAGGTCTACAAGGTTCTGAACTCGAGCCGGCTCCCTCTGGAGAAGGGAACCGCAGTAGAAGGCCCACCCTCCCCAGAGAGGGCAGTGGTCTTCTGAGTGCAAGTCCAGTCCTCAGCCTAGGGGAGCACAGATCCAATAAAGGTCAAATTAAAACATAAGGTAGTGACGCCGCCAGAGACGTGCCTCGTGGTTGTGGGAAGCCGGCTATTAACCACCCACGACCGGGCGTTGCTTTTCTCTTGAATGTGAACGCCTTCGGAGTTGCGCTGTTCTATGCTCCAGTTCTCTGCAGAGAGCGGATTCCGCAGCCTTGTACTCCGCTTCCCCATGACCCCCTCCCTTGGTTGCACCATCCTAGATGGCAGGAATTCGGAGAAAATGCGGTGTCACGTCCGCTGCTATGCCCGCGGACCCGTCTGCGACAACCCCAGCAGCAAGCACAAGGGGAACGTGAATACCACGGCTGCTCGCCACTTGGGCCATACTGTGGGCATGCTTATGAGATTATTAGAAGCAAACTGTCTCTCTCTACACTGGCTTCTTTCTAACTTCTGTCCAAGAGAGTTTTGTACTGGATTTGGATGTGGATGCGGTTTTTGGCCAAGGCAGAAACCGCATAGTCCAAAGCACAGATGGGGAAGAAGGTGAGACTTCTTGGTCCCATTGTACTCCAACTTCCCTCTCAGCCTCTACCCCAGAAGCAACACCTCCCTTAACCCAGAGGGTTTTTCCCCAACCCCTTCATGACACTTGCGTGGGCACAGGACAAATGTCTAGCAGGCTTGCTTAGTAGGAAGCTTAACTGCGTGTAAAGCTTCGGGCACCAGCGCGAGACGGAGCTTCGGAGGACTCCGAAAAGCTACCATGGGAGAGAGGGGCCTGTCAAATTAAGAAGCATCTTATTTTCCAAGCAGATGCCTCGCTGCCCTTCTCAAAACTACACTACATATAAAAGGGGAAAAATAATCCACTACACACACACACACACACACACACACACACACACACACACCCCTTTTTAGTAAGGATCTGGGAAGCTGAGAGAATACTGCTCATTTGTGGCATCGCCTGAAGAGATAATTTCTGAGGGTCTGGCGTGTATTCAAAGATATGATATCCAGAAGCCTAGACAGGAAGGAGGTGACCACTCCTTCAGAGCCTCAAGGTTATGATTTTGAACTTGAAACTGTAGATCTTAATTTTTTGTTTTTGCCTCCCTCTCCCTTCAGTGCTTTATTTTGCATGTCTGGGTATGATGGTGGAGTTAAATGCAACACACACATACACACACACATGCACACGTGTGCACACACACACATGCACACGTGCACACACACACACACACACACACACACACACTGGGTCCGGCACAGCTGGAGGTGTGTGGTATCAGATCCTAGACTGTCCGGCCCTTGAGTACAGTTGAGAGAGACAGCCCAGAGTGGCTGATGCGGAGAATGACACGCCTGCCTTGTAGTGTAGAGTGGGAATGTTCGCGACAGTGTCTGAATTGGGATAGGCCCCTGACTTTGACCCCTGCTTGTCTACAGGGTCACGCCCTGTTGAGAAACCACACAACAGCCGGGATGAAGGGGTTGATATTGAACAGGACAAGTCGCTGCTTTCAGCGTCCTCCTGCAGCGCTGTCAGAGGTCTGTTGAACTGTGCCTTCGGAGTGACCACACCTTAGGGTTGTGAGAAGCTGCTTTATGGCGACAGGGGTGGGGCATGTTGATAAAGTGCAGAATCTGACCTGATTTTCAATCTAAAAGAGATCTGGAAGTATGGACAGGTCAATCTTGGAAAGCTACGAAGAGGGCGTGGTGGAATGGGACAAATGGCAGGTTTGGGGTCCCGGGGTAAAAAGGATTTCGGAGGCTCCCTGTCTGCAGGCACGTCCTTGAGAGCTGCGCTACGTGTCATCATCCCCTTTATAGCCCAGGCACGATCCTCCTCTCTTTCCTTCCTCCAAGTTCCTGTAGCTAAATCCCTGCACACTGGCCAGCACCAGTAAGAGTCTGAGTAGGCAGTCTCCCTTCTGTTCATTACTAGAGCAGACCAAGGCTTGCCAGGACCACAGTGCTCCCGGCAGGCACCACATTGACCCCGTCGTCTCCTTCCCGCCTACCGCAGGGTTGCTGCGACAGTGGGACCGCTACCTTCTCATGCTTTCTGCCATCTACTGCCCCCCCCCCCCGTTGGCTGTTCACCTCGCTCCCTGCCCACCATCTTCGTCCCCAGAGCACTCTGGTGCAGCCCTACTAGGCGCGCCCAGGGCTGGGCGCAGCTGTTGCGGAGCACCCGCGACGGCGATCCGCTGCTGCCCCGGCTCGGGGTCCACCTACGTGGAACCTGACTACTCCTCCAGGGTCTCGGGTTCAGTTGTGGGTAGAGTTCCCGCAAACCCCTAAGGTGCTCCATAGTTAGGTCAATGTCCATGTGTCTCCGCCCCGTCATCCCTAGTCAGGGGTGTGGGCGAAAGGTTTGGAAGCTCCAGTGTCCCCAACCATCCTTGGACAAAGCCTCCAGCTTTCCGGTTTCCCACTCGGGAGATTAAAGGAGGCCCGGACAGCGGGGAAAGGACGCGCGTGGAGAGCGCCTCCAGGCGTCGGACCAGGTTGCGGTGCGGGCCGCGCGTCCCAGCCCTCCCCAGCGCGGTTGCTCCCGCGCCTGCACCCGCGCTGCGGTGCTGCAGAGCGCAGGCCGGGCGGCGCCGGTGGCTCCACACCCACGTGCCTGGGTGAGCGCACCCTCAGCCAGCCGCTGCTCCTCGGCTGGCGCCGGCCGGATCTCCGCAACGCCCCACCCTCTCCGCACTCTCAGCCTCCTTGGCGTCTCCACCGTAGCTTCCGAGACCCGGCGCCGCCTCTGCGAACCACGCTGCCCAGCACGCTTGCGGGGGTCGCCGGGAGGCCTCACCTCCGCGCTGGGTCCAGCACTTTACCTGGTTCTGTGCGTGTCGGGGTTCGGTCACTGCTCCAGGGAGGTTCCTTCGCCGCCCATCACCTCCTGAAAGGTGCACGGGAGGGCGTCCCCGAGGCCGTCCCCTTCTCCAACTGGCATTTTGCATGGTTCCTTTGACAGGACGACATGCTTTGCCTTGTCGCATTCTTTCTGGGCTTTGCCACTGGCTCACTTCAACGCCCACCTCTACACACACCTGATCGCAGCGAGGCCAGGCCCTGAATTCTCCTTGCCCACTCCCAGATCCAACACTCCTGCAGTCGCTGACAGCAACATGACGAGGGGGGGGGTGGCACTTAAGAGAATTTAAGAAACAATCACCTGTCCCTTGTCTTTGTATGTTTCAAGGCATGTAAGACTACATACAGTTCAGTAGCATTCATACCGTTAGGAAATCAGACCAGAGGATTTTGAGTGAATCTTAGATTCACATGCAGTTCTAAGAAAGAACTCACGCACGTGCTTTTTTTGGGTGCTGTTTTCTTTCTGAAACAGGGTCTCATTGCCCAAGTTGACCTCGAACTTAACAGGTAGTCTAGGATGTCCTTGAACTTCTGCCCCCGCCCCGCACCCCCTCCCCCTGCACCTGCACCTGCACCTGAGAGCTGGGATTTCAGGCTTGCACTACCAGGCCTGTGTGCATGGTGTTGAGGATTGAGTCCAGGGCTTCTTGGGATTGGTAAGAACTCTATTAACTGAGTTACAGCTCCTAGGCCCCTAACTAACAATCGTTGAAAGTACAAACAATACCCTATCACTGGATATCAGTTGAGCACTGATGCACCCCCCCCCCCATCTTTAATTACACCACCTGTACTTCTTTTATTACCGCATGCAGTTTTGGGTAGGTACCAGCACTGCTGACTCAGCAAAGCCTCCCTTTCTCTCTGACATTATAATAACCGCAGAGAACACGCCTCACTCCGAGTTTTGTCATTTTAAGATTGTTGAATAAATGGAATTACATAGGCATGTAGTCTTTTTCTTTGTCCTTTCATTAGAGAAAAGAAAAGAAAAACAACTCAATGCTATTTCCTGGAATTCCATCCTACTTACCACGGTCAGTCAATAGTAGGTCAATGGGTTGCTTTCATGGCTTGAGGGTCTCCAGGGTCATCCAGGGTCATCCAGGGGTCAGCGTTTAACTGTCACACGGGGAAGCATACCCTTCCAGGGCTGTTTCTCTATTTTGTTTATGGATAATGATTTTATAAACACCATTGTGCAGGTTTATGTGGGAACAGAACATTTCTTGGGGATAGACGCCCAGGAGAGTAATTGCAGGGCTGTGTATTCATATAAGACACTGTGGATGTCTTGTTGAACACCTGCACCGCTTGACATGCATAGTGGCAGTTTGTGATGCCGCTTATCAGCACTTAGTAGGTCAGTATTTGGTGCTTTATCCGTTCTGACAGATGTAGTAATTGCTCAAGAAAATGCACATTTCCCTGAGTGCTAATGACAGTGAACATGCTTTTTTAAACAACGATTTAGTTTTGCTGCACACTTTTTTTTAAAAATGAAATATCTGTTCATCTCTTTTGGCACGTCCCATTTAGTGTCTGGTTTGTCTGTTCATTTGTTTGGTTTCAGCATTTAGGCCTGAACCCAGTGCCTCGGTCACGCCATGCAAGAAGAGTTCTTTGTGCAGCCTAGGATAGGTCGATGTCCACACATGTTTTGCCTGAGTCCCAGGCTTGTTGGTCGAGCCTCTTTTTAGGAATTTGCAGAACAGAAATTTCCAGACAGGATGAGACAGATGCAGTTTACTAATCTCTTATTTTGGTATTAAGCCGAAAACTCGTCTAACCCTAAGTGTTGACAATTACCCCCAATTTTAAGAGTATATTTGTTTATTTATTTACGTGTGTGTGTGTGTGTGTGTGTGTGTGTGTGTGTGTGTGTGTGGTTGTTACAGTAGCAATGAAACCCTGGTGGTGGATTTATGTGGGTTTGCTTCTGTGGTCTGCATCCTGCTCCATCAGCCCATGTGCCTACCTAACCTTCACCAGTGCTGTGCTGTGCTGTGCTGTGCTGTGCTGTGCTGTGCTGCCTCACAGCTAAGCTGTCAGCTTCTGTACCAGGCAAAGTATTCCTCTCATTTAATTCTTCTTTTCTTAAGGATTGTTCTAGCCATTCCACATACACTACAGAGAAAGCTTTCACACACACACACACACACACACACACACACACACACAGGCACGCACGCACACGCGCACGTTAGAATTTGGTTAGAAATTGCATCAACTATAGATTAATTTGGGGAAAGATTTTTTTTAAACATTGCTTCTTTTTGAGTATAGTGTGTCTCTTGTTACATATGCCTTCATTTATTTTTAATTGTCAAATGATTGGCTTAAATTTATACCTAAGGATTTTTCTTTTTCTACCTTTTCTTCTTTTTTCTTTATAGAAGTGTCTGTAAATGTTATCTCATTTAAAATTTTGGTTCCCATATGATCATTGTTGGATGTATAGAAACACCATTAAAATTTCCATGTTTGGACTGGAGAAAGGGCTCAGCTGTTAAAAGCACTCTTGCTCATCCAGAGGACTGGAGTTCAGTATAGCACCCACCACCGGCAGCCTAGAAGTACTTGTGACCCAGCTTCAGGGGATCTCACATGCTCCTCTGACATTGTTGGTACTGTAAACAGGTGCATAGATTCCCACACAGATACACACTTTTAAAAATATATCTTAAAAAACTTACAAATAGAGCTTGATCATTGTGACCATTCAGATCTTACTTATCACATGTAGGAGTCTCCTACAGAGGCAATCATGCTGTCTCTGAAAACAAGGCACATTTAATTTCTTCCTTTATATCTATATGTTTTCCCAACTTGTCTTATTTCAGTGGCTACAAGCTCTTTGTTGGGCAACAATGCTGACGTAAACAACCTACCTCATTCCTGATCTTCTGGGGAAAAATCATTCACCATGAAGAATTCTAGATACAGGGCTTATAGATGTTTTTGATCTTTTCTATGATTTTATGATATGGCACATTGTTATTATCTATTGGTTCTCAGATATAGAATCAAAGTAATTCACCCGTGTATATATCCCAATGGGCAAACATATATTAATGATAATTTACACATATTTAGATTAAATTGTGGATTTTCACATTAAAGTTCATGAAAGATGCTGACAGGAGTGTTACCACTTCTTTCTTTGTTTACAGTCTAGTTTTATGATTAGCGCCTCATGAAGTTAATTAGGAAGTATTCTATCCTTTTATGTTTTATGGAGTACATTATGTAAACATATTGTCAATTCTTTACATTTTGGTAGAATTCTCTTCTAAAATCATTTGGCCGTGGATATTTTTTAAATAAACTTTTAGGTTGCAAATTTAATTTCTCTTAATGGTTATAAGGAGTAGATGATACATTTTATGTTGGTTGAATGTTAGTTTTTAGTTTGAGGAAAATTAAATTACTTTCTAAATTTTAAAGTTTCTTCTGGTGCTGGAGAGATGGCTCAGTAGTTAAGAGCACTTGTTGCTCTTTCAGAGGACCAGGGTTCAATTTCCAGCACCCATGTGAAGGCTGACAACCACCTGTAACTCTAGGTCCAGGGGATGCACTGCTCTGGCCTCCTTGGGCACGTAGACTCTCATGGACCCAATCACAGACATATGATTTAAAACAATAAAAATAAATTCTTAAGAATGGAAACTGCAATTTCTTTTAATGAGCGTGTAGTTCAGAGTAGCATTGCTTGTGTGCTAATACTTGTGTGGTAATGTTTGTGTGTTAACATTTGTGTGTTAATGCTTGTGAGTTCATAATGCTTGTGTGTTAATGTTTGTGCTAATACTTGTGAGTTAATAATGCTTGTGTGTTAATGTTTGTGTTAATGGTAGCAGGAAGGCAATGATGTCAATAAGCTCATTTCTGATATTGATGACTTGTGTTTCTTGTCTTAGTTTTTGTTAGTTTTGCTAGGGATGTATCAGTCTCATTGATTTCACTAAAGAACGAGCTTTTCATTTCACACTTTTCTGTTGTGTTAGTTCCAATTTAGTTTTTTATGCATATTTGTGCACTTGTGTGGGGGTGGGTGCATGTGCACATGTATGTTTGTGCATGTGGAGGTCATAGAACAATGTCAGCTGTCATCTTTCAGAATGCCATCTACATCCTTTGAGACAGGATAGCTCAGTGACCAAGTAGTCTGTTTAGCCAGTGAGCTCCAGAATGCTGCTGTCTTTACTGCCCCAGAGCTGGGATTACAGCATGTTTCTTCATGCCCAGTATACCAGAGCTGGGCTTGCACAGTGTGTCCTCATGCTCAGCACATTATGTGGATTCTGAAGATGGAATCTATAGGGTCCTCATGCTTGAAAGCAAGTGCTTTGCTCACTGAGACATCCCCTAAGTCTCTTACTTTAAATGGTATTACATTTCTCTGTATTTTCTCCTTTGTATGTTGCTTTGGGTTCACTTGGCTGTACTTTTCTAGCTTCTTGAGGGAGGAACCT
>LR753930.1:83210-114060 GCA_902729485.2 Mus minutoides | reverse complement strand
TTTTATCTTATTTCATTTCATATTTACTTGGTAGTTATGTCATGAGGTGCTTGTACATAAACACATGGTTGACTTCACTTAAGATAATTATTCTCTGGATAAATAATACAAAGAGTAATTGAGAAAGAGATAATATATTATTCATTTTTCTATTCTGACAAACAAGTCTGAATCTCATCACATAGGTGTCAATATTAATACTATATACTTGTCATGTTCCATGTCTTTTGACCTTACTTCCTCCTCACAATAGCCTTTAGTATATTAAAATAAATTTGGAAGTTCAGTATTAAACTTAGGTAATGTGAGTTCTTATAGCTAGTTACTAACATCTCCAATACTTGCAGTATAGTATCTCAGTATTTTATCTTTGAGGGGAATTATAAAATGTATTCAAAAATTCACTACGGTGTACAGACTTATGGCTTTTTGCAAAGTGAGCACTTAATGTAGCCACTACCCAAAGCAAGGGTCTAAGCTCCTAAGTATATGTTTCCATTCATGATCTATCCCATCAACCTTCAAGACTGATCAGAATCCTAAACTATAGTAGCATGCATTGTAACTGTTGTATTTTATATCAATGCAACAATAGAGAATATTGTTTGTCTTCTTTAATTTGACATTGTGATTTTCATCCATATCGCTGCATGTATTTGTAGATCACTATTCTCATTGTTGTGTAATATCTTATAAAATGCTTCTATACCACAGGTATACACTCAGATGTTGGTGGATTGAATATTAAGTATTTATATTTTGGGAATATTAAAATATTGTGAGAATTCTAATATATGCACACTAGTGAAATATGTATATTTTGGTAATAATTTTATATTTGCTAGTGTTTCACTGTGCTTTTAAATCCATATTCATAAAAGAATATAAATTTTAGTTTCTGTACTTTTATCATGCTTTTCTGGTTTGGGCACAAGGTTAACTTTGATGTAATTATATGACTCAGTCTTCTGCCTCAGTTTGCTGAAATATTGTGAAGAATAAGTATCTTTTTT
Source organism: Mus minutoides (assembly GCA_902729485.2). Taxonomy (NCBI): domain Eukaryota; kingdom Metazoa; phylum Chordata; class Mammalia; order Rodentia; family Muridae; genus Mus; species Mus minutoides. The sequence continues at coordinate 113,047 of LR753930.1, read as the reverse complement.
AAAGTTCTTGATAGATTTCAGTGAAGATATCTGGGCCGCCTGGCTTTTTGTTGAAAGCTGAAAATTATTATTAATTAATTTAATAGATATAAATATACTTAATCCTTTGTGAGTTTGTAATAATTTGGCTTCTAAGGAGGTGTTTAATTTCAGCTCAGATGGGAAATATTTTAGCAGAGTTGCTTGCAAAACTCGTCTATGAGATTTTTAAATATTTTGTTATAGTTTGAAAATTCTCTCCTCTTGATTTGTCTGTCACCAATTTTATTGATCTTTCCAAATTAACAGGCTTTGTTATTTCTTTGTTATTACTCACAGTTTTTCTTTTTAAAATGTTTGCTGATATTTCTTCCAATGGCAACCACTTTAAAGTGCTGTTTTCCTTTTTTCATTCCTCACTTATGGCATTTAAAAAAGCTGGAATCAGGGAGGCCAAAATAATGTAGAAAACCCAAACACATTTTGAGAAGTTTTATGGTATAAAAAGCTCAAACCAAAAATTTAAGTTTACAAATCAGTAACAGTTTTACATTTCAAAATCTCTGAGAAAGGCTAGACACAGAGAAATCACTCTTATACTCAAAATTCGCTTAGCTCTGATATGTCTGTGTGCTGACTGATTTCTACAGGCTAAGTGGCTATGAAGCCTTTCTGAGAACGTTTAGACAGTTGAAACAAAGTTTTGGGTGTTTTACACTGTTTGAAATATGTCACAATTTATTTTGTTAGGGATTAATTTATATATTAGTGTTTTATCTGCATGCACGCAAGTGCAATACATGGATTGGTAACCATAGAGATCAGAAGACTGGAGCATTTGGAACTAGAGTCACAGATTGTTGTCTGTCACCATGTGAATGCGTCCTTAGGAAGAGGAGCCAGTGCTCTTAAACATTTAATGTCTAGACAGTACTTAAATATACATATTTTGGTTTATGGCTGTACCACCCTGAATGCGCCCGATCTTGTCTGATCTCAGAAGCTAAGCAGAGCCGGGCTTGGTTAATACTTGGATGGGAGTTCACCTGGGAACCTGATAGGCATGGTCCCCAGCTGAGAGATGGGGCCACCCATCCACCTCAAAAATATTAATCTAGAATTCCTCCTGCCAAAAGGGAATGCAAGGACAAAGAGTGTAGCAGAAACTGAAGGGAAGGCCATCCAGAGACTGCCCCACCTAAGGATCCATCCCATCTGAAGACACCAAACCCGGACACTATTGAAGATGCCAAGAAGTGCTTACTGACAGGAGTCCAGTTTAGCTTTCCCCTGAGAGCTGGACCAATACAGATGCAGATGTACACAGCCAAACATTGGACTGAGTGCGGGGACACCAATGGAGAAGTTAGGGCAAGGACTGTAGGAACTGAAGTGGTTTGCAATCCCATAATAACAGCAACATTAACCAACCAGACTCTCCCTCCAGAGCTTCCAGGGACTAAACCACCAACCAAAGAGTACACGGGAGTTGGGGCAACCCATGGCTCCAGCTGGATATTTAGCAGAGAATTGCTTTATCTGGCATCACTGGGAGGGTTGCCTGTTGGTCCTGTGGAGGCTTGATGCCCAGAATAGGGGAATGCTAGGGCTCTGAGGCAGGAGTGGGTGGGTGGGTGGGTGTAGAGTCAGTGGGAGGGAGGAGGGGATAGGGGGCTTGTGGAAGGAAAACTGGGAAGGAGGATAACATTTGAAATGTAAATAATAAAATAACAATAAAAAATGAAAAAAAAACCCCAACAACCCACGTCTTCAATTGAGCTATTTTTTCTTTTAGAGAATGGATAAGAACTAATCTGTCCTTCATTAGCAATCACAAATACTATCACAAATGTAGGCAAGGTAGCCAACAAATACCAAAGTAGTATTACTTTGTATTCAGGGAGTAGATACAGATAAATCAGACATACTCTGCTAAATAAATTAGTAAGTTTGCTGAGATAACTAAGTACAAATGTTTTCTGAGTGTTTTAGACTCTCTTAAGTATAATCAAAGTCAACAGAGAAGGAAGAACACATTTAAATATAGTTCTCATAAAATATAAATTAGTGAAAAGAAGTAATATTGCATTATTTGTTGAGCTGAGATTTGCACAGTAAACATCCCATCAGTCATTTTATTCCCTTCACTCTCATTGAACTTTTCCAATATCCTTGGCAGTGAGAATAGAGTAATCATGCTATTTTTATAAAAATCTAGAAAGCAATAACCAGGTTACAGAATGCTTTAGAAATAAGTATTGCTTCAAAGTGTAGTTCACACAGTTTATTTTCTCTTGGCATTATTTCAGATTTTTATTGCAAGTTGATATATAAAACTTAGAAAGATAATAACATCCTCTCAGGTACAAAAATAGATAAATCATTTATTCTAATACATATTATTCCTTAGTGTCAACTATAAGAATTCTGCTTGGGTACATCATCAGTCTGTCTTGTTATGTGCATTGACAAGTAGCGTCTTTCTATTGTCTGGGAAGCCTTGCTTCTAGAAGATTGTTCTAGTATTATGTTGTTTGCAAAAGCCAAGTATGGTCTCAGTTACCTGATGCTCATGTTGCTATTTAAGAACAAACCAGATACTTCATAAGGTAGAGCGTTCATTAAAAATAACAAACAAAAGAAATATATTCTTTCTCAAATTAACCAAACTGCTGGTGACTCAAGGTTTACTTCAGCTCAAAGATACTGATTCTTTCTCAGCAAAATATTGAGTCATTGGTGTGTTCTATTCATGGATTCTTAACAATGGAATGGGAAAAATGATGAATAGCTTCTAATTACTTTTACAAACCTGAAGTGGTAACTTGACACATACATGCTGAATTAGTCAGTCAGGGTTCTCTAGAGTCAAAGAACTTATAGAATGAATCTATCTCTATCTTTATCATCTCTCTCTCTCTCTCATCTATCTAATCTATATCATCTATCTATTTACATCTATCTATCTATCTATCTATCTATCTATCTATCTATCTATCTATCTATCTATATGGAGTTTATTGGAATGATAAGGTTGGTGTTTCAGCTGGTCTTCTGTATAAAAGTTGGAATCCTCAGGAAGTGGGTTTCCAATGGATGTGCTGGCAAAGTGAGAGCAAACAGGTAAAGAACAACCGATCCCTTCCTTCTTTCATTGTCTTTAAATAGGTTGCCAGCAGAAGGAATGGCCCAGATGAAGGCTGTGTCTCAAGACCTGGACTAAAGTCATGTTGTCATCCACCTCAAAATCTGGATCAAAAACCTGTGTTCTTCTGCCAGATAACAGGTTTGCCCTCCGTTTCTGGATTGTAGTTCATTCCAGACATAGTCAAGTTGACAACTGAGAAGAGCCATCAAAATTCATCCCTTGTCAACTTGACACACAATAATATCTCCTTATTTCCAAATGATATAACTATTTCTTGTACAACTTCAAACACATAAACAATAACCAGCTCATAATATTATGCATAATATGATATAACCGTATTNATATAACCACAAATGCATTGTAAATTTAGAATAGGTGGCAATGTCCTTTGGAGAACTCCTTTTAGTATCTCAAACTTGAATATAATAAAGAAGTAGACAGAAAAGACAAATATCTGTACAAATGTTTTCTTAATAAAATATAACAGAGGCATTCATGTCAATTATAATCCTTGTTTCTGAAACTAGTCATGTGGCCTTAGATGTATTTATAATTACCTTCTTTTTCTACCCATTCTGTATTTCCCCCACCATCGGCAAGCATCTCAGCAGGTCTTGGGTTTTTCCTGGAGGAGTGACCCACACCTTCATTCTTGATTTGTCTGTGCCCTTTGCCATTCCTCTTGGATTAGGCTGTTGTAGTTTCCTATTGATTTTAATCACAGGACATGGAAGCACTAAGAAATATCCTAAATAATATTCTATCCTCCAGTCGTAGTCCTTCTTACCTCCATTGGGGAGAGGCATTTCCACAATTACCAATTTCTTCACGGTAATCTGGATCTATCACCCCTCCTAACACTGTAATTATTTTCTTAGCCCGTTGGTTTAAGGGCATTAGAAGGCCAAAATGGTCAGGGGTAATTCTGCGCTTCCAATTCAAAAGAATGTCTGTTGTGGCTCCTGGAATCAGCAACTCTGGAACAAAAACTTCTAGGCCGTCAGAAGTTAGGGTTGCAGGGACATGAAGCAAAAACTCCCCTAGTGGGTCACTAGGAGTGATAGTGAATGGGACTATTACCTTTTTTTGTCCTGGACACATGGATCTTAGCTATGGGAGAAACTGTGTCATAGATCAGATGCTATTTCAAAGAGTATGATGAGCCCTGCACTGGCACTGTAGCTGTGACTTAATAAGGCCATTCCATCTTTCTATCAGGCTAGCTGCTTAAGGATGGTGGGAAACATGGTAAGACTGGAGGATTCCATGATAGTAGGTATACTGTCACATTTTTATGGCTATAAAATGAGTTCCTTGGTCAGACCCATACTGTGTGGAATACCATGGTAGTGGATTAAGGCATTCTGTAAGTCTATGGATGGTGGTTTTGGTAGAGGCATTATGTGCAGGAAAGGCAAATCCATAACTAGAATAAGTATCTATTCCAGTAAGGACAAAATATTGTCTTTTCCACAGAATAAGTAGCCCAGTGCAGCCAACCAGTAATCAGATTACTGGCTGATCACCCCAGGGAAGGTGCTACAACTGGATCTCAGTCTTGGTTGATGATGTAAAAGTAACTTTTATCTACCAGATATAATTATTGTCTTGGAGGCTTACTGTTAAATAAAGCTCAGTTTTTAAAAGTTCTTTCTGAATTCTGGCTGGCTGGTTCAATTCAGCTGTTCTGGCTCAAAACTCCTCTCCAAGCTGACTGATTCAAACTTTCTCCTTTCAGCTTCTCACTGAATTGCCCTGCTGGAGACAACTGCCTCTGAATCCCATGAACTGAATTGTACTGGACTATAGACATGCCCTTAGTATAGATATTTAATCCCAAAAAATTAAGGTGAAGTTAGTTTGTAGAAGGATGCAGCCATATTTGAAAGTGAAGTCTAATTGAGGGGCAAAGTGACAAATCAGAGAATGATCTGACAGAATGAGTCAGAGATAGAATACACTCAACTCTCACAAGGACATGAAAGAAAGGCTACTTAAGAGCAGCAAATAGTGTGTCAGCGGAAGGTATTTCAGCATGTACAGTTCATTTGAGTTCAGGGAGTACAGTTCATTTGAGATCAGGGAATGTAGTGGAGTTCAATTCCATTCAGTTTGTGCAGTCAGTACAGTTGTCTTTTGCCATGATCCAATGTAGCCTTTCTTTCATTTGTTTGAAAAATTTTATGTTTATACTGATAAAACAGAAATGCAGTAGGCTCCTTATCTATTACATGCCTGGAAACATCATAATAGATTAGCCAGTACCAAAGGTTCATATAAGCCATTTTATTGTAGAATTGCCTTGCCTGTGCTGAACACTGATGAACGTTGTTTTGTCTATGTTACCCATTATCATAACTATTATCATATTGCCTCTGGAAATTCAGTGCTGCCATGTGGCCCCTGATACCTTGGGGTCCAATTAAACCCACTGCATCTTATTCATCCAATTAAGCAGCAGAGGCTCCAACCTGTAAGGTCTGGTATAAGGAAAAGGGTGACAACAAAGCTCTTCAAATGTGCTGGTACCCCTCTTACCATTTTACATCTTAGAGGATTTCTGAAAGGCATGTTTTCTGGACCTTCCCATTGTGGATGATTAGATTTTACACAGCATACCCATTCACTCTTACAATTTGTAACTCTCAGCATTACAGTTTCCCCAAGCCTTAAAATTCATTCAATAGCACTAAGCCAAGGAATAACAGGCATTTCTAACTCCATTTTAGTAGGCCCTTTTTGGATAAATGCTTCAGTCAATCATTCAAACAAAGTTTTGAGATCCCCTTTATGACTGTGCAAGCTTCCATATTAAATCTAGAATCTCCACTGAGAGGGCCCATATCAATAAACTAAGCCTAATCTAGTTTTATGTTCCTTTTTACATTATCCCACACCCTTAAAATCCATTCCCACACATAGTCTCCAGACTTCTGCTTGAATGAATTAACAAAATAATTCAGCTCTTTAGTAGTGTAGCACACTTCCTCATGGACTACATTTTCTACTTCCCCTCTAGGGGCCTGCTTTGCATTGAATTTAGTTATAGGTCTAGAGGCAACTATTGGTGAGTTTTGAGGGGCATCAGTATTGTATTATCTGACATTTCCTTCAGAGAAAGCTACTGCTGGTTTTGCAGACAATGAAAGATTAATTTCCTCAGGTGAAAAGAGCAATAGTTCAAGGGGTTGGACTGAGGGTGCTACTTCTTTAGGTAAGATGAACCCTTGAAAATCTAGAGGCTCAAAGTTTTCAGCTTTAATAGTGTCCTCCCACACATCCCTATCCCAAATTATAGGATCTCATTCTTGCCAATTAATGCCTTTACTTTAACTGCTGACACCATGTATAGCTGTGACTTGAATTTTTGATGTAACTCAGCCAATCTTATAATAAGGGCTCCAGTTTGATTTTTGACAACTTGAGCTCTATGGCTGCTGGAGAGAAGATTCTTTTCAAGGGCACACTTAGAAACCTTTAGATTGTTTATTTGTATCTATAGCTAGTTAATTTTTATCATGGGGCTCATTCCTGTCCTTTACTAATTTATCCAGAGATGCTAAGAGCAACCAACCAGCCAAACCATTTTCCTTATCTCTCCCAACCTGTCAAAAGTTGAAACATACCAGCTCATGTTGTGACTCACAATTGCTAGATCAAGATAATCAAGGGCATTTGCTTATTTTGTCTGAAATATAGTTTCCACTATGGACTTTCAATACTCTCCAAACTCAAGGGGGTGGAGAGAGAGAGAGAGAGAGACTGAGACTGGAGATATTTCAGTTATAAAGCCAATTCCAGATATTTAAAAGATGCATTCTCATACTTTTGTTCCTCTAGAACCACTTCTGGTACAAAATATCTATCTATCTATCTATCTATCTATCTATCTATCTATCTATCTATCTATCTATCATCTATCAAAGGAGTTTATTGAATGGTGTAAAGGTTGCAGTCCAACAAATCCAGCAATTGCCAGCTTTGAATGGAAATTCCAAGAATCTAGTAGTTGCTCAGTCCCCTGAGGCTGGGTGTTTCAGCTGGTTGTCTGAATAAGCTGGAATCCTGAAGAAGTAGTCTCCAATGGATATTCTAGCAAAGTGAGTGCAAACAGACAAAGAACAAACAACATCTTCCTTCTTCCATTGTCCTAATATAGGTCTCCAATAGAAGGTATGGCTCTGATTAAAGGTGTGCCTCAAGATCTGGATTTAAAGCATGTTATCATCTACCTCAAGATATGGATCAAAAACCTGTGTCTTCCTGCCTCAAGATCCAGATCACAGGTGTGTTCTCCATTTCTGTACTGTAATTCATTCCAGATATAGTCAAGTTGACAACTGAGAATAGCCATTACACATACATATAACTACACACATACATACATGTATCAATATAAACATATTTCTCAAAGGGGATAATTTATCATACTTAGATATTTTTCACTTCAGCATTCATTTATTCTTTTTTTAATAATGAACATCTCTCAATCATAGATGATCTGGAAGATATTTTGTATAGATGGATGACATATGGTCTTTTCACCTGTCATATAAAGAAAGGAGATGATAAACATGTATACTATTATAAAACGGTATGCCACACAGTTTACAAAATGGTGTCACCTATGTTTCCAGTTGAAACTTCACAAATTTTCATCTAAGATGAAAATTCAAAAAAATCTAGACATCATCCTTAATCTTTTTCTTCATGAGGATAGAAACCAAGCTGTTCTTATTTCCCTTGCCATCAGTTGGCAGCTCAGTGATAGTGTTCACTGAAGATCAAATGAATGAATGTATGTAAAGTAATTAACTGATTGAAGGTTGCAAAACCAGGACTGGATGTGAGATGGTGAGAGATGGAGAAAATTCTACACTGTTGTAGAATTTCAATGGCAGGATTTGGTGTTGATATCCAACTGTGAAAATATGAAACAGGAAAAAGACAAATTTTGCTGGAATATTTTGGATGAGGTCACTAGTAGAGGAAAAATAGATCTTTCTTAGAAGTACACGCATAGTACAGATGAAAAGTAGAGAGAAGTCACAGGAATATATAAGTATGTTGAGAAATCCGTTGATACTGACCCCATAGAGAGAGAGAGAGACAACTTCACGAAGAAAGGGATTTTCAATGGAATTCAATGTAGATTCATTTTAGCCTGCAACTGTGATAACTTCTGCTCAACTTGACACAAACTGAGGGATATTTGGAAAGAGAGACTTCAACTAAAGCAGTCTCTTGATCAGATTGGTATATTGCCATGTCTGAGAGACATTTTCTTGATTTCTATTTGATATAGGAGTGCCCAGACCACTGTGAGTGGTGCTATCCCTAGGCATGTGGGCCCAGACTGTAAGAAAGAAAGCTGAGCAAACCAGAGGTAGTAATCCAGTAAGCAAAGCTCCTCTATGATTCCTCACTCTGCTTCTGCTTGAGTTCTGCTCTGACTTCCCTCAATGATGGTCTGTGGTCAGAAAGTATAAGCTAGATAAATAGTTTCCACAATAAGTTGGTTCTGGTCATATTGTTTATCATAGCAACAGAAATAAAGTTATCTAAAGATATTTTACCTATTTTTTTCTAGAGGTTCTGTCATAAGGTCACGTGTTTTTAAAGATATGAAGCCATAAGCAAGAATCATAAGGTATAGATCACTACAGATCCAGTTTTCTATGCTGAAGACCTGTTATGATAATTTTTATATCAAAACTAAAAAGATGAGTCAGTCAAAACTTTTCTTAGATGACAGTGATTCCTAGTAGCTTCAGTAGGATATATGCCAAATATTGAATTCAGAAGATATGTGCAAGGCAGCTATTATTTGTGACCAAGTCTGAATGCTCAATGGTGTGTTCTGATTGGTTGTTGCCATAATACAATGGTTAAGTATTTTGAATATGTCCACTATGATCCATTAGTACTGAAGAAATTATAGAGTTTGGAACAATGCATCTTGATAAGTGCATAACAAGCCATGTTTCATGTAGAGCATAAAGTGAAATTTTGTCTGTATCGCTATTAAGAAAACAAATAAAATTATTGGCTAGAAAGACCAATTTTTACTAATAGAATTGACAGGATTTTGATGCAAGAAAGATTACATATTGAATTTATTGTACTTCCAATCAATTTTATGCTAGATTATTCTTATTTGGAATAAAAATATTCTCTGTTTGAATTTTGTCTCTGTTAATATGCTAATATTAGAAAGTAAAAGCACAATCTCCTAGTTTTCATTTATATGTGCAAACTTTCTAGAAAAATACTATGCTTGTAGGAAGTTGTATAAATGAAAATTAAAATAAAATTCTTACTTTAATCAATTCATCACAGTGTCCTACATAATTCATATAATATATTATCATGAGAGTTGAACTTTTTGAGAGAGAAATTTTGGTTACCAGTATATAAATGTGTTTCTCTAGGAGAATATCCAATAATTGTAAATGATATATTCCTATTTTAGGAAATTATGAGAAGTGGGAAAATAGAATTAAGAGCCATGAAAATATTTCAGAAGTTTTTGAGTGGATATGAGAAGCATTAGTCTTTGAACATTATCCAAAGAGAAAACCTTTCTCACCAAAGACTGTAATTAAGTTGTCTGATAGTTGAGGTTGTAATCTTCCATCATTTTGAGGGAAATATTCATCATTAATCTCAATGATGATGAAGGATTCATCATCAGCTGAATTCATCTCTAATTTCAATGTTCAGCTATTAATCAGTTTCCCATAGAACTACATGAACTGTGCTATATCAGATATTCTGAATGTGGGTCCTCATTTAGTTTTCTCAAATATTCTTTGGGGTTGTTTAATTTATTCTGTGCTCTTACTGAGAATCTGTATTCCATCACTAACTATTTTCTTTGCATTTCCCATGATCAACAGGTTACTATTTGCTAATAGAACTTTCCAAAAACCTCTAACAGTTTCTATTTACTCATAGCTATGGGTCGTGCCCACTGGTCTTGATTCACAGAAACATCCTAGAAGCAGAAGTCATTCTCTCTGTATCACCTGTTCCATTATTTGTCATATTTTGCTTTAGATTGTTAGGTCCAAGAGGAGAAAACTCTAACCTTCATTTCATTTTGTCCCACAATGACTAGAAACTGCATGAGTGCACTATAGTAAGTAAATTTAAAATGAATGATATGTATCATATATGAAATATGTTGCAAGAAATATTAAAAATGAATTAGCACATTCCCACGCTTGTGCCAGCCACTCTTAGCCCCACTGCAGTCCTGCTAGCTCTGTCTCTACTTGTCAATTTTCTGGCAGGGCCAGAGCTCCCAAGTTACTTTTGCTGCTATGCCAGCCCCACGCTACGACCATCCACCCCACGGTCAACCACCATAACACCCATTTACCTGGTAGAAGCAAAACTCTTAAAAGCTTATAATTAATCAATCAGATTTATGTATAAATTCTGAATTTACAATATGCCAATACAATAATTTCAGAACCAATTGGTAGTGATAAAAGTGTTATGGCAATTATTCTAACCCATGACATCATAACTACCTGTGGCTGGTTAAAGCCACGCTGGTTCACATCCACCTCCATCTTGGCCTTCCTCCCTCTCCCCAGAGATGTTCCCTGTCTCTGAAGCTCTTCACTTCACGTCCCTTTTCCCTGTCTAATCACAGGTCTCCTGCTGCACTAGTGTAATTGGACAGGGAAAATCCTTCAACAGATATAAATATATATATATATATATATAAATATATATATTCTTTTTTTTCTGTTAGCTTTTTAAAATTACTTTTTTTTTTTATAGTTCAGTCATTAACCCCCTCCCCACCCACTCTTCCAGTTCCTTATTCCATACCTCCTGCTCCTTGCTTCTGAAAGGGTGCTCTCCCACATCACACCTCCCCTTCCCTGGGGCCTTAAGTTTCTCTAGGCACATCTTTTTCTACTGTGGTCAGACCAGGCAGTACTCTGTTACATAAAGGCTGGGGAGCAGGGAATGGGGCTGGAAGAGCCTGTGGATGCTGTCTGGTTGAGGGCTCAGTCTCTGAGTGCTATCTGGGGTCTTGGTTAGCTGAGACTGCTGGTCTTCCTATGGGGTTTCCCTCCTTTTAAACTTCCTCAATCCTTCCCCTAATTCAACTAACTTCACATCAATGGTTAGATGTAAATGTCTGCATCTGATTCAGTCAGCTGCAGGTAGGGTGTCATAAAAGACAGCCATCCTAGACTCCTGCCTGCAAGCACATCATAGCACATTAGTAATAGTGTCAGGCCTTTGTGGGGAATTGCAGGCTGGTCTCCAGTAGAGCTGAGGTCTGAACCCTGATGGTCATAATTCACCTTCATGACATAGTAGGTATTTCCTCATGCTCCTGGAACTCTGGCCCCTGCCTAAGTTGCCACCTCCCACAGCCCCCACAAGAGAAGCATGGTCTGTAGTCACGTAAGCAATGACTCAAGTTTCTGACCTTCAGGCTAAACTCCTCCCCATTTAACCTAGCAACAGTGAAAACCATAAAAGGGGTGTTCACCCCCCACCTCGCTCTCTTACTCTTATGCTCTTACTTCTTACCCCCTACTCTCCCCTCTCTTTGTCTTCTCTCTCTCACTCCTTTGTTCTCTTACCTATCATTTCTCTCACCTCTTTCTCATCTTCCCTTTCTCTTTGTCTTCTCCCCTCTCCTCTCCTCTCCTCTCCTCTCCTCTCCTCTCCTCTCCTCTCCTCTCTCCCCTCCCCTCCTCTCCTATTGATCTCCTATTATGCTTCACCCCAACAACTAAAGGAGATAACCCTCATAACTGGCTGTTAGGTTTATTCTTAAATTAAGGAACATGACAAAATTGTGTAATTGAGATAGGTGGGCACGTTTACTATGGGTAGCAGAGAATCCTAAACTATAAAGTGTAGAGAGGGGGCTGAGCATAAATAGGTTCACAGGAATTTGTTTCTTTCTGCTGAGTGGATGTAATATGGCATGCAGTTTTAGATTCCTGCCTTGGTGATTTCCACACAATGGTGAACTATAACCTGGAAATGTGAGCAAAAAATAAACCATTTATTTTCTAAAATGCATTTAGGGTGTTTTATAACAGCCACAAAATTTAATGTGTCATATAAGGATATTACTCTGCAATTGATGATTCCTTTTTATATAGGTATTTCCCGTGGGTCAGGATATGTGTTTTCCTTTCAAAACTCCATCTTTTGGATCTTAATTGACACTTACCATTAAATAAGCAACAACCACAGTTGTTTCTGATTGCATGGACCACTAATTATATGGATTTAAATAGAAAGGAATGACGATAATGTGAGCAATTCCAGGCCAGCCTGAATATATTCAATTCTATAAGTATATTGTAGTTCCTTCTTCAATAAGAGCGGTCACAGAGAAAGAAATAAATCTGTCTGTCTCTCCAGACACTAGCACAGATAGGATATAGTGCTCCATTTTACTCCTTTATGTTTATTTGTTAAATATTCTCTTTCTCTCTAGCCACTCCCTCCCCTTGCATTTCTATAATAAAGCTCTTAAACCATAGAGAGTCTCTGCTCCATCAAGATCTACTGTGCACTCTGGTCAGTGTTGGGAATCTCTTCCCTTATTCCTCTCTCCTATAACCCCAGGGCTACAAGGTGTGGCCCTGGGGACCCCAGGTCAGGGTCTGCCCCTTGTCCACACCCCCAGTGGGGTCAGAGGCTTAGATGCCCACCCGGGGCCGAGTGGAAAGTGTCCAGTAGCTCTCCCCACATCTGCCTTTCCAGAGCACAGAAACTCTGGCTGGACATGGGCTATTTCTCCCCCCTTCTTCCCCAGGGCCCCTGCCCCCTGCCCCCCTTTTAATAGGCCTTGGTGCCTAGATTATGTTGATGGATTTCCATATATTGAACCATCCCTGCATCCCTGGGATGAAGTCTATTTGATCATGGTGGATGATTGTTTTGATGTATTCTTGGATTCAGATTACCAGAATTTTATTGATTATTTTTGAGTATTTTCTTTCTTTGTTGTGTCTTTGTGTGGTTTAGCATTATTGTGGCTTCATAGAGTAAATTGGGCAGTGTTACTTCTGTTTCTATTTTGTGTAATAATTTGAAGAGTATTGGTATTAGGTTTTCTTTAAAGGTCTGATAGAATTCTGCACTAAACCCATCTGGTCCTGGGCTTTATTTTGGCTGGGAGACTTTTAATGACTACTGTTATTTCTTTAGGTGTTATGGAGATGCTTAAATGGTTTATCTGATCCTGATTTAACTTTGGCACCTGGTATCTGTCTAGAATATTATGTATTTCATCCAGATTTTCCAGCTGTGTTGAGTATAGGCTTTTGTAATAGGATCTGATGATTTTTTGAATTTACTCAGTTTCTGTTGTTATATCTCCCTTTTAATTTCTGATTTTGATAATTTGGATAATGTCTCTGTGCCCTTTGGTTAGTCTGGCTAAGGATTTATTTATTTTGTTGATTGTTTCAAAGAACCAGCTCCTGGTTTTGTTGATTCTTTGTATAGTTCTTTTGGCTTGTACTTGGTTGATTTCAGCCCTGAACTTGATTATTTCCTGCCCTTTACTCCTCTTGGGTGTTGCAGGGTGGGTGGGGAGCCAGAGCCCTGGTTTTGCACCGGCACAGGTGTAAGCTGGAAGGAGCTGGTGCCTCTTGCTAGGCTGGGGTTTGTTTTTCCTGTGGGGTTCCCAGTTATGCTGGGTGTTGGGAAAGATTTGGCCTCAGCTTTGATCTTGAGTGTGTCAGAGCTCCAGTGCTCCTAGGTATGTCTGATCTCTTGGGAGTCAAGCTTTCTCTTTGATCCTGTGATCCTGGGCATTTCAGAGCACCTGGGAATCAGGCTCCTTCTAGATATTTTAAGAGTAGGTGCAGAGCCAGCACCCCAGGTCTGCTCAGGTGCAGGTTCAGACCAGAAGGAACCCGTGCTACTGGCCAGGTGGGGGTTCCTGTGTCCCTGGATCTTGGGGGTCCCAGTTACTACCAGTGACAGAAGTTGTGACCTTCTCACCTGTGATCCTGGGCATGTTAGAACACTTGTGGGTTGAGCTTCCTCTGGGTTTTGTGGGACTGGGTTCGAAGCCAGCACACAAGGTCCCTGGGTCAGAAAATCTGACTGTGGATTAGTAACCATAACCATGTCCCTTCACTTGAGGCCCTGTCTATCTATTGGAATCCCCTCTCCACATTGTTGGGCATTTTGGCTAATGTCATCCCCTGTTGGGGTCCGACCCATGGTCCGCCACATAACCTGGTTTCCCTGGGAGGTGGACTGGGGATCATTAGGACTAGCTGGGAGAGAAAAAAATAAAACACTGAGTCAGTTCTCTGGTCAAAACATGTCTGCTTCTTTGCTTAAAAATCTTTCTTGGTTAAAAGAGAATGAAAAAGGGTAGACCCCGCCATCCCATTCCCAGGGCCCCTGGCTCCATCTTGGCGAGCACATGGAGCCACCTAGAGCCTGCTGTACAGGAGGCATCTTCTTCCTTGGACTTCTGGGCAGGGAACCGCGGTAGTTGCATAACAAAAGGAGCCAGTCTAGCTGGAAGTGGCCTGGAAGCCCCGCCTCAATGGGGACAGGTCTGAATTCTGGAGGTTACAATCCCCATTGAATCCTGAGATTCTCTCACATCCCAGATCTCTGGTACTTTCTTGAGGGTACCCCACCCTGAAGGCTGCATATTTCTATTCATTCTCCTGGCCCTCTGGTCTCTCTTGTTCTTCCCCTAATACCTGATCCTGTTTCCCTTTTCCCTTCCTCCTCACCTCTCATACCTAGGTCCTTCTCTCCCTCTACATCTCATGATTACGTTCTTCCCCCTTCTAAGTAGGACTGAAGCATCTTCATTTGGGCCTTTCTGCTTGTTACATTTTTTTTTTTTAATGAACTGTGGGTTGTATCCTAGGTATTCTGTACTTTTTGGGTAATATCCACTTATTAGTGAGTATATCCCATGCATGTCCTTTTATGTCTGGGTTACCTCACTCAGAATGGTATCTTCTTTTTCCATCCATTTGCCTGAAAAATTCATGGTACCCTTGTTTTTAATATCTGAGTAGTATTCCATTGTTAAATGAACCACATTTTCTCTATCTACTCTGGTTGGGGGACATCTAGGTTTTTTCCAGGTTTTGGCTATTACAAATAAGGCTGCTATGAACATAGTGAAGCACGTGCCCTTATGAGCAACTTTTGGGTATATGACCTGGAGGGCTATTACTGGCTCTTCATGTAAAACTATTTCCAATTTTCTGAGAAACTGCCAGATTGCTTTCCAGAGTGGTTGTACCAGTTTGCAATCCTACTAGCAATGGAGGAGTGTTCCTCTTTCTCCACATTCTTGCCAGCATTAATTAGCTGATTTTTTGTGAATATGTACCATTGTCTGTGTAATGATATATTCTGAAATGCTTTAGAATACACAGTAAGAGACTTCTGTATGACTTACTTTCTGAATTCAGCAAGAGTTGACTTTGCATCTGAATTACACTAATTAGGCATCAATGCTCTGGAAGTGGCTGACAAATGTTATAAATACCATTATCAAACTGTCATCAGAAACTTGTGAGTTAAAAAGATTAAAAAAAAGAATATTCAAGACATGCAATTAGATGAAAAAAATTACTATGTAATATAAAAGATTTACTTCCTAACTAAGGAATAGTATTAATTTTACTTATACAAATTGACAGAGTAAAGACATAGAAACAAGAAAAGAAAGCATGGTCATGTGTTAAACAAAGTACACAAATGTTCTCAGCATCTACTAACATTGCTAATGGCAATATTTTTACTACACACATGTAAAATGGCAAATGTTGAAAGAAATGCATATACTTGTCTTGACTCGAGGTTTTAACAGTGAATATA
The DNA here is from genome assembly GCA_902729485.2 of Mus minutoides. NCBI lineage: Eukaryota > Metazoa > Chordata > Mammalia > Rodentia > Muridae > Mus > Mus minutoides. The sequence continues at coordinate 97,053 of LR753930.1, read as the reverse complement.
TATTTCAAAACATCACATGAAATTCATAAATATAGTGAAAATTTTATGTCCTTCATATGAAATATCAAGAATTAGAAAGTAAAAAAACAAGTCTGATCATTTTTTTCTAATTTGAATATACCATATTTTACTTTAAAGATGTGTAATATGATGTTTCTCATGCTAAAAATTAGTATAAATGTATGATAAAAGTTTGAAATTAAGAAACTATGAGTCTTTATACTCTGATTTCTCTTTTAAACTTGCTGTCAGGCTGAGAAATCCAAAGCTATTCATCCCTTTCTTTAAAAAATAGATTATTTTATTTATTTACATTCTAAATATCGTCCCCTTCCTGATCTGCCCCCCAAGAGTTCTTCACCCCATCTTCCCTCCTCTTTGCCTTTGAGAGGGTACTCGCCCAAAACCCATCCCAATCACACACACACACATCCCCACCATACTGGCTCCCAGCATCCCCCTCCCCTGGGGCATCCATTCTCTATAGGACTAGACACATCCTCTGCCACTGAGGTCATACATGGCAGTCCTCTGCTACATATGTGTCAGAGGCCATGAACCAGACCATGTATGCTCTTTGGTTGGTAACTTAGTCTCTGAGAGCTCTGAAGGGTCCAGGTTAGTTGATACTGTTGTTCTTCTTATAGGGTTGCTATCCCCTTCAGATCCTTAAATACTTCCTCTAACTCTTCCATACATGTCCTTGACCTCAGTTTAATGGTTGGGTATAAGTATCTGCACCTGTCTCAGTCAGGTATTGGTAGAGCCTCTCAGAGGACAGCCATGCTAGGTTCCTGTCTGCAAGTACAACATGGCATCAGTAAGTGTCAGGATTTGGTGCCTGCACAAGGGATGGATCCCAAATTGTGATGGTCACTAGATGGCCTTTCCTTCAGTCTCTGCTCCAGTTTTATCCCTGCATTTCCTTTAGACAGAAAGAATTTTCAAAATGGGTGGGTAGGCCCATCCTTTCACTGGGGACCCTGTCTAACTACTGGAGGTGGTCTCTTCATGTTCCACCTCCCCACTGTTGGGCATTTTGGCTAATGTCATCACCATTGAGTCCTGGGAGCTTCTAGGATCCCAGATCTCTGGGACTATCTTATATGTTCCCTCTGCCTCCCCAACCCCTGCAGCTGCATATTTCCTTTCATTTTCTTGGCTGTCTGGGCTTCTCTTCAGTTTACCCCATACCTGACCATGCCCCTTTTCCTCCTCCCCAAGCCCCTCTCCCTCCCAGGTGCTCCCTTCTCTCTGTCTTCCATGATTATTTTGTTCTCCCTTCTAAGTGGGATTAAAGTATCCTCATTTGGGTCTTCCTTCATGGTAAACTTCATACTGGCTGTGAGTTGTTTCCTAGGTATTCTGTACTTTTTTGGCTAATATCCACTTCTCAGTGAGTACATACCATGCATGTCCTTTTGTGTCTGAGTTATATTGCTCAGAATATTCTCTAGTTTCATCTTTTTGCCTATAGTCAGGGAAATGCAAATCAAGACAACCTTGAGATTCCTCCTTACACCAATCAGAATGACTAGGATAAAAAACTCTGGTGACAGCACATGCTGGCAAGGATGTGGAGAAAGGAACATTCCTCTATAGCTGGAGGGAATGCAAACTGGTACAACCATTCTGGAAAGCAATTTGGAAGTTCCTTAGACAATTGAAATTCCCCACCATACCCCAATGGCATGTGCTCCAACTATATTCATAGCAGCCTTATTTGTAATAGTCAGAAGCTGGAAACAACCTAGATGTCCCTCAAACAAAGAATGGATACAGAAAATGTAGTTCATTTGACAATGGAATACTATTCGGCTATTAAAAATGAGGATATCATGAATTTTGCATGCAAATGAATAGAACTAGAAAATTTCATACTTTCTTGAGAAATCCAAATGGAATGAAACATTAAGGAGAAAAAGCCAAGAAAATGTAATTTGAAAACTAATTTTTCTTTTGGACAGCCAGGAAAATTTTATGCTAACTATTCTCAAGACTTCTTGAAAGGATATGGAATGTTCATATTTTTTATTAGATATTTTCTTCATTTATATTTTAAATGCTATCCCCAAAGCCCCCTATACTCTCCCCCTGACATGCTCCCCAACCCACCCACTCCTGCTTCCATTCCCCTGTACTGGAGCATATGATCTTAACAATATGAGGGGCCCACCTCCCATTTATGGCCAACTAGGCCACCCTCTGCTACATATACAACTAGAGATACAGCTCTGGGAGGTACTGGTTAGTTCATATCGTTCTTTCTCCTAAAGGGTTGAAAAACTCTTTAGCTCCTTGGGGACTTTCTCTAGCTCCTTCATTAGGGGCCCTGGTTCCATCCAATAGATGACTGTGAGCATCCACTTCTGTATTTGCCAGACACTGGCATAGCCTCACAAGAGACAGCTATATCAGGGTCCTTTCAGCAAAATCATGTTGGCATATGCAATAGTGTCTGGGTTTGGTAGTTGTATATGTGATGGATTCCTCGGTGGGGCAGTGTCTGGATGGTCTTTCCTTTTATCTCAGCTCCGAACTTTGTCTCTGTAACTCCTTCCATGGGTATTTGGTTCCTCCTTCTAAGAAGGAATGAAGTATCCACACTATGGTCTTCCATCTTCTTAAGTTTCATGAGTTTTGCAAATTGTATCTTGGATATTCTAAGTTTCTAGGCTAATATCTGCTTATCAGTGAGTGCATACCATGTGAGTTCTTTTGTGATTGGGTTACTTCACTCAGGATGATGGCCTCCAGATCTATCCATTTGCCTAGGAATTTCATATATTTATTGTTTTTAATAGCTGGGTATTACTCCATTGTGTAAATGTACCATATTTTCTGTATCCATTCCTCTCTTGAGGGACATCTGGGTTGTTTCCAGCTTCTGGCTATTATAAATAAGGCTGCTATGAACATAGTGGAGCATGTGTCCTTATTACAAGTTGGAGCATCTTCTGGGTATAAGCCCAGGAGAGGAAATGCTGGGTCTTCCAGTAGTACTATGTCCAGTTTTCTGAGGAACCACCAGACTGATTTTCAGAGTGGTTGCACAAGCTTGTTATTCCACCAACAATGGAGGAGTATTCCCCTCTTTCTCCACATCCTTGCCAGCATCTGCTGTCACTTGAATTTTTGATCTTAGCCATTCTGACTGGTGTGAAGTGGAATCTCAGGGTTGTTTTGATTTGCATTTCCCTGATGATTAAGGATGCTGAACATTTTTTCAGGTGCTTCACAGTCATTTGGTATTCCTCAGTTGAGAATTCTTTGTTTAGCTCTGTACCCCATTTCTTAATAGTGTTATTTGATTTTCTGGAGTCCCTCTTCTTGAGTTCTTTATATATATTGGATATTAGTCACCTATCTGATTTAGGATTGGTAAAGATCCTTTCCCAATCTGTTGGTGGCCTTTTTGTCTTATTGACAGTGCCTTTAGCCTTACAGAAGCTTTGCAATTTCATGAGGTCCCATTTGTCAATTTGTGATCTTACAGCATAAGCCATTGCTGTTCTGTTCAGGAATTTCCCCCCTGTACCCATATCTTTGAGGCTTTTCCCCACTTTCTTCTCTATAAGTTTCATTGTATCTGGCTTTATGTGGAGTTCCTTGATCCACATAGACTTGACCTTAGTACAAGAAGATAAGAATGGATCAATTCACATTCTTCTACATGATAACCACCAGTTGTGCAAGCACCATTTGTTGAAAATGTTGTCTTTTTTCCACTGGATGGTTTTAGCTCCCTTGTCAAAGATCAAGTGACCATAGGTGTGTGCGTTCATTTCTGGGTCTTAAATTCTATTCCATTGATCTACCTGTCTGTTGCTGTACCAGTACCATGCAGTTTTTATTACAATTGCTCTGTAGTACATCTTTGGTCAGGCACGATGGTTCCACCAGCCGTTCATTTATCATTGAGAAGAATTTTTGCTATCCTAGGTTTTTTGTCATTCCAGAAGAATTTGCAAATTGCCCTTTCTAATTCGTTGAAGAATTGAGTTGGAATTTTGATGGGGATTGCATTGAATCTTCAGATTGCTTTTGGCAAGATAGCCATTTTTACTATATTGATCCTGTCAAATCATGAGCAAGGGAGATCTTCCCATCTGAGATCTTCTTGTATTTCTTTCTTCAGAGATTTGAAGTTCTTATCATATAGATCTTTCATTTCTTTAGTTAGAGTCACACCAAGGTATTTTATAGTATTTGTGACTATTGTGAAGGGTGTTGTTTCCCTAATTTCTTTCTCAGCCTGCTTATCTTTTGTCTAGAGAAAGGCCATTGATTTGTTTGAGTTAATTTTATATCCAGCTAGTTCACTGAAGCTGTTTATAAGGTTTTAGGAGTTCTCTCGTGAAAGTTTTAGGATCACTTATATATACTATCATCTGCAAATATTGATATTTTGACTTCTTCCTTTCCAATTTGATTCAGTTTGACCTCCTTATGTTGTCTAATAGCTCTGGCTAGGACTTTGAACACTATATTGAGTAGATAGGGAAAGAGTTAGCAGCCTTGTATATTCCCTGATTTTAGTGGGATTGCTTCCAGCGTCTTTCCATTTACTTTGACATTGGCTACTGGTTTGCTGTAGATTGCTTTTATTATGTTTAGGTATGGGCCTTGAATTCCTGATATTTCCAAGACTTTTATCATGCATGGTAGTTGGATTTTGTCAAATGCTTTCTCAGCATCTAATGAGATGTTAATGTGGTTTTTGTCTTTGAGTTTGTTTATATAGTGAATTATGTTCATGGATTTCCCTTTATTAAACCATCCCTCCATTCCTAGATTGAAGCCTACTTGTTCATGTTGGTTGACCATTTTCATATGTTCTTGGATTTTGTTTGCAAGAATTTTAATGAGTATTTTTGCATCAATTTCATAAGGGAAATTGGTCTGAAGTTCTCTATCTTTGTTGTGTCTTTATGTGGTTTAGGTCTCAGAATAATCGTGGCTTCATAGAATGAACAGGATATAGAACTTTCTGTTTCTATTTTCTGAGATAGTTTGAGGAGAATTGGAATTATGTCTTCTTTGAAGGTCTGATCGAACTCTGCACTAAACCAATGTGGTCCTAAGCTCTTTTTTTTTTTTTTTTGTACAGAGACATTAATGACTGCTTCTATTTCTTTAGGGGATATGGGACTGTTTAGATAGTTAATCTGATCCTGATTTAAGTTTGGTACATGGTATTTGTCTAGAAAATTTCCCATTTCATCCAGGTTTTCCAGTTTTGTTGAGTATAGCCTTTTGTAATAGGATCTGATGATGTTTTGGATTTCCTCAAATTCTGTTGTTGTGCCTCACTTTTCATTTCTGATTTTGTAAATTAGAATACTGTCCTTGTGCCCTCTAGTGAGTCTGGCTAAGGGTTTATCTATTTTGTTGATTTTCACCAAGAACCAGCTCCTAGTTTGGATGATTCTTTGAATAGTTCTTTTTTTTTTCCACTTGGTTGATTTCAGCCCCGAGTTTGATTATTTACTGCCATCTACTCCTCTTGGGTGAACTTGCTTCCTTTTGTTCTAGAGCTTTTGGCGTGCTGTCAAGTTGCTAGTGTATGCTCTCTCTAGTTTCTTTTTGGAGGCATTCAGATCTATGAGTTTTCCTCTTAGGAATTCTTTCATTGTGTCCTATAAGTTTGGGTATGTTGTGGCTTCATTCTCATTAAACTCTAAAAAGTCTTTAATTTCTTTTCTTTATTTCTTCCTTGACCAAGGTATCATTGAGTAGCATGTTCTTCAGCTTACACATGAATGTTGGCCTTCTATTATTTATGTTGTTATTGAAGATCAGCCTTAGTCTGTGGTGATCTGATAGAATGCATGGGATAATTTCAATATTTTTCTATCTGTTTAAGCCTTTTTGTGACCATATTGGAGAAGGTGCCATGAGGTGCTGAGAAGAAGGTATATCCTTTTGTTTTAGGAAAGAATGTTCTGTAGATATCTGTTAAATCCATTTTTTTCATGATTTCTGTTAGTTTCATTGTGTCTCTGTTTAGTTTCTGTTTCCAGGTTATGTCCATTAATGAGAGTAGAGTGTTGAAGACTCCCACTATTATTGTGTGAGGTGAAATATGTGCTTTGAGCTTTACTATAGTTTCTTTAATGAATGTGGCTGCCCTTGCATTTGGAGTATAGATATTTAGAATTGAGAGTTCATCGTGGGAGATTTTACCTTTGATGTGTATGAAGTTACCCTGCTTGTCTTATTTGATAACTTTGGGTTAGAAGTTGACTTTATTCGATATTAGAATGGCTACTCCAGCTTGCTTCTTCAGACTATTTGCTTGGAAAATTGTTTTCCAGCCTTTTACCCCAAGGTAGTGTCTGTCTTTTTCCATGTGGTGGGTTTCCTGTAAGCAGCAAAAAGTTGGGTCTTGTTTATGTAGCCAGTCTGTTAGTCTATGTCTTTATATTGGGGAATTAAGTCCATTGATATTAAGAGATATTAAGGAAAAATAATTGTTGCTTCCTGTTATTTTTGTTGTTAGAGTTGGGATTATCTTCTTGTGGCTTTCTTCTTTTAGGTTTGTTGAAGGATTACTTTCTTGCTTTTTTTAGAGTGTAGTTTCTGTCCCTGTGTTAGTGTTTTCCCATCATTATCCTCTGAAGGGCTGGATTCATGGAAAGATATTGTGTGAATTTGGTTTTGTCATGGAATACTTTGATTTTTCCATCTATGGTAATTGAGAGTTTTGCTGGTTTTAGTAGCCTGGGTTTGCATTTGTGTTCTCTTAGGGTCGTTATAATATCTGTCCAGGATCTTCTGGTTTTCATAGTCTCTGGTGAGAATTCTCGTGTAATTCTAACCTTATATGGTACTTGACATTTCTCCTTTACTGCTTTTAATATTCTATCTTTATTTAGTGCATTTGTTGTTCTGATTATTATGTGTCTGGAGGAATTCCTCTTTTTTTGTTTTTGTTTTTTTTTGTTTTTTAAACATTTTACTATTTTTAAATTTACACATAAGAATGCAGCTCTCTCTGTGTGTATATGTATATCTGCCTGCAGTGCCAGGAAAAGACATCAGCTTCCCATGCCCCTTCTTCTTCTTCTTCTTCTTCTTCTTCTTCTTCTTCTTCTTCTTCTTCTTCTTCTTCTTCTTCTTCTTCTTCTTCTTCTTCTTCTTCTTCTTCTTCTTCTTCTTTTTAGAGAAATTCTTCATTTACATTTCAAGTGTTATCACAAAAGTCCCCTATACCCACCCCCACCCTACTCCCCTACCCTTCCCCTCCCACTATTTGGCCCTGGCATTCCCCTGTACTGGGGCATATAAACATTGCAAGACCAAGGGCCTTTCTTCCCGAATAATAGCCAACTAGGCCATCTTCTAATACATATGCAGCTAGCTAGAGACATGAGCTCTGGGGGTTCTGGTTAGTTCATATTGTTGTTCCATCTATAGGGTCGCAGACCCCTATAGCTCTTGGGTACTCTCTAGCTCCTATATTAGGGACCGTGTGTTCTGCCGTATAGATGGTTGTGAGCATCCACTTCTGTATTTGTCAGGGACTGTCAAAGCCTGCCAGGAGGCAGCTATATCAGGGTCCTTTCAGCAATATCCTGCTGGTGTGTGCAGTAGTGTCTGCATTTGGTGGCTGATTATGTGATGGACCTACCGGGTGGGGCACTCTCTGGATGGTCCATCCTTTCGATTAGCTCCAAACTTTGTCTCTGCACCTCCTTCCATGCATATTTTAATCCCTATTATAGGGAGGAATGAAGTATCCACGCATTGGTGTTTCTTGATTTTCTTGTGTTTTGGAAATTGTATCTTGGGTATTCTAGGTTTTTGGGCTAATATCTGCTTATCAGTGAGTGCATATTAAGTGACTTCTTTTGTGATTGGGTTACCTCACTCAGGATGATATCCTCCAGATACATCCATTTACTCAAGAGTTTCATAAATTCATTGTTTTTAATAGCTGAGTAGTACTCCATTGTGTAAATGTACCACATTTTCTGTATCCATTCCTCTCTTGAGGGACATCTGGGTTCTTTCCAGCTTCTGGCTATTATAAATAAGGCTGCTATGAACAAGGTGGAACATGTGTTCTTATTACCAGCTGGAATATCTTCTGGGTATATGCCCAGTAGAGGTATTGCTGGATCTTCTGGTAGTACTATGTCCAGTTTTCTGAGAAACCACCAGACTTATTTCCAGAGTGGTTGTACCAGCTTGCAACCCCACCAGCAATGAAGGAGTGTTCCTCTTTCTCCACATCCTCGCCAGCATCTGCTGTCACCTGAATTTTTGATCTTAGCCATTCTGACTGGTGTGAGGTGGAATCTCAGGGTTGTTTTGATTTGCATTTCTCTGATAATTAAGGATTTCAAACATTTTTAAGGTGCTTCTCAGCCCTTTGGCATTGTTCAGTTGAGAGTTTTTGTTTAACTCTGAACCCCATTTTTTAATGGGGTTATTTGAATTTCTGGTGTTCAGCTTCTTGAGCTCTTTGTAAATATTGGATATTAGTCTCCTATCAGATTTAGGATTGGTAAAAATTCTTTCCCAACCTGTTGGTGGCCTTTTTGTCTTATTGACAGTATCTTTTGCTTTACAGAAGCTTTGCAATTTTTTTTTTTTTTTTTCGTTTTTTGAGACAGGGTTTCTCTGTATAGTCCTGGTTGTCCTGGAACTCACTTTGTAGACCAGGCTGGCCTCGAACTCAGAAATCCACCTGCCTCTGCCTCCCAAGTGCTGGGATTAAAGGCATGCGCCACCACGCCCGGCTGAAGCTTTGCAATTTTATAAGGTCCCATATGTCAATTTGTGATCTTACAGTACAGGCCATTGGTGTTCTGTTTAGGAATTTTACCCCTGTGCCCATATCTTCAAGGGTTTTCCCCACTTTCTCCCCTATGAATTTCAGTGTCTCTGGTTTCATGTGGAGGTCTTTGATCCACTTAGACTTGAGCTTTTTACAAGGAGAAAGGAATGGATCAATTCGCATTCTTCTGCAAGTTGACCGCCAGTTGTGCCAGCACCATTTATTGAAAATGCTGTCTTTTTTTCCACTGGATAGTTTTAGCTCCCTTGTCGAAGATAAGGTGACCCAAGATGTGTGGGTTCATTTCTGGGTCTTCAATTCTATTCCATTGGTCTACCTGTCTGTTGTTATACCAGTACCATGCAGTTTTTATCACAATTGCACTGTAGTACAGCTTGAGGTCAGGCATGGTGATTCCACCAGAGGTTCTTTGATTGTTGAGGATAGTTTTTGCTCTCCTAGGTTTTTTATTATTCCAGATGAATTTGCAAATTGCCCTTTCTATCTCAGTGAAGAATTGAGTTGGAATTTTGATGGGGATTGCATTGAATCTGTAGATTGCTTTCAGCAGGATAGCCATTTTGACTATATTAATCCTACCAATCCATGAGCATGGGAGATCTTTCCATCTTCTTAGATATTTTTCAATTTCTTTCTTCATAGACTTGAAGTTCTTGTCATACAGATCTTTCACTTTCTTCGTTAAAGTCACACCAAGGTATTTTATATTATTTGTGACTATTGTGAAGGGTGTTGTTTCCCTAATTTCTTTCTCATGTTGTTTATCTTTTGTGTAGAGAAAGGCCACTGATTTGTTTGAGTTAATTTTATATCCAGCTACTGCACTGAAGCTGTTTATCAGTTTTAGGAGTTCTCTGGTAGAATCTTTAGGGTCACTTATATATACTATCATATCATCTGCAAAAAGTGATATTTTGACTTCTTTCTTACCAATTTGTATCCCCTTGAACTCCTTTTGTTGTTGAATTGCTCTGGCTAGGACTTCAAGACTATATTGAATAGGTAGGGAGAAAGCGGGCAGCCTTGTCTAGTCCCTGATTTTAATGGGATTGCTTCCAGCTTCTCTCCATTTACTTTGATGTTGGGTACTGGTTTGCTGTATATTGCTTTTATTATGTTTAGGTATGGGCCTTGAATCCCAGATCTTTTCATGACTTTTAACATGAATGGGTGCTGGATTTTGTCAAATACTTTCTCAGCATTTAAGTAGATGATCATGTGATTTTTGTCTTTGATTTTGTTTATATAGTGGATTACGTTGATGGATTTCCGTACATTAAACCAACCCTGCACCCCTGGGATGAAGCCCACTTGGTCATGATGGATGATCGTTTTGATGTGTTCTTGAATTCGGTTTGTGAGGATTTTATTGAGTATTTTTGCATCAATATTCATATGGGATATTGGTCTAAGATCGTTTTGATGTGTTCTTGATTTCGGTTTGCGAGGATTTTATTGAGTATTTTTGCATCAATATTCATACGGGATATTGGTCTAAAGTTGTCTTTCTTTGTTGGATCTTTGTGTGGTTTAGGTATCAGAGTAATTATGGCTTCGTAGAACGAATTGGGTAGAGTACCTTTTGTTTCTGTTTTGTGGAATAGTTTGAGGAAGTTGGAATTAGGTCTTCTTTGAAGGTCTGGTAGAACTCTGCACTAAACACATCTTGTCCTGGGCTTTTTTTGGTTGGGAGACTATTAATAACTGCTTCTATTTCTTTAGGGGAAATGGGACGGTTAAGATTGTTAATCTGATCCTGATTTAACTTTGGTATCTGGTATCTGTCTAGGAAGTTGTCCATTTCATCCAGGTTTTCCAGTTTTGTTGAGTATAGGCTTTTGTAGTAGGATCTGATGATTGTTTGGATTTCTTCAGGATCAGTTGTTATGTCTCCTTTTTCATTTCTGATTTTGTTAATTTGGATACTGTCCCTGTTCCCTCTAGTTAGTCTGTCTAAGGGTTTATCTATCTTGTTGATTTTCTCAAAGAACCGGCTCCTGGTTTGGTTGATTCTTTGAATAGTTCTTTTTGTTTCCACTTGGTTGATTTCTGCTGTGAGTTTGATTATTTCCTGGCATCTACTCCTCTTGGGTGAATTTGCTTCCTTTTGTTCTAGGGTTTCTAGGTGTTCTGTCAGACTGTTAGTATATGCTCTCTCTAGTTTCTTTTTGGAGGCACTCAGGGCTATGAGTTTTTCTCTTAGGACTGCTTTCAATGTATCCCATAAGTTTGGGTAAGTTGTGGCCTCATTTTCATTAAACTTTAAAAAGTCTTTAATTTCTTTTTTTATTTCTTCCTTGTCCAAGGTATCATTGAGTAGAATGTTGTTCAGTTTCCACGTGGATGTTGGCTTTCTATTATTTCTGCTGTTATTGAAGATCAGCCTTAGTCCATGGTGATCTGTTAGCATGCATGGGATAATTTCAATATTTTTGTATCTGTTAAGGCCTGTTTTGTGACCAATTATATGGTCAATTTTGGAGGAGGTACCATGAGGTGCTAAGAAGAAGGTATATCCTTTTGTTTTAGGATAAAATGTTCTATAGATATCTGTTAAATCCATTTGATTCATAACTTCTGTTAGTGACCCTATATCTCTGTTTAATTTCTGTTTACAGTATCTGTCCATTGGTGAGAGTGGGGTGTTGAAGTCTCCCACTATTATTGTGTGAGGTGCAATGTGTGCTTTGAGCTTTACTAACGTTTCTTTAATGAATGAGGCTGCCCTTACATTTGGAGCATAAATATTTAGAATTGAGAGTTCATTTTGGTGGATTTTGCCTTTGATGAGTATGAAGTGCCCCTCCTTGTCTTTTTTGATAACTTTGGGTTGGAAGTCAATTTTATTTGATATTAGAATGGCTACTCCTGCTTGTTTCTTCGACCCATTTGCTTGGAAAATTGTTTTCCAGCTTTTTACTCTGAGGTAGTATCTGTCTTTGTCTCTGAGGTGGGTTTCCTGTAAGCAGCAAAATGTTGGGTCTTGTTTGTGTAGCCAGTCTGTTAGTCTGTGCCTTTTTATTGGGGGAATTGAGTCCATTGTTGTTAAGAGAAATCAATGAAAAGTTAGTGTTATTTCCTGTCATTTTTTATGTTAAAGATTGGAGTCTGTTCTTGTGGCTGTCTTCCTTTAGTTTTGTTAAAGGATTACTTTCTTATTTTTTCTAGGGTTTAGTTTCCTTCTTTGAGTTTGTGTTTTCCAGTTATTATCATTTGAAGAGCTGGATTCGTGGAAAGATATTGTGTGAATTTAGTTTTGTCGTGGAAATCTCTGGTTTCTCCATCTATGGTAATTGACAGTTTTGCTGGGTACAGTAGCCTGGGCTGGCATTTGTGTTCTCTTAGTGTCTGCATAACATCTGTCCAGGATCTTCTGGCTTTCATAGTCTCTGGTGAGAAATCTGGAGTGATTCTAATAGGCCTGCCTTTATATGTTACTTGACCTTTTTCCCTTACTGCTTTTAATATTCTATCTTTATTTAGTGCGTTTGTTGTTTTGATAATTATGTGTCGGGAGGAATTTCTTTTCTGGTCCAGTCTTTTTGGAGTTCTGTAGGCTTCTTGTATGTTCATGGGCATCTCTTTCCTTAGGTATGGGAAGTTTTCTTCTATGATTTTGTTGAAGATATTTGCTGGCCCTTTAGGTTGAGAATCTTCATTCTTATCTACTATTATCCGTGGGTTTGGTCTTCTCATTGTGTTTTGGATTTCTTGGATGTTTTGAGTTAGGATCTTTTTGCATTTTGCATTTTCTTTATTGTTGTGTCCATGATCTCTATGGAATCTTCTGCACTAGAGATTCTCTCTTCTATCTCTTGTATTCTGTTGCTGATGCTCACATCTATGGATCCTGATTTCTTTCCTAGGTTTCTATATCCAGTGTTGTCTCTTTTTGGGTTTTCTTCTGTGTTTCTACCTCCATTTTTAGATCTTGAATGGTTTTCTTCAATTCCATCACCTCTTTGGATGTGTTTTCCTGTAGTTCTTTAAGGGATTTGTGCATTTCTTCTATCTGTTTAGCAGTGTTTGCCTGTAGCTCTTTAAGGGCTTCTATTTGTTTAGCAGTGTTCTCTTGTGATTCCTTGAGGGATTTTTGTATTTCCTCTTTAATGGCTTCTACTGTTATAGGAGTGTTCTCCTGTAGTTCCTTGAAGAATTTTTTATTTTCTTCTTTAAGGGCTTCTGCTTGTTTAGCATTGTTCTCCTGTATTTCTTTAAGTGTTTTATTTACGTCCTTCTTATGATTTTTCTATCATCATGATGAGATATGATTTAAAATCTCTGTCTTGCTTTTCAGGCATGTTGTGGTATCCAGGACTCCTTGCAGTGGGCATACTGGGTTCTGTTGATGCCCATTGTTCTTGGTTTCTGTTAGTGAGATTCTTTTTTTTTTCTTTCAACTTTTATTAGATATTTTCTTCATTTAAATTTCAAGTGTTATCCAGAAAGTTCCCTATATCCTCCCCCCTCCCGGCCCTGCTCCCCTACCCACCCTCTCCCACCCCTTGGCCCCGGAGTTCCCCTGTATTGGGGCATATAAAGTCTGCATAACCAAGGGGCCTCTCTTCCCATTGATGGCCAACTAGGCCATCCTCTTCTATATATGCAGCTAGAGACACGAGCCCAAGGGGTACTAGTTAGTTCATGGTTATTCTTCCACCTAGAGGGTTGAAGACCCCTTCAGCTCCTTGGGTACTTTCTCTAGCTCCTTCTTCCTTGGGAACCCTGTGTTCTATCTAATAGCTGACCGTGAGCTTCCACCTCCCTGTTTGCCAGGCATTGGTATATTTTCCCCTGAGACCGCTATATCCGGGCCCTTTCAGCACCATCTTGCTGAAATATGCTATAGTGTCTATGTTTGGTGACTGATTGTGGGATGTATCCCTGGCAGCCGCAGTCGTTGGGTCCATCCTTTGGATTGAGCTGCACAAATGCTCCCTTTAACTCTTTCAATGTGTGCTTTGATCTTAATTCTAGGAAGGGGTGACGTGTCCACATTTTGATCCTCCTTCTTCTTGAGTATCATGTGTTTAGTAA
>LR753930.1:53071-80978 GCA_902729485.2 Mus minutoides | reverse complement strand
ATAGCTTGGGGAGTCCCGAAAGAGCCTAAGAGAGTGCACAGAGCCTAAGCCCCGGGCCCTGAGCTCCTGATGTGGTCTTAAAGTCCTGGAGTTGCTGGGCTCAGGGTAAAGATGGCGGGGTGGCGGGTGCTCTCCCTGGGAGAGGCCCAGCCTCCGGTGGGGCGGAGTTCTCGGATCCTGCCTCTGGGGGCAACCACTGACCCGATGCTCCCAACACCACCTCTGCACTGCACTCACGCATATCCCCGATGAGATCTTAAAGTCCTGGGATGTCCCTAGCTGTGTCCGCTGGGCTCAGAGGAAAGATGGCGGGGTGGCGGGTGCTCTGGCTGGGAGAGGCCCAGCCTCCGGTGGGGCGGAGTTCTCGGATCCTGCCCCTGGGGGCAACCGCTGACCCGATGCTCCCAACACCACCTCTGCACTGCACTCACGGGTAACCCTGATGTGATCTTAAAGTCCTGGGATGTCCCTAGCTGTGTCCGCTGGGCTCAGAGGAAAGATGGCGGGCTGTTAGTGAGATTCTTACGTTTGCCTTTCACCATCTGGATATTTCTGATGTTAATGTCCAAGCTGTCACTGGTTTGAGCTTGATCCTCCTGTGATTCTGTTAGCCTCTGACAGCACTTCTGGTAGTCCAACTCCCCCTAGAGATCCAGTGATCAGAGCACTTTGTGAAGGTAAGCTCTACACATGCAAGTCTGGCGTCTAGCAGACTGGAGTTCTGATCCACTTCCTGAGTTCTAGGGTCAGAACTCTCCCAGCAGGCTGCCTCTCTTCTGTAATCCCGAGGTGATCCCAAGGTCCTGTAATCCAGAGGTGATCCTAATGTCTTGGGGTGTGGAGAGCTGTGGTGTCCTTCCCCACCAACATAGTTGGTGCAAATGGCCAGAGCCGTGCCGCACCCAATGGCATCCATTGTGTTGTTAACTAGGCTAAGAGCCCGGTACCCCTGCAGCATAGTTCTGCAAGTCTCCTAGGTCACCTGGCTCCACCCAGCTTACCAGAGGCCCACCTACGACCAGCCCACCTGCGCAACCTGAGAGATGTCACGAGACTTCAGGGTTCCCGCCAAACTCCAGAATGCCTGCGCAGAAGACTGGGGGTGGGGCTCCCCTTCCTTTATCTCCAAATGCTTGTCCACCATTAAACAGTCGTTCTAAGCAGAAGCAACCATGTAGCCTCGGAGACCTTCTTTCTTCCCCCATTCCCTTAGTTTCATTTCAGCTTCGGGCCAATCCTCCAGGAACCCAGTCCACTGCGGGCAGTGGACCCCAACAAAGAGCACACAGAGTGCTCTAGCCATCTCTGCTGTGCTCAGAGGGAAGATGGCAGGGGTGGTCCTGGCTGGAAGAGGTCCCGATCTCTGGTTGGGCAGAGTTCCTCTGTTCCTGCTGCTGCTGAAACTGGACCCTCCTCGATTTCAAAGCCCACGGTGCACTCCACTCACCTGTAACCCCGATGTGTATGTAATGTCCTGGGGTGTGGAGAGTGCACAAGAAGCCCTAGTGGCCTCCGCTGGGCTCAGAGAGGGATGATGGCAGGCAGAGGCGGTGGGGGGAGGTCCTGGCTGGGAGAGGTCCCAGCCTCTGGTTGGGCAGAGTTCCTCTGTTCCAGCTGCTGCTGCAACTGGACCCTCCATGATTTCAAAGCCCAAGGTGCACTCCACTCACCTGTAACCCCAATGTGTACCTAATGTCCTGGGGTGTGGAGAGTGAGAGTGAGCAAGCGGCCCTAGTGGCCTCCGCTGGGCTCAGAGAGGGATCCTCCTCTGGGCTCAGAGAGGGATCTAAGGGATTTTTGTGTTTTCTGTTTAAGGTCTTCTACCTGTTTAGCAGTGTTTTCCTGTAATTCCTTGAGGGTTTTTTGTGTTTCCTCTTTAAGGGCTTCTAACTGTTTAGCAGTTAGTTCTCCTGAATTTCTTTAAGTGAGATATTCATGTCCTACTTAAAATCCTCTACCAGCATCATGAGATATGATTTTAGATCCAAATCTTGCTTTTTGGGTGTGTTGGGGTATCCAGGACTCGCTGTGGTGGGAGTACTGGGTTCTGATGATGCTCAGTTGTCCTGGTTTCTGTTAGTAGGATTCTTTCATTTGCCTTTCACCATCTGGTAATCTCTGGTGTTAGATGTTCTAGCTGTTTCTGGCTGGAACTTTTTCCTCCTGTTTTTTTAGCCTCTGTCAGCACTCCTAGGAGACTAACTCTCTCCTGTGTCCCAGTGGTCAGAACACTTTCTGTGCTCTCCTCTTGCAGGGGAGGTGCACAGAAGTCTGGAGCTCAGGTCCACCTCCTGATTCCTGGAGTCAGAGCCCTCCCTGGAGGCTGACTCTCCTCTGGCAGGGAAGTTGTCCAGGGGTCTGGGTCTCAGCTCTGTCTCCTGGCGAGGATGAAGGCCCAAAGGGACCCTGTCCAAGAAGCTTTGTTGCTTCTGCCACCCATGCGCTCTCCCATATAGACTGGTCTGAGTGATCCCAAGATTCTGGGTGCGCAAAGGCCTGCCTTTGTCCTTTGACCCTGTTGCTGCTGGCACAAGACCCTCTGGGTTTTTTGGAAATAATGTTGTGTTCCACTCCCCCAAGATCTCAGGGTCCCAGGTGTGGTAGGGTTCCTGCAGCATGAAGAGACCTCTGGGAACCTTGGAGCCCTCCTTTGAGATCACACAGAAGATGGTGTGGAGGTGGTGCCAACCAGAAGGAACCCCATCTGCTGGTCGGGCAGCTGTCCTTTGTCCCAAGACCCTCTGGGTTTTTTTGGAACTGATGTTGCATTCCACTCACCAGTGATCTCAAGGACCCTGGTGTGCTAGGGTGTCTGCAGTGTGGAGAGTCCTCTGGGGACCTTAGGGCCCTCCACCGAGATGCCACCGAAGATAGCAAATTCTTCCTAATAGATAAAATTAGTTAAATTACTTCCTCATACTGTTCTAATAAAAAATTGGTAGATAATTGAGGCAATTATAAAATGGCTTATCACCAATGGCTGGTAGTCAAGATCTGAAACCAACTTGAAACATCTGTGTCAGGGTTGGGGTCAATCTTTACTGTTGAATTGAAGAAAAAGAATGGCTAGAAGATGGAAAGCTAAGATCAAAGGAAGCTTTTTCTACTACTTATTAATTGTAGAGTAGCAATGGGTCAAAGCAGTGAGAGGAGAGTTTAGAGGAAGGAATATCAAAAAGGAATAAATAACATTAGAGATCATTTGAGAAAGCCACATTAAGCTAACAGAGTTACTCTTCAATGAGGTAACAATACCCCAACTTAAAATTTTATGCTAGCAATAAAAATCCTGCTACTAGAAATGGGTTATGTCTCTTTGAGTTGCTGACCAATGGAACCACATAGATGTCCAAACATTAGAGGATATTGTCAATACTTTTGGCTACCCTACATAACCTGACAGAAAGACTCTATGGTTGAAAATGACACATGCTTGAATCATAGAACACAAAGAAATCATCTTGGTGCTCACCTGGAAGCTTCATCCCTACTGACTAGCCTTTATATTGCTGGAAGGTGATATGCTTGATAATGGAGGAGAAAAATAATCCTCAGTCTATCTCAGCTATAAACCTAGAAAGCAATAACAGTGACAGGCCTGATAAAATATGCTTGCTGGTACACTATTGGTATGAATGGTATAGGATTTAGATTCACTTTACAATTGGACCTAAAGCCAGCTCCATGAGATAGAATCCATGTCAAACATTTTCAAAGGTCTCACAAACATGTGGCTAGATAAGTCATAAGCCCAGAGGGAGAACCCACTTCCATTATTATTCTGCTAAATGGTCTTAGTATGAAAATGATTCCTATGACTTATCGCTATGTCCATGGACCAGACCATCTCTACCCTCATCAGAGAAGTTTCTTCTTCAAATATAGCAATTAATACAGAGACACAATTAACTGGTCAGTGTTCAGAGAATAAGAGACCATGGAGCACTCAACCCTAAATGGGAAACACCTACCACACCTCCCAGACTCAGGGACCTTCATGCCAGACAAAATCCCAACATTTAAGGTAGGCATGAAATCCCATCACTATTTTAGGTATCTTATCTAATGGTATTTTATAGCTGTAAGAGAGAGAACCAAATATATTTTAGTGATGTAATATCTGGTAAGTTAACCATATGTCAGTGCACACTCCACTCTTGAGACTACTCTGAGAAGAAAATTAAACTTAATGAGGTGCCGAGTGTGGGGGGCATTAGCAACAGAACTACAAATCTGAAGATTTGGTGAAAAAGAATAGGATGATGGAGAAGATGATTATTGGAGGAGTTGGGAAAGAAAGGAGTGACTATTTTTAAAATACAGCATATGAAATAATGAAATAATTAGTAAAATTATTTTAAAAATCACAGGAGGAAGCAAGTTCTTCATGGGATGATAAACCAAGATCAGACATTTTTTTTTCTGACAGTGGAAAAATAGACACTTAGCAGATAGCCAGAAACAGTATAGCTAATATTGTAATATAAATGATATCACTGGTTTTCTTAGAAAGTAATTGGTAATAGTGCAGAAAGCTGAGGCAAACTTTGCCTTACAGCTTACCACTGGAGACGATGCATGATCCTCTCATTGATCAAAATAAATTTGGAGGTTTTAAAATTTTCTGAGACTGTTATATTCATATTCATCAAGTTTCCATTAACAGAAGTAGATTTTTCACACATCAGTCAGAAATTTATCAAAGTTGATACTTCCATGAACCCACAGTAGAAGTTTGTCTCACAGATTGAATCTCAGTCGAAGAAAAAAAAAAAAAGGCTTCTCTTTCTTGATCGGCTGCTCTTTTCTGCTCAGCTACTTTCCTTTCTCCATTCATGTATAGTATGGCTAATAGCCTAAAAATGTTGTGTTCTGTTTAGCAAAACAGGAGCACAGCAAAGCAGCTTCAATGTGAAACCAGACTCGTAAGAACCTTAATAAGAAGTCTGAGGAAGACAGACTATCTATCCTATGAAAACCACACATCCATGTATACCTGACAAGTTAATCCAAAGGAATTCTGATTAAAGTAAAAGGGAAAGCCTGAGGAATAATGTGTTCCATCAGGTTGAACCCAACTTAACTCAAAGAGGAGTGGTATTTTCCGTGTACCACAAGAATTTTGGACATGGCCTCTGCTTAAAATCATAAACTCATCTAAGAAATTGAATTTGAGTAAGTCTCAGAGGTATAGAAAGGGCATTAGGGGAAAAAAAGGAGGATGAGCATGGACAGAAGCAGAGAGACAGACATTCTCATATGTATTTTAGAATCTTCAATAATAACTATATTATTTACTAGAGTTAAGTTCCAAGTGTTTTCACTATCATAGTCTGATTACATTCAATAAACCAATGTAAAATAGTAAAATGTGATTTGGTAAGTATAATAATGGAAGAGGTTTATGCTTAGATCTGCTAGAGTATCTAGTGTTAAAAACACATGCTGGAGGAGCAATATTGGGTTCATAGTTGTCAATAAATAAAAAAGAAAAAGAGGAAGATGTCAGAATCTCTATACTGCCACAAAGAACAAGCTACCAATGGTCTGTTTTCAGTCTCCATCTCCTCAATGTTTCACCACCTGCCAGGAACACCATAAGACCAAGCCTTTGACATAGGGCCTTTGGTGGACATTTGATAGCCAAAATCTTTCATGTAACACAGGCATGCATGCATGACTTGAAATAGATGTTTTTGTTTGTTTGTTTGTTTACTTATTTATTTGGCTAACATGTTTCAAAGCACCTTTTTAAAAAATTATCTTTAATCTTTTTTTACAGTCTGACTGTATCCCCCTCCAGTTCTGTCCTCTGACAGTTCCTCATCCCATATCTTCTCCCCCATTTCCAATAGGATGTACCCACACCCCCTACACCTTACCAGGCCTCCTCATTCTCTGGAACCTCAAGTCTCTCAATGGTTTGGTGCATCTTCTCTCATTGAGGCCAGACCAGGCAATCCTCTGCTGTATTTGTGTTGGGGGCTTTGGACCAGCTAGTATATGCTGCCTGGTTGGTGGCTCAGTCTCTGAGAGATCTTGGGGGTACAGGTGTGTTGAGACTTCTGGTCTTCCTGTGGGGTCGTCCTCCTCCTCAACTTCTTCCAGTATTTCCCTAATTCAACCACAGGGGTTCCTGACTTCAGACCATTGGTTAGGTGTAAGTATTTGTGTCTGTCTCAGTCAGCTACTTGTTGGGCCTCTTGGAGAGCAGCCATGCTAGGTACATCATAGGATCAGTAATAGTGTCAGGCCTTGGAGCTTCCCCTTTAGATGTATTTGCTTTTTTAGTTCAGCATCTCAATTAGTTACAGTAGACATTTCTAGATTGCATTTCCAAATACACTGAACTACCTTTTAATGAGAATATTTAGCTCACAGTTCTTTGTAAACACTGAAAGCCTTTGAAAAGTATACAAAAGATATCTATTTTAAAAGATATGTTTCAAGCAATCAAGAGGAATAGAAGATCAAGGTACTTTTTGCCATGCCTGAAGATTCAAGTTTGATATCCCTAGAACCCACATGGCAGAGGAAAGAACTAATTCACAGAAGTTGTCTTCTGGCCAACTTCCTCAACTATGGCATGTGTGCCTCACATCCCCAAAATATATAAATAAATGGAACGGAAAAAAAGTGCCAATTTCAGATAGTTGTTCAGTATAGAAAATTATTTTGAGTGTCTTTAAATGTTGGTTTGTATATTATTACAATATAGAGATATATTTACTTCTGGAGATTTTGATATAACCTCTTGGGAAGGCCACAGAGCACAGGGTACTGTCCATACCTCTCTGCACTCAGACTGATAGTTGTTATGTTTTTTTTTTTCCTCACTATAATGGTCAAATTTTAATAGTGTATGAATAGTCTATTTCTCTTTCCTTCAAAATTCTGAACCTTCTCTCTTGTGGTAAATCTCCAACCCAAATAAGCTTGGGCAACGAAAACACAACTCAATTAATATGAATACATGCTGTGTTCCTAGATTGAGCAGATCTACCACTGCGCTACCATTTTTCCCATATAAGAGACCCATTATAGCTTGCTGTTTCTCCAGGCCAGGTGTTTCTGCTCTACTTTTCATCTTTCTCTTCCTCTGTCATCCTCTCTTTCTTTCTCCCACAAAACTCCTTCAGCTCCACCTTCCCCTCTTTCTCTGCCCAATCACCAGCTCTAGTCTTTATAAATTAAGGTGGGAAGAAAGTTACAGGAAATCACCTGAGTGTTGACCCATTCCTTGTTTGCAGCCCCTCACTGGAGAACAGAATTAACATCAAATATAATTAGCCCCAGGGCTATCTGCAACACTTCTCCAAAGGGAATAATTTTTCTTCTGATTGGCAACACAATAATACAGAATATGGAAATGAAACAAGGAAATATAATCACGCACATGCACACACACACACACACAAACACACACACACACACACACACACAAACACACACTTCATTTTTCTTAGTTGGTATTATCAGTAAAGCACTCATTGAAGAAAATGTTCCTTTCCTGTTTACCTATTATTTCCCTTGTCTGTTTTGACTGAACTCATGAAATAATTTTCTTTTCATTTTACTAAAGACTATCTTAATGGTAAAAACTTTCCCAGTCCTACTGTATCAAGAGTTGGTAGTGACATACTGAGCATCAGCTTATTTTTGTTTTTAAACTTTCTTTTTTGTTTTTATCTTATATGTACCAAATATAGAGGGAGCAATTTCCAAAATTGATTTCTTTCATCAATGGACCCCAGGTGGCTACTAAATCATGTGTTCAAGTTCATCTCTGTTCTATTTAGAGTTACACTGGGATGTGATATTTAATAACATCCAGGTGCAGAGGTGGTTGATACCCCCTTGGGAGTTTGAAGCCTGCTTGGCAAGTCTGAGAATAAGTTTGTGCATTATACAGGTTTAGTTTCCTACTTCTTATTCAGAACAACATGCTGAAGTACCAGAAAACTTTGCCAGCATCTAATTTAGGAAAGGTTGGCAAATTGTATTCCCAGAACGGCCATCTTAATAAGTTAACAGATCTCAAACAGAAGGTTGCTGAGTACTCCAAGTTTCCTCATTTGGTCCAGGTTGCCTAGATAAAGCTCAAACTTGGAGTTACTTGTGGTTTATCAAGCTCTGGCAACCTCAACTGCATTTAAAAACAGTTGATGAGAGACAGCTTTCAATTCAGTCATTGGCATTCAAGCTGTTTTGATTTTAACGTTTTCCAATTTTCTTTAGTACATACCATAATAAAAACTTCTGTGTAGCAGGTTCTAGTTGAGGCATTTTTTCTCTCTTTCTTTCTTTCTTTCTTTCTTTCTTTCTTTCTTTCTTTCTTTCTTTCTTTCTTTCTTTCTTTCTTCCTTCCTTCCTTCCTTCCTTCCTTCCTTCCTTCCTTCCTTCTTTCTTTCTTTCTTTTTTTCTTTCTTTCTTCCTTTCATTTACATTTCAAATATTATCCCCTTTCTCAGTTCCTCCTCCAAGACCCCCGAAATGGGCTAATATCCACTTATCAGTGAGTACATGTTATGTGAGTTCTTTTGTGATTGGGTTACCTCACTCAGGATGATACCCTCCAGATCCATCCATTTGCAAAGAAATTTAATAAATGCATTGTTTTTAATAGCTGAGTAGTACTCCATTGTGTAACTGTACCACATTATCTGTATCCATTCCTCTGTTGAGGGACATCTGGGATCTTTCCAGCTTCTGGCTATTATAAATAAGGCTGCTATGAACATAGTGGAGCATGTGTCCTTATTACCAGTTAGAACATCTTCTGGATATATGCCCAGGAGAGGTATTGCGGGATCCTCTGGTAGTACTATGTACAATTTTCTGAGGAACTGCCAGACTGATTTCCAGAGTGGTTGTACAAGCTTGCCATCCCACCAGTATCTGCTGTCACCTGAATTTTTGATCTTAGCCATTCTGACTGGTGTGAGATAGAATCTCAGGGTTGTTTTGATTTGCATTTCCCTGATGATTAATGATGTTGAACATTTTTTCAGGTGCTTCTCAGCCAGTCAGTATTCCTCAGTTGAGATTTCTTTGTTTAGCTCTGTGCCCCATTTTTTAATGGGGTTATTTGATTTTCTGGAGTCTACCTTCTTGATATATATATATATATATATATATATATATATATATATATATATATATATATATATTAGATATTAGTCCCCTATCTGATTTAGGATTGGAAAAGATCCTTTCCCAATCTGTTTGTGGCCTTTTTGTCTTATTGACAGTATCTTTTGCCTTACAGAAGCTTTGCAACTTTATGAGGTCCCATTTGTCAATTCTCAATCTTACAGCACAAGCCATTGCTGTTCTATTCAGTAAATTTTCCCCAGTACCCATATCTTTGAGGCTTTTCCCCACTTTTTCCTCCATAAGTTTCAGTGTCTCTGGTTTTATGTGGAATTCCTTGAACCACTTAGATTTGACCTTAGTACAAGGAGATAATAATGGATCAATTCCCAATCTTCTACATGATAACCTCCAGTTGTGACACCACCATTTGTTGAAAATGCTATCTTTTTTTCCATTGGATGGTTTTAGCTCCCTTGTCAAAGATCAGGTGACCATAGGTGTGTGGGTTCATTTCTGGGTCTTCAATTCTATTCCATTGATCTACCTGTCTGTTGCTGTACCAGTACCATGCAGTTTTTATTACAATTGCTCTGTAGTACAGCTTGAGGTCAGGCATGGTGATTCCACCAGAGGTTCTCTTATTGTTGAGAAGAGTTTTTGCTATCCTAGGTTTTTTTTAAATTTCAGATGAATTTGCAAATTGCCCTTTCTATCTCAGTGAAGAATTGAGTTGGAATTTTGATGGGGATTGCATTGAATCTATAGATTGCTTTAGGCAAGATAGCCATTTTTAATATATTGATCCTGCCAATCCATGAGCATGGGAGATCTTTCCATCTTCTGAGATCTTGGATTTCTTTCTTCAGAGACTTGAAGTTCTTATCATACAGATCTTTCACTTCCTTAGAGTCACACCAAGGTATTTTATATTATTTGTGACTATTGTAAAGGGTGTTGTTTCCCAAATTTCTTTCTCAGCCCATTTATACTTTGTGTAGAGAAAGGCCATTGATTTGTTTGAGTTAATTTTATATCCAGCTACTTCACTGAAGCTGTTTATCAGGTTTAGGAGTTCTCTGGTGGAATTTTTGGGGTCACTTATATATACTATCATATCATCTGCAAATAGTGATATTTTGACTTCTCTCTATCCAGTTTGTATCCCCTTGACTTTCTATTGTTGTCTAATTGCTCTGGCTAGGACTTCAAGTACTATATTGAATAGGTAGGGAGAAAGTGGGCAGCCTTGTCTGGTCCCTGATTTTAGTGGGATTGCTTCCAGCTTCTCTCCATTTAGTTTGATGTTGGCCACTGGTNCATTTTTAGGTCCTGGATGGTTTTGTTCCATTCCATCACCTGTTTGGTATTCTTTTCCTGTAACTCTCTCAGTATTTCCTCTTTAAATGCTTTTAATTGTTTATCTGTATTTTCCTGTAACTCTCTAAGTTTTTCCTTTTTAAATGCTTCTAGTTGTTTATCTTTGTTTTCCTGTGTTTCCTTCTTATAGTCCTCCATCATCATCCTGACCAGTGATTTTATATCCATGTCCTGCTTTTCTGGTGTGCTGTTGTATCTAGGACTTGATGTGGTGGGTGAGTTTGGGTCTGGTGATGCCAAGTACCCTTGGATTCTGTTGCTTCTGTTCTTGCGCTTGCCTCCTGCCATCTCTGCCCGAGGAGACCTGGCATTGGTGCAGAGCAGAAAGGATCCGCTGTTCTGCCCTGGGCCTCTATCAATCTCGCCGCTGGTGTCTTAGTTTCCACGAGATTGGGCTAGAACAGAGGCTTTGTCCCCCTGCTCACTTGAGGTCCCCAGATAGCTTGGAGGGTCCCAGAGGAGCCTAAGAGAGTGCACAGAACCTGAGGCCCGAGGCTTGAGCTCCTGATGTGATCTTAAAGTCCTGGAGTTGCTGGGCTCAGAGGAAAGATGGCGGGGTGGCAGGTGCTCTGGCTGGGAGAGGCCCAGCCTCCGGTGGGGCGGAGTTCTCGGATCCTGCCCCTGGGGGCAACTGCTGACCCACTGCTCCCCACACCACCTCTGCACTGCACTCACGCGTAGCCCCGATGCGATCGATATTAAAATCCTGGGGTATGTGAAGCGCAGGACAGGCCCTAGCTGTGTCTGCTGGGCTCAGAGGAAAGATGGCCTAAATATTTATCTTAAAACCCTAAAAGATGACAATGGGATGAGGACCATTGCTTTTGCAAAAACTATAAGGAATTTTCTTTAAATATTTCCTAAGCATTTAAGCATAGTATCATAGAAAGTATCGAATTGCTAAATTTGCTGAATTTAAAAATGAAATAAAGTTGCCTGAATCTATATCCTATAAGAATAATTAAAACTGAAAAAAGAATGAACCTATGATCAAGACTGGCTATATATTTTCTGTTAAGAAACATGAAAGACAACTTGATCTAGTCTCCTTTTTTTTTTCATAATTTATTTAGTTTCATTCACATTATATACCAATCGTACCTCTACCCTCCTCTCCCCCAAGTCCTGCCCTTGCAATTACCTCCCCCCATCACCTTCCCTCTTTCTCCTCAGAGAAGGAGAAGACCCACTTGGGTACCATGTGACCCTGGAACATTTAATCCTAGCAAGATTAAGCATTTTTCTCCCACTAAGGCCCAACCAGGAAGTCCAGGTAAAGGAAGAGGATCCACTACAGGCAAGAGAGTCAGAGACAGCTTCTACCCTCATTGTTGGGGGACCCACATGAAGACCCAAGCCGTACATATGCTATAAATGTGCAGGGGTGCTAGGTTTAGCCTTTTGGTTGATGGTTCAATCTCTGTGAATCCTCATGGGCCTAGGATAGTTGAGTCTGTAGGTCATCTTCTGCTGTCCTTGGCATCTCCAGTTCCTTCAGTCCTATCCCCAAAATGCCCCGAGATTTGTCTGATATTTGGCTATGAGTCTCTGCATCTGTTTCCATCCACTTCTTGATGAAGCCTCTCAGGAGACAGTTATGCGAGGTTCCTGTCTGAAAGCATAGTAAAGTATCAATAGTGTCAGGGGTTGGCTCTCTCCCATGGAA
This sequence comes from Mus minutoides, assembly GCA_902729485.2. Classification (NCBI taxonomy): domain Eukaryota; kingdom Metazoa; phylum Chordata; class Mammalia; order Rodentia; family Muridae; genus Mus; species Mus minutoides. Next base: position 68,839 of record LR753930.1, on the reverse strand, counting down.
TGGATCTCAAATTGGACCAGTCATTGGTTGGCCATTCCCTTAAATCTCTGCTCCATCTGTATCCCTGTGCATTTGTAGGCAGGGTAAATTTTGGGTTGAAGGTTTTGTGTGTGGATTGATGTCTCCTTCCTTTCACTGGAAGTCCTGCCTGGCTTTTCTAAAGAGAAGGTTCTGTCTCCCTGAAGAATCAAGTCAGTATTGGTGGCTGTTACTCAGAGGACCTGAGTGGTCATTCATTTTCTTCTGGCATTCTTCTGGCTCTGTCTAGCCATCACAGCCACAGAAGTAGCTTGTTGCAAGATAATACCTAAAAACATCTAACATAGAATATTATACTCTTGAATGATTTTGCCTCCCATTAGGATGACTCATGATGCTATTATCACTCAGATGTTTGTTGACTAATAGTTTCCATAGAGGATCTGCATGACAGTCTAAAGTCCTCAAATATTTCTGAACCCTTTTTCTGAGAAGTCCCTGAGCATTGAAATGGGAAATAGGGGTACAAAAATGATTAAGATGCATTTACCTACCTTTGTGCTGCCCATGATCTGAAAGAGAAATATTTTTTAATGAATAATGACACTATGTAATATATAATAGAATTATATATATTATTTGTAAAGTGGGTAGTGTGTCTCAAGGTTAGCTATTAAATCTTCAAGGAGAAACTTTTGTTTTAAATTGCTGTCAAAGAGTTGTGTTCAATAATCTGAGACAAGTTAGTTGAGAGAAGAAATAGCACTGAGGCATATAAGATTTATTTAAGAAATTAAACACACCATTATTGTGGATACTGAAAAGTGCTCACTGATAGAAGCCTGATATGGCTGTCTCCTGGAGGCTCTGCTAGAGCCTGACAAATATAGAGGAGGAAGCTCGCAGCCAACCATTGGACTGAGTTCGGGTGTGTGTGTGTGGCGGGTCCCCAATGGAGGAGTTGGAAAAATGACTGAAGGAGCTGAGGAGGTTTACAGCCCCATGGAGGGAGCAACAGTGTCAACAGGCCAGACCCTCTGGAGCTCTTGGGGACTGGGCCACCAATCAAAGAATACACATGGAGTGCCCATGGAACTGGTCACATATGTGGCAGAAGATGGCCTTGTTGGACATCAGTGGGAGGAGAGGCCCTCAGGCCTGAGAGTGTTCAATGCCCCAGTGTAGGGAAATGCCAGGGCGGTGGGATGGGAGTGGGTGAGTGGGGGAGCATCCTCAAAGAGGCAGGGTGAGGGAGAATGGGATAAGGTATTTCCAACGGGGAGACCTGAAAGGGGAAACCATTTGAAATGTAAATAAAGAAAATATTCAAGAAAAAAGAGAAATTATCAGGTTATTGACTTATATTTTATAAGGCTGGATATGAGGCTAATATTTAGATTTTTATTTTTCCATCTGAAAAACAGGAACACTTAACTATTAGTCAGTGAAGGCAACAACTTGTGTGGGAAAATAAGAGATTATGATCAGATAATTGTTTCAAAGAGAATGCTCTGGCAGCAGGGTGGATAGCACAGCCAAGAGAAATGAGATGAGAGTTAGAGCCTGCTGTGATGGTTCAGTGACAGATGACAAGTGTTTGATCTAAAGCAATGGGAGTGGACACACAGAGAGATTTGAAATCAATTTGCAGAATTAAAATGACAGAGCTTGCTGATTAATTGGCTGTTTGGGTGAGTTACAAAGAAGAGTCAGTCTGGACTCTAGACTCTGGGTGACTTATGTGTGCATATTACTAAGGAACTTACTTTATTGCTGGTAATAGGAACCAGAAATAACTGTGGCCAAAATAAGTAGCAGTTTATTTTCCCTTTGGTGATCTAGTTATGAAGGTGAATACCATGGGTCAGCACAGTATTAAAGGACTCCTAGTCACTCTGCTCTACTAATGGTTTCTAGTTTTAGAATTTTTATTTTCCAAGATGGATGCTGTAGTTCAACTATTACATCAGTAGACCACGCAGTTTCCCCTGATCTCTCCTACTTCCTTTTTTTTTTTTTTTTGTTAAGTTTTGGGAATTGAATTGTAGGACCTTATGTGATCACGTTCTATCACTGAGCTTAATCTCTAGCTCTTCTCTAAAAGGTACATTGAATTGTTGTTTTAATTGGCTCTGAAGTGTTGTAAACAGAATGTAGGATATTTTCAAATAATATCAGCTGGGTTTAGTAATATCAGTCCCCTAGGATGATATCATGGCCATGACCTTGGTGAGACTGGATGCCTTCCCTTCACTCATTTTTTTTTAAACTGTGCTTTTGCTCTTCATTAACAAGAACAATGTTAATGTACTATGTATCTATGCATCAGTTTTAAGAAAACAAATATTTTCAAGCACCTTCTAGCAAATTCTAGGCACTGCATTGAAGATAAACTCATACCAATTGATCAATTAGAATGGGAATGAAAACAAGTAGCATGCTTTCTGGTACCTGTGTTGCAGTCAGACTCTTTTGTTGTAGGCCTGTGACAAACAGCGATGTCTCTGCATGTGTGTGGAGTCCAGGCTTGTCTGGAATACTCTCTTTGTTTAAAGTCAATATTTGTTTTCCCTAAATTATAAGTGAATATGTGTTATACATTTAAAATTAACCTATGAATCACCAACCTAAAGTTATACAGATGATTTTTAGTGTAGACAAGAAATGAGACTACAGATAATATTGGTTATTTGTGTAGCTTCTAGAGTATTAAATTATATTATTTGAAAGTATCACAATAATAACTTTTACATGTTACATGGTAATTTTTTTTATAACTTATAAACCTTTAGGATAAATATAAGTTTTTACAATGTCCTATTTTAGTACATTACACTAAATTTAAAATTTTTTTTAAAAAGTATGTTTTTCTTCAGGCTGAATTATTGGAGCAATCACATTCCATTTTACTGGCTAAACAGACTTTGCACAGGGATAAACTTTAATTAATTTTTTTCTTTTGTGACTTACTTTTCACCATGCTAGGATGAAAATTCTCAAGTTCTGAGTTACTGACATAAGAGCTAGTGTGTAGGCATCATTTAACCACTCTAGGTGAATATGTGTGAGTGTGTATGTATGCATGCACATGTGTCTAAGCTGTACAACTTTGGAATTAAGACAATATTTTTCATCTAAAAATAAATGTAAGTTTTGCTTGATTTCTTTCTACTTACCATGGGTTTTAATAAATTTGAGTAACCGAGTTAGCCTTTACAATAGCAATGTACTCTTCTGTACTGGTAAGTGGATTTTACCAATCTTTTAAATAGTATAATCTCTTTGGTAACATTATACTCTAAGCTTTAACAATGCAGTATTAAAGGAATTAAATAGGCTTCCTCGGTAAAACCCTTGATATGATTTGTAATAGCACTATGTTTTAATCACTATATAATTTCTCCCTGAGTAAATTCTCTATAATCCTCAGGACTATATTTTAAATCCTCAGGATGGTGATTTTTAGAAATGATACATTTTCTTTCTTATTAAATTGCATCTCAAGAGCTGTTTCTCAAATAGAGGACCAGATAGATAAAAGAAGAAAAGATAACAAAAGATGTTTCATTTCATTTAGGAACTATGAACAAATGATTGTATACTTTTCAAAATTTTGGTTGGAAATATATCGACATTCTCAAATATATAGTTGAATTCATGTAATTAAACAAAAATAGACATCATTGGTACCAAATAAAGTTCAAAGTCCAGCATCATTTTATGTTTCAACTGGGTAGAATGGTTAGTTTACCATTAGTATGATACTAATAAGCTGATTTAAAATTGAGATTAAAATTATGTATACATTAGCTATTTTAATATACTGTATTTTCAAGAAAAATAAACATTAAGTGTATTTCACTTTTCTTAACCAATTAAAGATATGATAGTTTCATTGAATTCTAGCTCTATACTATAACTTAGATTGTGCAATACTATGCATAGATGATGCAAGAAGGTACCTGAAAGCTATCATCTATTTAAATAAACTTATAGTCCAATGTTTTTAAGTGATAGAGAATTATATGCTGACCTCTGTAGCATACTATCTGTTGAGGCCTCCCTTCTCTCTCTTCCTGCATCTCCAGAGGGCCATGAAGATTTTCTCCTCCAATCCTCCTTCCCCACAACTTGTCCCCTTATCTCAGACTCTGTCTACAGCAGGAGTTCCACAGGAATCCCACAGCAGCACAGAGCAGGTAAGCAGGTCAGATCTTCACTCTCCCTCTCCTTTATATCCAACACCCCAGACTCATCCTCAGCTCTACAGTAGACTACTGGTTATGTTCTGTCCTCACTCTCTGCCCCCATTCTCAGGTAACTAAAGCAGATCCTTCTGGAATACCCTGCTTTCATTTCCTCCTGTGGACCCTCTCAGTTTCCACTCTGAGTCCTTTGAGCCCACTGCTATTCCAAAGGCTCAGCTCTCAATACCTAGAAACATGTTATACCTAATGGCTACACCTAGCAGGATACAAAAGCATTCCCTGCAAAGCACAAGAGCATTCCCTACAAAGCACAAAAACATTCCCTACTAAAAAACACAGGCATCTTATTCTCCTAAGAACCAAAAATAGGAACAGAAACTAAGGAACAAAATGTCCACTCAAACAAAGACAAGACCAGATATTGGCACTTGGAATTACAGTTTTCCCAACCCTACTCTCTAGAAGCCAGTATAAAAACATAATCAATAACTGTCAGGACAATATGTCCTCACTACAGCCCACTAATTATAGATTATAGATATTTGATTATAGGTTTCAGGACAGACTACTATACCCAGCAAAATTTTCAATCACAATAGATGAAAAAAGGTAAGACATTCCATGATAAAACCAAATTTAATCAGTATCACTTTATAAATCCAGTCCTATAGAAAGCAGTAGATAAATAATGTCAACACAAAGGGGCTAACAATACCCAAGAAAGCACAAGGAATAGATAATCTCTGACCAACAGATCAAAAGATGAGAGCACACACACACACACACATCACAATAACAAAATAAAATAACAGGAACCATCAAACAGTGTTCATTGATAACTCTTAATATCAATGGTCTCAATTTCTCAAAAAAAAAAACATAGATTAACAGACTGAACTTTGAAAACAGAATTCATTCTTCTTCTCTATCCAAGAAACATGCTTTAACATTCAAGAATAGAAATTATCTCAGGGTAAAAAGATGCAAAAAGATATTCCAAGAAAATGAACCCAAGAAGCAAGCTGATATAGCTATTTTAATATTCAACAAAACAGTCTTCAGACCAAAACCAACAAGAAAAGATAGGGGAGGACAGTACAAACTCATCAAAGAAAAGTCTACCAAGAGGACATTGCAATTTTAATATCTGGGTCCATCAAACACGAGGGAATATATATATATATATATATATATATATATATATATATATATATATATATATATATATATATATATAACTATAGTGTCACACACACATGACTATAGTGTAAACCATATATTGACCCTCACATACTGATAGTAGAAGATTTTAATTCCCCACTCTCAACAAAAGGAGGTCATTTAGACCAAAAAAGAAAACTCCACACAAAACAAAACAAAAGCAACACAAAAATACTGGAACTAAATGCTATCATAAGCAAAATGGTGCTTCTTAGTCAACATTTCACCCACACACAAAAGAATATACCTCTTCCTCAGTAGCTTATAGAACTTTCTCCAAAATTGACCACATACTTGAACACAAAACATGTCTCAACAAATAAAAAAAATTGAAACACCTTGCATCTGATCTGACTACTAAGGATTAGACCTGGATATCAACAATAGAAACCACAGAAAGCTTACTAATGCATGGGAACGGAACAACTCACTAATGAATGAAAAATGGGTCAATACAGAAAATAAGAAAGAAATTTAAAACTTTTTAGAATTGAATAAAAATAAAAACACAACATACACAGACGTATGGTATACAATGAAGGTGGTCCTAAGAGGCAAGTTCATAAAATTAAATGCTTACATAAAGAAATTGGAGAGATCTTATACTACTTACATAATAGTACCTTAAAAGGCACATTTCCGCTCTAGTTGCCATCTTGCGTCCCTGCATGTGTGTCCTTTATGTCAGCTAGTCTGCCCACAACCCCTTGAGCATGAACCTTAGTTCCCTGCACAGCCTCATTTCTACTCTGACAAGATGAAAGAAATAATCATGAACCAGGAAAAACTCACCAAACTGCAGGCACAAGTGCGCACTGGTGGGAAAGGAACTGCTCGTAGAAAGAAGGTGGTGGTTCACAGAACAGCCACAGCAGATGATAAAAAAAACTGCAGTTCTCCTTAAAGAAGTTAGGGGTAAACAATATCTCTGGTATTGAAGAGGTGAACATGTTTACAAATCAAGGAACAGTGATCCATTTTAACAGCCCTAAAGAAATACCTTCACCATTACAGGCCACTCTGAGACAAAGCTGCTGACAGAAATGCTTCCCAGCATTCTAAACCAACTTGGTGCAGACAGTTTGACCAGTGTAAGGAGACTGGCTAAAGCTCTGCCCAAACAATCTGTGGATAGAAAAGCACCATTTGCTACTGGAGAGAAGGATGATGATGAAGTTCCAGATCTGGTGGAGAATTTTGATGAGGCTTCTAAGAATGAGGCAAACTGAATTGAAGCAACTTCTGAAGAAGGTGATACTTGCAGAAGTTATAGGAGCTGCTATTTTATATCATGACTGCTTTTTAAATTTTTTGTTTATTATGGATCTAATAAAATCTAGATCTTTAATAATTTTAAGCCCACCCCCCCTTGCCCCCCGGACACTGCAGTTCTTTTCAGTTTTCGCTTATACCTAATTCATTATTTGAGTCAAATTAAGCTGAAGAAGCCTGGGAATAAAGTTTAGAAAAGGCTAATAAAATTCTTTGCCTAGTTAAAAAAATAATAAAAAAAGCACATTTCCAAACTCTAGAAACAAAAAGAAGAAATCACAACCAAAAGGAGTAGACAGAGAGAAATAATAAAAATTGAAGTAGAAATCAATAAAATACATTTTAAAATTATCCAAAGAATTAATCAAACAATGAGTTGGTTCTTTGAAAAAATAAGTAAGATTGACAAATCCTTATCAAATTAACTAAAAGATAGAGAGGAAATAAAACACTTAGAAATGAAAAGGCAATCATAACAATCACCAAGGAAATCCAGAGTCAAAATGACATGCTTTAAAAACTTGTACTCCACCAAATTGGAAAATCTAAAAGAAGATCAGATAAGCAATTTAAACAAACCTATAACCTGTAGTAAAACTGATGCAGTGAATAAAAGTCTACCAAGTAATAAACACCAGAGAGTTTTAATGCATAATTCCGCCATACTTTCAAAGAAACCATATGCCAATACTCCACAAACTACTCTACAAAAGTGAATAAGAAGAAATATTTTCCATTAATTTTATGTGACCACAGTTACTCTGATACCTATATATCATATAAAAACTCAAGAAAGGGAGAGAGTTACAGACCTCAAATGCACTCAGTCAATACTTGTTCTGTTCTGCATGCAGTATTCATAATAATATTATTTAAGATATTTAATTCTTCTATGGGATGGATATCACTATAGCTTGACAGATGAGGAAAGAAGTACCAGAGAAGTTAGATATTTAGCTTGTACCTACATAGCTACTAAATTTAATGTTGAAATTTGGAAATAGGTCAAAAGGACTAGAGTGACCATGACAAGAAGTCACTTAACAATGTCACTCTAGTACCTGAATATTCTGAACCTATGGTTATAGCTCATGAGCTAACAATATAAGGTTAAATTGGTTGTATTTATCATTATAGACAGAATTAGAGGAAGCAGGAAACTAAACATGGGACGGTCTTACTATATTCGTATTTTATCACTGATTCTGATTCGAGTCATGACGTCTTTCGGTCATTGGTTACGCTTGTTGTTGCTTTGTAAATTGTACTAAATTATGTATTGAGTGAACTTGTCTACCGTTTAGTCTATTAACAAAAAATTTTAAAAATAACCAATAAAATAAATAAAAGAAAAAAAAGGTTAAAAAAAGTTAGATATTTTCTTAATTTACATTTTAAATGCTATTCCGAAAGTCCCCTCCCCCTCCCTGCTCCCCTGTCCACCCACTCCCACTTCTTGGCCCTGGCGTTCCCCTCTATTGGGGTATATAAAGATTGCAGTACCAAGGGGCCTCTCTTCCCAATGATGGCCAACTAGGCCATCTTCTGCTACATATGGAGCTAGAGACACGAGTTCTGGGGGTTCTGGTTAGTTCATATTGTTGATCCTCTTCTAGGGTTGCAGACCCCTTCAGCTCCTGGGGTTCTATCTCTAGCTTCTCCATTGTAGGCCCTGTGTTCCATCTTATAGATGATTATGAGCATCCACTTCTGTATGAGACAGCTATATCAGGGTCCCTTAAGTAGGCACTAGCTGTCCTATTCCATAGTGTCTGAGTTTAATGACTGATTATGGGATGGATCCCCCCTGGTGGGGTAGTCTCTGTAGGGTCCATTTCAAATGTTATCCTCCTTCCTGGTTTCCCCTCAGCATACCTTCATCTCATCCCCTTCTCCCTGCTTCTATGAGGATGGTCCTCCACCCACCTACCTACTCCAGACTCACAGCCCTAGCATCCCCCTATGTTGGAGCATTGAGTCTTCACAGGAAGGGCCTCCCCTCTCATTGATGCCAGATAAGGCCATCCTCTGCTACATACACAGCTGGAGTTATGGCTCCCTCTGTGTGTGTTCTTTGGTTGGTGATTTAATCCCTGGGAGCTCTGAAGTGTCTGGTTGGTTGATAGTTGTTCTTGAACATTATTTTTCTGCTGGATGTCTAAATTCACAGTTTTCTTTTGCTTATGTTTTGAGATGAGATAAAATATTTGTTATACTGTGTACACACATATATTTTATTCACATGTGTACATATGTATATCTACACATACACAGTTCTCTATAAATATGAAAAAGAAAAATAAGAAGAGAGAAGACGGAGAAAGGTTTGGAAGTTTCAGCCATACATAAGTGTCATGTATGGGCCAGTGTTTCCATCACTGGTGATTAACACCTCTCAGAAATACACAGAAGGCATTTTGCAGTAAAAGAGGAGATACTTTTGTTTGTTACAAATGCTGACTGTGCCACTAGCATCTAGAGGTTGGAGGTTAGGGAAATTGCTGAATATCCTACAGTGCCTCTCTCCCTCTCTCAATCTAAAATTATTGAATGGCATTAAGACTAAGAATCAGAATTTCTAGTTTATTTCAGAATTAATTCTGCTCAAATTTTAATTTTTCTGCTGATGGATTGGTTATTTACACTAACTTTTTATCAAGTGGAAGAAGTTAATCTCATTAGTAAATCAACATCCAACAAGCATTGTTTGAAATGTTTTGATTAGTTTCAAAACAATATTCTAGCCAGGCGTGGTGGCGCATGCCTTTAATCCCAGCACTAGGGAGACAGAGGCAGGCAGATTTCTGAGTTCGAGGCCAGCCTGGTCTACAGAGTGAGTTCCAGGACAGCCAGGGCTATACAGAGAAACCCTGTATCGAAAAAAAAAAAAAAAAAAAAGAAAGAAAGAAAGAAAGAAAACAATATTCTGGCAGGTTTTTGGCTGTTTGGGGACCAGATGTAGTTTTTGTGTGTAATAAAAGCATCACAATGACAAATATTGATACCACATTAATACCAAATATTAGTACCGCTTTACCATAGTTAGTTGAATTCAGAGTTTGAGTGCAAATCAAGAAAGAAACCAAGTGAAAGAAAATTAATGGTGGCAAGAAAAATTGACTGCTGCCTCACCCTAGATGTAAAGCTATTGCTAAGCATGGTGGCACAGTCTAGGTTTCCAGAAGAGAAAGGAAGACCACAAGTTTATAGGCCATTTGGGGTTACATTATAAGACACTGTCTCAGAAAGAACTGCAAACCCATTTATATACTGTGTTTTAAGTTTAGTAAGTGAACACTGTTAACTGTTCTTCATACATTTTTAACTGGCTTCACATATTCTGATGTAAAGTAGCATGTAAACAATGTGAAAACCAACTTAACTTGTTAAGCAGTGTAACAGATGGCTAGGTGTCAGCCTGTCATAGATTCCTTCATAATCAATTAAGACAGATGTTTGATCACACTATGCCCAAGTAAGGAAACTGCCTGGCTGTAGTCAGCAAGAAGCCTTCTGTTTCTATGCCTTGTACCAGGAAGAGGACTCTGTACCTCATCTGTTTTTAGTGCTTCTTGACTGGTATTTCTGTCTTTGTTCAGATGATTTCTAAACCCAACTTTTCTATAGTGCTTTTTACTTTTTTTTTTAACACACATGAGAGTTATCAACAGATATTTGAAATCCATACAGGAGATATTTACATCTCTAGGTTTTGATATACAGATATTTGAAAAATTACTGTCTAGACCGTTGGTTTCTCCATCCTAGGGGATATGTAAAGTAGGTAAAAGTTAATATGCATAAAGTGAAACAGAATAAGTGGTCACATGAATATCTGGCTTTGATGTTAGGAGGCAATGATGCAAGATTTCCAGGCCAGCCATAGAAGCTGGAAATAACAAGGAATTGTTCCCTTGTAGCCCCAGGATGGAATCCAGCCTTAATGACAGCATGGTTCTAAGTTCAGATGATCCATCTGAGCATTCTAACATTCAGAGGTAGAAGGCAATGTGTTTTAGTCATGGGTATTGATTTTGACTTCTCTTATTTCTGGCTTTATTATTTTGGACATGTTTCTTAGCTTCTTTGAGGCAATTTCCTCACATAGAACATGGTCACAATAACTGGCAATTACAGAATAGATTTTAGGGCTCAGATATTTATTTAGCAGAGTGCCTGTCACACATGCCTAGCTGGGAGTTATTATTACTTAATCACGTTATTACTCACAGAGTCAGGGAGACAGGATAATGACAAAGCCATTTTGAGATTAGCTACCCTATCATCTTAGGAAGATGAAAGGTAATATATTGGATTAATCACATTTTCTGTTCTATAAATAGCACAGGTAATGGCTTACAAAACATAAAGTTACTGTTTTGTTAATCTGTAGATTAGAAGTTTTTTGTTTCTAGAGGATGAAGGCAGGAAATTTATTTTTCTGACTGTGGGGTTTCTTGAGGGAGACCACATCTCTCAATTTCGACACACATTTTAAGCCCTTAGCACCAGCAGCAGTGGGCATTGCTCCAATTTACTTCTAGTGTCACATATCTGTCCTCAGCATTTCTATCTCCTTTCTCAAGTCTTTTTTTTCTAACTCTTTAAATTTTTACTTTATTTCACTTTTAATCTTTCCCCAAAATGTACTAAAGAAAATAATTTTCAGCACAGCAGTGAAGGCTTAACATATTGGCAACGGAAGCTACTTTAATTCTATTAAAATAAAAATTTTAAATACAAAAAAGAAAATAATGTGGTGCCTCTAGACATATATAAATTTATAACTTTCTTAGAAAATATATCAAACTTATGTTTTATGCTATTTTCATGACCAATAAAGGTTTTGAATAAAAACATCCAAGAGAAGAAATTAATTGTTCAGTATAGTGAGTAGCTAAAGACTATTGAAAAAACTCTATAGACCTGAGTCCTTTCTTCTGTAGCTCTGGAAGCAAACACATTGGGACTCTAAAGGACAGGTGATGACAAACTTTGTGACAAAATAACTGTGAAAACATTCTTTGCCAAGTTAACATGCCCATAATATTATTACACAGACTTCTAATCTAGCAAACTTCAGAAAGGAGTACAAAATTAAGAGACTGTACAGAATGTTATAAGTTATAATAATCTAACCTCTCTCCCTTTTCTCTCTCTCTCTCTCTCTCTCTCTGTGTGTGTGTGTGTGTGTGTAGGTAATATAGAAGGATAGATGGTGATGAAGATAGAAAGACAGATAATAAGTAGAAAGATGATAGATGGGTGATATAAATTATAGATGATAGACAAATAGATAAGATAGATGAGATAGATAGATAGATAGATGATAGATAGATGATAGATAGATAGATGATAGATAGATAGATGATAGATAGATAGATGATAGATAGATAGATAGATAGATAGATGTGTGAGCTGTGAGAGGCAAAGTCCCAAAAAGCTTTCTTTTCATGATTACTTCTTGCAACTGATATTCCTTTCTTGTCATTATTAAATTAATAATAATAAAATAGAGATAGGTACATACATAGACATACAGATATATAGTTGGTAGATAAAACTGTTGTTAGGAACCAATATCAGAATTTGAATTTATCAGAAAAGGGCTGTACCACTAGGATACTTCTTTGACACTCAAGTTTATACTTATTCCAGTCAACTTACAAAGATTTCACCATTTAATCTTTTCAACAACACTTTATTTTGTTTAGTTTTTTGACCACTTTTTCTTCTATTATTCTTTTTTTTTTAAATTTACTTTACATCCCAATTACTATCACCCATCCCAGTTCCTCCTCCCAAAGTCCCTGTCCCCTCCCTGCCTCCCGTTCTCTTCTGAGAGAGTAGAGCTCTACCCACCTGTTATCTGTCAGCAGCCATCTAGGATAGGCCAAGGCTAGCAGGTGGCCATTATGGAGGTGTTCCACCACTTTTGCATGGCCTATGATGTGTGAGCTGTGAGAGGCAAGGCCCCAAAAAGCCTTCATTTCATGATTGCTTCTTGAAACTGGTATTCCTTTCTTGTCATTATTAAATTAATATAAATACCTGGACATTAGTCCACCTTATTGATCAGATTTCTGGAATGTCAACATAAAGATGAACTTTCATGAAATAATGCTGTTTAGATGAATTAATGATTCTAAAGAATTCCTGATTGGATTCAATAAGTTTAGGAAGATGAGTTGGTTTCTTTGAGGCTACCAACACCCAGAAGGTCTTGGCCTAGAAGCCATTTAAAATACTTGAGGGAAGAATCATATTTTAACAGAAAGAAAAGGTTTGTCCTTATCATTCATAGACATATATGTCTACTAAGTGATATAATACTGTCTCTTTTTTCTGTGCTCAGTTTCTTGTAATTCCCACTTTAGGAATTATCTTTTTTATAGAAATAGTTAATCTTAACACAGTGCTAGAAGAAGATGGGCACATGCAAGCTTGGTTGCTAGCTCAGTGGAATAATCCTGGCTTGAGATACTGAGATACTGTGTGTCTTGGCAGTACTTTTGTTCTTCTTCATGGTAGGACTTGGCAAGACTTGTTATTCCCTAGTATTTCAAGGGGCTGTCAGAATGAACACTCTAATGGGGTCTCCAGCAGCTTTTACACTCTGAGTTTTTGTGCTCCTGAATTTGAATTGATATTTTTGAAATATCAATATTGGTGAGCCAACAATGGTTAAACCTCCAAAATATGTTTTTATCAGTTTCAGAATTTAAAAATCATAAAATGCTGATTACTATATTCCAGTATTTGTCTTGGTGTTACCTACCTAGTTATGACATACTGAATCAAATACCTCCCTTAAAACTCCACAATCATACTGCTTGAACAGAAGCCATTTACATTTAAACAGGCTTTTAAAAGAAAAAATAAATCCTCAAAAGAGATTAGCAAACAATTTTATGCCTCTGAAAATATTTTATTGACTTATATGTATAACTAAAGTTACTGTCTTGTTAAGTTATACTTTTCCAGAAATTTTCTTTTTTTGGGGGGGGGGGTTCCAGACAGGGTTTCTCTGAATAGACCTGGCTGTCATGGAACTCACTTTGTAGACCAGGCTGGCCTGGAACTCAGAAATCCACCTGTCTTTGCCTCCGAAGTGCTGGGATTAAAGGCGTGCACCACCACCACCTGACTCAGAAAATTTTCTTAACAAAGTACTTCCTTTAACAAAAACTCCTTTCTATAAATTTCTTTATTTTTATGAAAATTAGTTACATAGTATCTTTCAAGGTATTAGAATATGGGAACCACATAGTTCATTGTTAACCTTAGTCAAAGTACAGTAATTTATGAGTTATTCTTCAACAAATATTTGCTTCTATATACTATGAAAAGGTTCCAAATAAGGAGATCTGCTAATTTGTATATTAATATCAAGTTTCCCATCTACAAGCTATTCTACATTTATACAAATATTGGATACTCTGTTGATTTCATTCTTTCTGCATTGATCTGAATTGACTATTATTATTATGACTAGAAATCGAAAACATGGGCAAATAAGTTTAGAAACTTTTTTTTTTTTTTTTTTTTTTGGTTTTTCGAGACAGGGTTTCTCTGTATAGCTCTGGCTATCCTGGAACTCACTGTGTAGACTAGGCTGGCCTCGAACTCAGAAATCCGCCTGCCTCTGCCTCCCGAGTGCTGGGATTAAAGGCGTGCGCCACCACGCCCGGCTGTTCAGAAACTTTTTTACAAACTCACATTTGTAATGTTTAGTTTACTTGTGTTATGTCATTTTCCATATATAATATGAGATATTGGACAATTTAGAGCCTGCAAAATGTGGTATGCTTAAATCAAAAAGAATCAGTATGATGAAAAGTATAAACCATTTGGGAAAAGTGTGAATGGAATATGATGGATGGTAAAACATGGAACATCAAAAAGAGGATACAATTCTTGAAGGAATACAATAGTAATAAGCAAGTATTTATTGTTAAGATAAAACAGGTGGTGAAATTCTGTGTTCAAATAAATCATCTATGGGGCTAGAAAGACAGCTCAGCATCCAAGAGCACTGCTGTTCTTGCAGAGGACTGGTGTTCAATTTATGCACCAACAGCAAGTGACTCACAAACCCTTTAGGTTTATAACTTCAGGTCCAGGAAATCCAGTATCTCTGGGCCTCTCTGGCACTAGCATGCACATGTGCGTACATACACACACATATATACATACAGACACACATACTCACAATCATAAATAAAAAAATATATCTTAGAAAAAGAATGATGTATTTTATGTTTCTTCATGAAAATCTTTGTTGAGTTCTTATTGCTCTTCTATTCCAGATAATCAGAATGGTCACACCATACCCTAAATCCTTTAAATACACATTCTTGGAGAATGATAAGACCTAGGCTATAACATTCCTGGATCATAATGAATGTGTCTCTGATGTCACTGCTTAATATCTACCACATCCATTGCTGAGACAGGAGATGAAAATGATGTCATCCTTTTCACAAATGATCTTCATGTCCTACAAATCATCCATTAGGGTTTAGCGAGCCCACGCTCTTTAGTCTTATCCAGATTCCCTATTTTAACCTTATATTTTCTGCTTTAACCACTGTAAACATATATTCTCCTATAATAAAATTCATAAATTTCCTAATAAACACCCTTTCTCTTTATATCCCACTATCTCTATACCCACTGAGCCCACTATGTTTTTTTAAATTTTTAAAAATGCATTTATTTATTTATTTATTTATTTATTTATTTATTTATTTATTTATTTGACATTTTCTTTATTTACATTTCTAATGTTATCCCTTTTCCTAGTTTCCCCTCCCAAAACTCCCTATTCCCTCCCCTAATTCCCCTGTTCCACAACCCACCCACTCCTGCTTCCTAGCCCTGGTATTCCCCTATACTGGGGCATATAATCTTCACAGGACCAGGGCGTCTCCTCCCACTGATGGCCAACTAGGTCATTCTCTGCTACATATGCAGCTAGAGCCATGAGTCCCACCATGTGTTTTCTTTGGTTGGTGGTTTTGTCCCAGGGAGCTCTGGGCTTACTGGTTAGTTCATATTGTTGTTCCTCCTATAGGGCTGCAAACCC
>LR753930.1:0-52850 GCA_902729485.2 Mus minutoides | reverse complement strand
ATGGCGGGGAAGCGGGTGCTCAGGCTGGGAGAGGCCCAGCCTCCGGTGGGGCGGAGTTCTCAGATCCTGCCTCTGGGGGCAACCGCTGATCCAATGCTCCCAACACCACCTGTGCACTGCACTCACGCGTAACCCCGATGCGATCCTAAAGTCCTGGGATGTCCCTAGTTGTGTCCGCTGGGCTCGGAGGAAGGATGGCCCAGAAACTTTTTTACAAACTCACATTTGTAATGTTTAGTTTACTTGTGTTATGTCATTTTCCATATATAATATGAGATATTGGACAATTTAGAGCCTGCAAAATGTGGTATGCTTAAATCAAAAAGAATCAGTATGATGAAAAGTATAAAACATTTGGGAAAAGTGTGAATGGAATATGATGGATGGTAAAACATGGAACATCAAAAAGAGGATACAATTCTTGAAGGAATACAATAGTAATAAGCAAGTATTTATTGTTAAGATAAAACAGGTGGTGAAATTCTGTGTTCAAATAAATCATCTATGGGGCTAGAAAGACAGCTCAGCATCCAAGAGCACTGCTGTTCTTGCAGAGGACTGGTGGTGTTCAATTTATGCACCAACAGCAAGTGACTCACAAACCCTTTAGGTTTATAACTTCAGGTCCAGGAAATCCAGTATCTCTGGGCCTCTCTGGCACTAGCATGCACATGTGCGTACATACACACACATATATACATACAGACACACATACTCACAATCATAAATAAAAAAATATATCTTAGAAAAAGAATGATGTATTTTATGTTTCTTCATGAAAATCTTTGTTGAGTTCTTATTGCTCTTCTATTCCAGATAATCAGAATGGTCACACCATACCCTAAATCCTTTAAATACACATTCTTGGAGAATGATAAGACCTAGGCTATAACATTCCTGGATCATAATGAATGTGTCTCTGATGTCACTGCTTAATATCTACCACATCCATTGCTGAGACAGGAGATGAAAATGATGTCATCCTTTTCACAAATTATCTTCATGTCCTACAAATCATCCATTAGGGTTTAGCGAGCCCACGCTCTTTAGTCTTATCCAGATTCCCTATTTTAACCTTATATTTTCTGCTTTAACCACTGTAAACATATATTCTCCTATAATAAAATTCATAAATTTCCTAATAAACACCCTTTCTCTTTATATCCCACTATCTCTATACCCACTGAGCCCACTATGTTTTTTTAAATTTTTAAAAATGCATTTATTTATTTATTTATTTATTTATTTATTTATTTATTTATTTGACATTTTCTTTATTTACATTTCTAATGTTATCCCTTTTCCTAGTTTCCCCTCCCAAAACTCCCTATTCCCTCCCCTAATTCCCCTGTTCCACAACCCACCCACTCCTGCTTCCTAGCCCTGGTATTAGGGATATGACCCCGTATATTAGAAGTGTCCTGGTCCCGCAGAGGAGGGTGACTACCGGTTGATCCAGTAAGAGACGATGTATACGTCGATCTCGGTACTCAGGGTGGTACACAAAAGAAACCAACCACCAAAACAGGGTCCCTCGAGACCCGAATGACCAATCAAGTATAACAACAAGGAGGATATCCCGACGTTTGGGCTTCAGCTCCTAGGGTACTTTCTCTAGCTCCTTCATTGAAAACCCTATGCTCTGTCCACTGAATGGCTGTGAGCATCCACTTCTGTATTTATCAGGCACTAGCAGAGCCTCTCAGCAGACAGCTATATCAGGTTCCTGTCTTCAAGCGCTTCTGGGATCCACAAAAGTGTTTTGGTGGTTGTTTATGAGATGGATCCCCAGGTAGGGCAGTCTCTGAATAGTCATTCATTCAGTCTCTGCTTCACACTGTGTCTCTGTAACTCCTTGCATGGGTATTTTGTTCCCACTTCTAAGAAGGATCAAAGTATCCACACTTTCGTCTTCATTCTTCTTGAGTTTCATTAGTTTTGTGAATTATTTCTTGGGTATTCTGAGTTTCTGGGCTAAATCCACTTATCAGTGTGTGTATATCATGTGTATTCTTTTGTGATTGGGTTAACTCACTCATGATGATATCCTCCAGATCCATCCATTTGTCCAAGAATATCATAAATTCATTGTTTTTAATAGTTGCACTGTACTCCATTGTGTAAATGTACCACATTCTCTGTATTCATTCCTCTGTTGAGGAACATCTGGGTTCTTTCCAGCTTCTGGCTATTATAAATAAGGCTGCTATGAACATAGTGGTGCATGAGTCCTTATTATAAGCTGGAACATCTTTTGGGTATATGCCCAGGAAAAGTATTGCCAGATCTTCCAGTAGTACTATGTCCAATTTTCTGAGGAACCACCAAACTGATTTCCAGAGTGGTTGCACCAGCTTGCAATCCCACCAGCAATGGAGGAGTGTTCATTCCTCTTTCTCCACATCCTTGCCAGCATCTGCTGTCACCTGAGTTTTTGAACCTAACCATTCTGTCTGGTGTGAGGTAGACTCTCAGGGTAGTTTTGATTTGCATTTTCCTGTCGACTAAGCATGTTGAACATTTTGTTTAAGGAACTTCTCAGCCATTCAGCATTCCTCAGTTGAAAATTCTTTGTTTAATTCTGTATCCCATTTTAATAGGGTTATTGGTTTTCTGAAGTCTAACTTCTTGAATTATTTGTATATATTAAATTCTAGCCCTCTATTAGGTTTCAGATTGGTAAAGATATTTCCTCAGTCACATGGTTGCCTTTTTGTCTTATTGACAGAGTCCTTTCCCTTACAGAAGCTTTGCAATTTTATAAGGTCCCATTTGGTGATTATTTTTTTAAATGTTAATTTTTTATTAGATATTTTCTTCATTTACAATTCAAATGCTATACCTGTTCTTAGTTTCCTCTCTGAAAGTCCCCTATACCCTTCCCATGCCCTGCTCCTGAACCTACCCACTCCTGCTTCCTGACCAGGGCATTCCCCTGAACTGGGGCATATAATTTTGCAAGACCAAGGGCCTCTCCTCCAATTGATAGCCAACTACACCATCCTCTGCTACATATGCAACTAGAGACACAAGCTCTGGGGGTTACTGGTTAGTTCATATTGTTGTTCCTCTTATAGGGTTGCAGACCCCTATAGCTCCTTGGGTACTTAATCTAGCTCCTTCACTGGGGACCCTGTGCTCCATCCAATAGATGACTGTGAGCATCCACTTCTGTATTTGCTAGGCACTGGCATAGATTCACAAGAGAGAGGTATGTCAGGGTCCTGTCAGCAAAATATTTCTGGCATATCCAATAGTGTCTGGGTTTGGTGGTTGTATATGGGATGGATCCCTGGGTGGGGCAGTATCTGGATGGTGCCTCCTTCAGTCTAAGTTCTGGACATTGTCTCTTTAACTCCTTCCATGGGTATTTTGTTCCCCCTTCTAAGAAGGATTGAAGTATCCACACTTTGGTCTGTCTTCTTCTCGAGTTTCATGTGTTTTGCAAATTATATCTTGGATATTCTAAGTTTCTGGGCTAATATCCATTTTTCAGTGAGAACATATCATATGTGTTCTTTTGTGATTGGGTTACCACACTAAGGATGATATCCTCCAGATCCATCAATTTGCATAAGAATATCATAAATTCATTGTTTTTAATAGTTGCACAGTACTCCATTGTGTAAATGTACCACATTTTCTGTATCCATTCCTATGTTGAGGAACATCTGGGTTCTTTCCAGCTTCTGGCTATTATAAATAAGGCTGCTATGAATATAGTGGAGCATGAGTCCTTATTACAAGTTGGAACAACTTCTAGATATATGCCCAGGAGCGGTATTGCTGGATCCTCTGGTAGTACTATGTCCAATTTTCTGAGGAACCTTCAGACTGATTTCCAGAGTGGTTGTACCAGCTTGCAATCCCACCAGCAATGGAAGAGTGTTCTTTCTCCACATCCTCGCCAGCATATGCTGTCACCTGAGTTTTTGATCTTAGACATTCTGACTGGTGTGAGGTGGAATCTCAGGGTTGTTTCGATTTGCATTTCCCTGATGATATTGGACATTTTATCAGGTGCTTCTCAGCCATTCAGTATTCCTCAGTTGAGAATTCTTTGTTTAGCTCTGTACCCCATATTTTTAATAGGGTTATTTGATTTTCTGGAGCCCAGCTTCTTGAGTTCTTTGTATATATTGGATATTAGTCCCCTATCGGATTTAGGATTGGTAAAGATCTTTTCCCAAACTGTTGGTGGCCTTTTTGTCTTATTGACAGTGTCCTTTGCCTTACAGAAGCTTTGGAATTTTATGAGATCCCATTTGTTGATTTTTGATCTTACACCACAAGCCTTTACTATTTTGTTCAGAAAATTTTCCCTTGTGCCCATATCTTTGAGGCTTTTCTCCACTTTCTCCTCGATAAATCTCACTGTCTATGGTTTTATGAGGAGGTTCTTGATCCACTTAGACTTGAGCTTTGTACATGGAGATAAGTATGGATCAGTTCTCATTCTTCTACATGCTAACCACCAGTTGTGTCAGCACCATTTGTTGAAAATGCTGTCTTTTTTTCCACTGGATGGTTTTAGCCCCTTTTTTAAAGATCAAGTTACTGTAGGTGTGTGGGATCATTTCTTGGTCTTCAACTCTATTCCATTGATCTACCTGCCTGTCACTGTACTAGTACCATGTAGTTTTTATCACAATTGCTCTGTAGTACAACTTAAGGTCAGGGATGGTGATTCCACCAGAGGTTTTTTATTGTTGAGAAAAGTTTTTGGTATCCTAGGCTTTTTATTATTCCAGATGAACTTGCAAATTGCCCTTTCTATCTCAGTGAAGAATTGAGTTGGAATTTTGATGGGGATTGCATTGAATCTGTAGATTGCTTTCAGCAGGATAGCCATTTTGATTGTATTAATCCTGCCAATTCATGAGCATGGAAGATCTTTCCATCTTCTGAGATCTTCTTCAATTTCTTTCTTCAGAGACTTGTAGCTCTTAATAATGGTAATAATGGAAACAGAAACTAAACAGAGACACAGTGAAACTAACAGAAGTTATGAAACAAACAGATTTAACACATAGCTATACAACATTTTATCCTAAAACAAAAGGATATACCGTCTTCTCAGCACCTCATGGTACCTTCTCCAAAACAAAACAGGCCTTAACAGATACAAAAATATTGAAATTATCCCATGCATCTTATCAGATCACCATGGACTAAGGCTGATCTTCCATAACAACATAAATGATAGAAAGTCCACATACACATGGAAGCTGAACAACAATCTACTCAATGAAAGCTTGGTCAAGAAGAAATAAAGAAATAAATAAAAGACTTTTTAGAGTTTAATGAAAATGAAGCCAGAACATACCCAAACTTATAGTATACAATGAAAGCAGTCCTAAGAGGAAAACTATTATTATTTCTATTTTTTATATTATTTGTGACTATTTTGAAGGGTGTTGTTTCCCTTATTTCTTTCTCATCCTGTTTATCCTTTGTGTAGAGAAAGGCCACTGATTTGTTTGAGTTAATTTTATATCCAGCTACTGTGCTGAAGCTGTTTATCAGGTTTAGGAGTTCTCTGGTGGAATTTTTAGGGTCACTTCTGTATGCTACCTTATCATCTGCAAATAGTGATATTTTGACTTCTTCCTTTCCAACCCTAACCTTAACCCTAATCCTAACCCTAACCCTTGACCTCCTTTTGTTGTCTAATTGCTCTGGCTAAGACTTCAAGTACTATATTGAATATGTAGGGAGAGCATGGGGAGCCATGCTTAGTCCTTGATTTTAGTAGGATTGCTTCAAGTTTCTCTCCATTTAGTTTGATGTTGGCTACTGGTTTGTTGTAGATCGCTCTTATTATGTTTAGGTATGGGTCTTGAATTCCTGATATTCCCAAGGCTTTTATCATGAATGGCTGTTGGATTTTGTCAAATGCTTTCTCAGTATATAATGAGATGATCATGTTGTTTTTGTCTTTGAGTTTGTTCATATAGCAGATTAAGTTGATGGATTTCCATATATTAAACCATCCCTGTATCCCTGGATTGAAGCCTACTTGATAATGATGAATGATTCTTTTGATATATTCTTGGATTAGGTTTGCGAGAATTTTAATGAGTATTTTTGCATTGATATTCATAAGGGAAATTGGTCTTGAAGTTCTCTTTCTTTGTTGGGTATTTATGTGGTTTAGTTCTCAGAGTAATTGTGGTTTCATAGAATGAATTGGATATAGTACTTTCTGTTTCTATTTTGTGAGATACTTTGAGGAGAATCGGAATTAGGTCTTCTTTGAAGGTCTGATAGAACTCTACACTAAACCCATCAGGTCCTGTTTTGTTTTTTTTTCCCCAGAGACTATTAATGACTGCATCTATTTCTTTAGGGCATATAGGACTGTTTAGATAGTTAATCTGATCCTGATTTAAGTTTGGTACATGGTATCTGTCTAGAAAATTGTCCATTTCATCCAGGTTTTCCAGTTTTGTTGAGTATAGCCTTTTTTAGTAGGAGCTGATGATTTTTTTAGATTTCCTCAAATTCTGTTGTTATGCCTCCCTTTTCATTTGTGATTTTGTAAATTAGGATACTTTCCCTTTGCCCTCTAGTTAGTCTGGCTAAGGGTTTATCTATTTTGTTGATTTTCTCCAAGAACCAGCTCTTGGTTTGGCTCATTATTTGTATAGTTCTTTTTTGTTTCTACTTGGTTGATTTCAGCCCTGAGTTTGATTATTTTCTGCTTTCTACTTCTCTTGGGTGAATTTGCTTCCTTTTGTTCTATATGTTTCAGGTGTGCTGTCTAGCTGCTAGTGTATGCTTTTTCTGCTTTCTTTTTGCAGGCACCCAGAGCTATGAGTTTTCCTCTTAGGACTGCTTTCATTGTATACCATAAGTTTGGGTATGTTCTGGCTTCATTTTCATTAAACTCTAAAAAGTCTTTTATTTATTTCTTTATTTCTTCTTGACCAAGCTTTCATTGAGTAGATTGTTGTTCAGCTTCCATGTGTATGTGGGCTTTCTATCATTTATGTTATTATGGAAGATCAGCCTTAGTCCATGGTGATCTGATAAGATGCATGGGATAATTTCAATATTTTTGTATCTGTTAAGGCCTGTTTTGTTTTGGAGAACGTACCATGAGGTGCTGAGAAGACGGTATATCTTTTTGTTTTAGGATAAAATGTTGTATAGCTATGTGTTAAATCTGTTTGTTTCATAACTTCTGTTAGTTTCACTGTGTCTCTGTTTAATTTCTGTTTCCGTTATCTGTCTGTTGCTGAGAGTGGAGTGTTGAAGTCTCCTACTATTATTGTGTGTGGTACAATTTGTGCTTTGTGCTTTAGTAAAGTTTCTTTAATGAATGTGGATGCCCTTGCATTTGGAGCATAGCTGTTCTGAATTGAGAGTTCATCTTGGAAGATTTTACCTTTGATGAGTATAGAGTGTCCCTCCATGTCTTTTCTGACAACTTTGGGTTGGAAGTCGATTTTATTCGATATTAGAATGGCTACTCCAGCTTGTTTCTTCAGACTATTCGATTGGAAAATTGTTTTCCAGCCTTTTACTCTGAGGTAGTGTCTGTCTTTTTCCCTGAGGTGGATTTCCTGTAAGCAGCAAAAAGTTGGGTCCTGTTTGTGTAGCCAGTCTGTTAATCTATGTCTTTTTACTGGGGAACTGAGTTCATTGATATTAAGAGGTATTAAGGGAAAGTAATTGTTGCTTCCTGTTATTATTATTGTTAGAGTTGGGATTTGTTCATATGGCTATCTTTTTTTTTCTCTTTATTAGATATTTTCTTCATTTACATTTCAAATGTTATCCAGAAATTTCCCCTTACCCTCCTGCATCCCTGCCCTGCTCCCCTACCCACCCCCTCCCACATAATGGTCCTGGCATTCCCCTGTACTGGGGCATATAAAGTCTGTATGACCAAGGGGCCTCTCCTCCCAATGATGGCCAACTAGGCCATCTTCTTCCATATGTGCAGCTAGAGACATGAGCGCAGGGGGAACTAGTTAGTTCATGTTATTCTTCCACCTATAGGGTTGAAGACCCCTTCAGCTCCTTGGGTACTTTCTCTAGCTCCTNCTTTTGTCCTGTTGACAATATCTTTTGTCTTACAGAAGCTTTGCAACTTTATGAGGTCCCATTTGTCAATTCTTGATCTTACAGCACAAGCCTTTGCTGTTTTGTTCAGGAATTTTTCCCCAGTGCCCATATCATCGAGGCATTTCCCCACTTTCTCCTCTATAAGTTTCAGTGTCTCTGGTTTCATGTGGAGGTCCTTGAACCACTTAGACTTGACCTTAGTACAAGGAGATAAGAATGGATCAATTCCCTATCTTTTAAGTTTGTCGGAAAACTACTTTCTTGATTTTCTTAGGGCATAGTTTCCCTCCTTGTTTTGGAGGTTTTCTCTTTCTTATCCTTTGATGGGCTGGATTTGTGGGAAGACATTGTGTAAATTTGGTTTTGTCTTAGAATACGTTTATTCTCCTTTTATATTAATTGAGAGTTTTTTGGGTAGAGTAGTCTTGGCTGGACTTTGTGTTCTCTTAGGGTCCGTATAGCATCCATCCAGAATTTTCTGGCTTTCATAGTCTCCGGTGAGAAGTCTCGTGTAATTCTAACAAGTCTGCCTTTATATGTTACTTGCCCTTTTCTCCTTTCTGCTTTTAATATTCTTTCTTTGCTTAGTGCATTTTGGTGTTTCAATTATTATGTGTTGGGAGGAATGTCTCTTCTGGCACAGTCTATTTGATGTTCTGTAGGCTTCTTTTATGTTTATGGGCATCTCTTTCTTTAGGTTAGGGATGTTTTCTTCTATAATTTTGTTGAAGATATTTACTGGTCCTTTAGGTTGAAAATCTTCAGTCTCATCTATACCTATTATCCTTAGGTTTGGTCTTCTCATTGTTTCCTGGATTTCATGGATGTTTTGAGTTAGGATCTTTTTGCATTTTCTTTGATTGTTGTGTCAATGTTTTGTATGGAATCTTCTGCACCTGAGATTCTCTCTCCCATCTCTTGTATTCTGTTGGTGATGCTTGCATCTATGGCTCCTGATTTCTTTCCTAGGTTTTCTGTCTCATGTATTGCCTCCCTTTGTGATTTCCTTATTGGATCCTGGATGGTTTTCTTCAATTCCTTCACCTGTTTGGTTGTGTTTTCCTATAATTCTTTAAGGTATTTTTGGGCTTCTACTGTTTACCTGTGTTTTCCTGTATTTTAAGAGATTTTTGTGTTTCTTCTTTAAGGGCTTCTACCTCTTTAGCTGTGTTCTCTTGTGTTTCTTTAAGGGAGTTTGTAATGTCCATCTTAAAATCCTCTACCAGCATCATGAGATATGATTTTATATCCATATCTTCCTTTTCCGGTGTGTTGGGGTATCCATGACTTGCTGTGATGGGAGTACTGGGTTCTGATGATGCCAAGTCGTCTTGGTTTCTCTTGGTAAGATACTTCTATTTGCCATTCTCCCTCTGGTAATCTCTGTTGTTAGATGTTCTTGCTGTCTCTGGCTAGAGCTTGTTCCTCCTGTGAGTCTGTAAGCCTGTGTCTTTACTCCTGGGAGACAAGCTCTCTCTTGGCAAGACCAGTGCACAGAGGCCTGCAGAACAGCCAGTACCTCCTGGCTGCAGATGTTTGCCCATAGGACCCTGTCCCAGCTGCTCTGAGTCCCAGGGTCAGACACTTCCTGAAGGCAAACTCTCCTTTGGCAGAGAAGGTTCACAGAGGACTGAGGATCAGCTCCACCTCCTGGCTGCAGATGTAGGCCCATAGGGCTATGTCCCAGCTGCTCTGATGCTTCTGTGGCCTGCGTGCTTCTGAGTGGACCTGCCTTAGAGAGCCTGAGCCCTCTGTCTTCAATAATATCCTTAATATCTGTGCAGGGCTTCTTCATGGTCATATAGCTATCCTTGACAATTTGGATAACTTATTTTCTGAAGAGGTGGCCTGTGAATTGTAGAGCTAACAGCATTCCTACTCCATTACTAAAAGTTTGAGTATTTTTTCCCATTTAGAATCACTAAACTGATCTCCAGAAGAGATGTCAAGAGTCACATCCTAAAAAAGATTTCTTGTATACATAGATCCTTCCTTGTAATAGACCTGAACATTTCTTAGCACTCTTCCAAAATACTTAGCCAATCTATCTTGTAGTAATTATTGTAGTATTTTTATTCATAAAGCAAGTATTTGTTTAATGCAGGAATTACTCACCACTGATGCAGCTGTTAGTCTGGTGTATATTTCTTTTTCATACTACATACAATACCAGTATTTAAAAACAGTCATAATAGGATATTTATAATATTTATGCCACATGCTGCACAGAGTACATTACTTATGGTAAATATTTATGGTAAATAAATTAGTAAAACCATGCATATCCTTTTGGGTCTGAATTATCTCACTCAGGATGCTATCTTCCAGGTCCATCCATTTGCCTGCAAAACTCATGATGTCCTCATTCTTAATAGCTGAATAGTATTCCATTGTGTAAATGAACCACATTTTCTGAATCCATTATTGCATTGTGGGACATCTGGGTTGTTTCCAGCTTCTGGCTATCACAGATAAGTTCACTCTGAACATAGTAGAGCATGTGCCCCTGTGGCATAGTGGGGCATCTTCTGGGTATATGCCTAAAAGTGGTATAGTTGTGTCTTCAGTTAGATTTATTTCCAATTTTCTGAGGACCCTCCAGATTGGTAAGTGAATACTAGCCAATACAGAATGCCCAGGATAAAATCCACAGAACTCAGGAAGTTTATCAAGCCAAAAGGCCCAGGTGAGGATGCTTCAGTCCCACTTGGGAGGGAGAAGAAAGCAATAGCCCAGGGGGTGGGGGTGCTCCCAGGGGAGCAGAGGGAGGAGGGAGCTAGGTGGAAGAGGGGAGGGGCAGGGGAAAGGAGGAACATGATCAGGTATTCAGGGAGAGGGAACAGGAGAGAAGCCTTGAGGGCCAGCAGAGTGAATGAAAATATGCAACCTCAGGGGGGTGGGAGGTGGGGGGACCCTCTAGAATGTGAAAGAGACCTGGGAGGTTCGAGACTCTCAGGAATCTAAGGGAGGGACCTTAGATGAAATGCCCAACAGTGGGGACAGGGCACTTATAGAGTCCATCTTCGGTAGAAAGACAGGGCATCAAGTGGAAGAACGGGGATGCCATCCCACAATCAAAAACTCTGACCCAGAATTATTCCTTTCTAGAAGAACTGCAGGGACAAAAATGGAAAAGAGACTGAGGGAAAGGAGGTCCCATGACTGGTCCAAATTGTGATCCAGTTTAAGGGGAGGCTCCAAGTCCTGACATGATTACTAATGCTGTGGTATGCTCACAGACAGGAGTGTAACATGGCTGTCCTCCAAGAGGCCCAACCAGCAGCTGACTGAGACAGAAGCAGATACTTCACGCAACCAATGGACTGAAGCTGGGGACTCCCATGGTTGAATTAGGGAAAGGCTGGAAGAAGTTGAGGAAGAGGGTGACCCCATAGGAAGATTAGTAGTCTCAACTAACTAGGGCCCCTGAGATCTCTCAGCCCCTGAGCCACCAACCAGGCAGCATACACTAGCTGGTCCATGGCCTCAACAAATATATAGCAAAGGACTGCCTGGTCTGTCCTCAATGAGAGATGATTTACCTAATTCTCGAGAGGCCCCATTACTTCATTCTGTTGGGGGAGGTGGGGAGTGGATGGGTGGAGACATCCTCTTGGAGACAGAGGGGAGAAGGAATGGGATGAGGAATTGTCAGAGGGAGGATGGATCAGGAGGGGAATAATGACTGAACTGCAAAAAATAAAAGTAATATAAATAAATAAAAAAATAAATATAATTTACTTAAAAAAGAAAATTTATGAAAAGTGTAAAATTCCCCTGCCCCATAGTGCCTTATTCTAAGATTATTCTCAAATAAAATAAATATGTGTATTATAGCATATATATGCATATGGATAATATAAATGCACATATACATATACACAATTATTGTATATAGGAAAATCCACAAATGTTTTCCAGATTATTTATGCTCTTCTTTTGAGGTTTGTTATTTACAGAGGGCCATGCAGGTGGACTGACAAATAGCTTTAGAACTCATGGATGTGGTCCATGGGTTACCACAGCAACATGGGTGAGCCTTGATGTGGCAGAGCCCCAAGGACTGTGTGTCCTGAGGACTTCATACTGCTATGGAGTTCTGCTGTTTGCTGCCCTCACATCCCTCTTAATCTAAGAATTATATAAAAACTTTAAGGAGGCTTCCAGCCCCTCACTGGGCAGTATCTCTGGCATTCATAATATTAATGCTTGATCTCTTGCAGACATTGCTGCTGAATCAGATTATGATTTAATCACCACCCTAGGAAAGAACCTAGAGACATAGATTGTCAATAATGACCACTACCCTTAGAAAACATTTAGAAAAATAAAATTGTAAGCAAAACTAGGTTAAGATGTTTTTACAACTGGCTCTGATGTAGAAAATCTTAGGGAACAATTTGATGTTCAGAAAGGCACACTCTTATTATTTAAGCTAGGGACCCTTTACAGCCAGGGAACAAGAACAATGGCAGCACTGGCTGATGTGAGTCTCACTGAGGCTGGACTGATGATAATTGATTTATTATACCCATGTTTGCCTTGTGCTTCCTCATGTGACTTATTAAGAATTGCTGATGAGTAGATATGCATTCTGAGGATTTAATGTAGATATGACTGATTTTTATATAAAAATTTAAATTTGTGATTCTTTTAAGATTCTTACAAGATTACTTTAAAAGATTGGTGATTAAATAATTACTTCATTCTTTGTAACCACAAATTGCTGCCTGCCAGTAAGAGAAGAAAAATTTCCAGACCTAAAGAAAGAGATGCTTATAAACATTCAAGAAACTTACAGAGCACCAATTAGAATGGACCAGAAAAGAAAATCCTCCTGACACATAATAATCAAAACACAAAAATCTACCAAAGAAAGAGTATTAAAAGCTGCAAGGGGTGGCTGACTGCTATTCCAGGGAGACCTTCATTCTCCCTCTGTTTTTACCCCCACCTCCATCACACTTGAGACTTCTGAACCATACAGGTTAGCTTCCCTTCCCCCCACCCATTTTCCATGCTGGCTGAGTCCTCTAGGCCTGCTTTAACTTCCTTGAACATCCTGCTATACCAGGAGACCTCCATTCTGCCATCCTCTCCTCCACCTCTATTAGATCCCTGAACCATACAGGTAAGCTTCACTTCTCCTACCCATCTTCTATGTTCTATGAGCCTTCTGGGCCAAGTTAAGCTGTCCCAAGCAACCTTCAAGCCCTAGTAGACCTCCATTCTCCTGCCACTTCTCTGTCTACCTGAGGATCCTGACCCATACAAAACTGCATATTCAGAATTATACAGTACAAGGATACCCATCAAAGGCCTGCCACACCTATACAATCGAGGTTTACCCTTCTCCTAACACCTACCACGACAGGAAGATACAGGGACCAAAACTATCCAGATGGCTAAAGGCTTCAAAAGAACACAACCAATGCAATCTAGGGCAATATAACACCACCAAAGCACAGTTACCCCACAACAGGCAGCCCTGGATATACTAACACAAAGGAAATACAAGAAATTGACCTTAAATTCAATCTTATAAAGATGATAGAGGGACTTAAAGAGGAAATGAATAAATTCCTTAAAGAAATACAGGAAAGTACAATCAAGCAGATAGAGGTCTTTAAAAAGAAAACCAACAAATCCCTTAAAGACATGCAGAAAAATACAATTAAACAGGTGAAGAAAATAAATAAAATTGTGCAGGACCTGAAAGTAGAAATAGAAGCAATAAAGAAAACACAAATTAAAGAAATCCTAGAAATGGAAAACCTAGGGAAGAGAACAGGAACAACAGACGAAAGCATCACCAACAGAATACAGGAGCTAGAAGATAGAATATCAGGCATGGAAGATACAATAAAAGAAATTAATACATTACTCAAAGAAAATGTCAAAGCTATAAACTCACTGACACAAAACATCCAGAAAATCTGGGCTATCGTGAAAAGACCTAACAGAAGAATAATAGCAATAGAAGAAGGTGAAGAGTCCTAGCTTCAAAGGCCAGAAAATATTCTCAACAAAATCATATAAGAAAACTTTCCCAACTTAAAGAAAGAGATGCCTATAAACATACAAGGTGTTTTAGAACAACAATTTGACTGAATCAGAAAAGAAAATCCTCCTGGCATATAATAATCAAAACACAAAATCTACAGAAAAAAATATTAAAAGGCAAAGGGAAAAAGGCAAGGTAACACACAAAGGCAGACCTATCAGAATTACACCCAACTTCTCAAGAGAGACTCTAAAAGCTAGTAGAGATGGGATAGATTTCCTGCAACCTCTGAAAAACCACATGTGCAAACCTAGACTACTATACCCAGAAAAACTCTCAATCACTATAGAAGGAGAAAACAAGATATTTCAATACAAATTCAAATTCAAACAATATTTATCTACAAATCATGCCATATGGAAAAACTAGAAAGATAACTCCAAACTAAGATGGATAACTGTATCCAAGAAATCACAGGAAATAACTAATTCTATACCAGCAAAACAAGAAAAGCACACACACACACACACACACACACACACACACACACCACCACCACCACCACTACCACCACCACCACCACCAACAACAAGTTCAAAGTAACAGGAAATAACAATCACTGCTCATTAATACTTCTCAGCATCAATGGACTCGATTCCCCAGTAAAAACAGACTAACAGAATGGATGCCAAACAGGATCCATCATTCTGCTACACACAAGAAACATACCTCAGCCATAAAAATAGACATTACCTCAGAGTAAAGGACTGGAAAAAAGTTTTCTTGGGTCCAAGAAAATGGACCCAAGAAGCAAGGTGGAATACCCACTCTAATATCTAATAAAATAGACTTTTAACCAAAATTAATCAAAAGAGACAGGTAAGGACACTTCATATTCATCAAAGGAAAAATCTACCAAGATGATATCTCAATTCTAAAGATCTAATTATTTTTAGTTTTGAGTCATCTCAAAACATCCAAAGCAGAACTATCACAGATTACTTAATTAGAAGCCAATTGACTAGAAACCTCACCTACTCAACACTGAGGGAAGGAAGTTACCATGGGTTCTCATTTTGCTCCCTTATGCAGTGATTAAGCAAATGCTGATGGTATTCAGGTACACAGTCATTACATGAGGAATCATAAACCCTCACTTACATCACATCACATCACATCACATCACATCACATCACATCACATCACATCACATCACATCACATCACACATACACATGTAGGATGCTACTGCCTGCAGTCGATCTACATTACTAACTGGGTCCTCTGGAAGATGGTCTCTGGGGCTAAAACGAGAAACTAGGGTGGGAGAAAAGACAAATGCCAAGTCGACACATTCCAATCAAAGCGTCTAACTTTATTTAGGGTTCTCCTTTGGTTTTAAGAGAGAAGGCCCCGCCCCAGTCAGGTCTGTGCAGGTCCCTGGAATTTGGCGCGAAGCCTGAAGTATTGTGGGATGTCCCAGCTGTAGTAAGGTGAACTGGGCAGAGCCAGGGTCCAGGGCACTCTGGAATGTCTTGGCCCTTGGTCGTCCTGTCCCAGGAGAGGCACAGCGACAGACAGCAGGGCACCAGAGTAGATGAGGTGCGATTTAGCAAGACAATGAAAGCCACACAGTGTGTGGCTTCCTATGACTGGTCTGCACACAGCCTGAAGCAGGCTGGTGGGGGAGGGACGTTACATATGCAAACACACATACGCGCGCGCGCACACACACACACACACACACAATTGTTGCTGTCTCCTATGATTATGAAGCAACATTGTTGGAATATGGATAAAAATATAGACGCTTTGTCTGAAAGTGTATGAAGTCCACAGTAGCTATCACTGATTCAGTAAAATAATTTCTAGTAGAATACAGACATTGAAAAAGCCAAAGGCATGATGAGCTTTGTAAACACAACAGGAGTGAAGTCTGCACCACTGCTTGCAAATGTCTCAGAAGAAAACCACTTTACAAAAAAGGGACTCCTGGACCTACCCTGGTTGCTTAAAATCTCAATCCAATGAACTTCTCTTGTGTCATTTGTGATGAATGGTCTGACTTTGATTTATGGAAGGCATAACACCATGGGTTCTTTGTTTAGCTTCCTTTTGAATTTTATATCTCTATTATCTAGATTTTGGCATCTGTGAATACAAATCATCTTTCTGAAGGCCCTGGAGAGTAAATAGTTACAAATCCATTGGGAAATGATGCTAAATGGTTTGAGGGCTCTTCAAACCAGCTGAGGTAAGACTTTGCCATCTGTTTTGAAACCACATAAGCAGACAAAACTTTAGGTAGCTGACATGCAACTCTGTCAAGGAGAAAAGAAGTCTTGGTCCACTGAATTCAAAGCTGATTATTTTTCAGCAGAGGCTACAGTAGTCTCAGCTGCAGTGTAAGGGAAATAAAGGAGAATGAATGCATAGGGTTGAAACCTGGAGGCAACCAATCACATAGTGATTAAGAGGTGCATTCATACTTACCACTTGTTAAAAACAAACCCTTAATACAACATGATTTCCTTCTAAAACTAGCTTTGCTTGCGCCTATGACTTAAACGTAACAATATCAATGGATTGATGATTCCAAATTACACCTTAAACTTTCAATGCAAGAATAAATCAAACCAAACCAAACCAACCAACTAAACAACCAACCAACCAACCAACCAACCAATCAACCAACCAACCAAACAGAATAATGAGAAGTATTAAATGGTAACTGTA
This sequence comes from Mus minutoides, assembly GCA_902729485.2. Lineage (NCBI taxonomy): Eukaryota > Metazoa > Chordata > Mammalia > Rodentia > Muridae > Mus > Mus minutoides. The sequence continues at coordinate 36,038 of LR753930.1, read as the reverse complement.
ATTGTGCTTCAGAAGTTAAGCAGGAAAACAAGCTAAAGACAAGATATCTAAATGAACAGCATTGTTGAAAAATTATCTGCTTAAAATTTAGACATGATAGTTGTCTGTGTTTAATTATACAAATTAATTATTTCTTGTTTCTATGACAGTTCACCCAAGGAAAGTTGATAACTCATTATAACAATTAAAATCTATTTGTAAAAAAGTTTTATGCATAAAACATTTTAAATGCTTATGAGAATTAGGTGTCTTCCACTGAGACCAATAGACTACTCATCTGATACTGGATGGCTGAGAGGCACCTAAAAAATGTTCAACATCCTTAATCATCAGGGAAATGCAAATCAAAGCAAGCCTGAGATTCCACCTCACACAGACAGAATGGCTAAGATCAAAAACTCAGGTGACAGCAGATGCTGGCGAGGATGTGGAGAAAGAGGAACAATCCTCCATTGCTGGTGGAATGGCAAGCTGGTACAACCACTCTGGAAATCAGTTTGGTGGTTCCCCAGAAAATTGGACATAGTTCTACCAAAAGATCCAACATTATCATTCCTGGGCATATATCCAGATGATGCTCTAACATGTAACAAGGACTCATGCTCCACTATGTTCATAACAGCCTTATTTATAATAGCAAGAAGCTTGAAAGAACCCAGATGTCTCTTAACAGAAGAATGGATACAGAAATTGTAGTACATTTACACAATGGAGTACTATTCAATAATTAAAAACAATAAATTTATGAAATTCTTAGACAAATGGATGGATCTGGAGGATATCATCTTCAGTGAGATAACCCAGTCACAGAAGAATGCACATGATATGCACTCACTAGTAAGTGGATATTAGCCCAGAATCCCAGAATACCCAAGATTCAATTCACAAACCACATGAAACTCAAGAAGAAGGAAGACCAAAGTGTGGATACTTTCTTCTTAGAAGGGAGAACAAAATACTCATAGAAGGAGTTACAGAGACAAAGTTCAGAGCAGAGACTAAAGGAATGACCATCCAGAAACTGCCCCACCTGTGGATCTATCCCATAAATAACCACCAAACCCAGACACTATGGCAGATGCCAACAAGAGCTTGCTGACAGGAGCCTGATATAGCTATCTCCTGAGAGGCTTTGCCAGTGCCTGACTAATACAAAAGTGGATGCTCACAGTCATCCATTAGATGGAGCACAGGGTCCCCAATGAAGGAGATAGAGAAAGGACCCAAGGAACTGAAGGGGTTTGCAGCCCTCTAGGAGGAACAACAATATGAACTAGCCAGTAACCCCAGAGCTCCCTGGGACTAAACCACCAATCAAAGAAAACACATGGAGGGACTCGTGGATTTAGCTACATATGTAGCAGAGGATGGCCTAGTCAGTCAACAATGAGAGGAGGGGCTCTTGGTCCTAAGAAGGTTCTATGTCCCAGTATAGGGGAATGCCTGGCCCAGGAAGCAGGAGTGGGTGGGCTGGGGAAGAGAGGGCAGGGCAAGAGGATAGGGGATTTTCGGAGGGGAAACTAGGAAAGGGGATAACATTTGAAATGTAAATAAAGAAAATATCTATTAAAAAAAAAAAGAAAAGAAAGCATTAGAAGGATGCAAGGATCCAAGGAAATTTGCTAGAGAAGAGAGACCAAACAATCAAGTTGAAAGCAAGCAAAAGAAAACAAAAACTTTCTCAGGTTCGCTTATTGTATATATATATATATATATATATATTTTTTGGCTTTGTTTTGCTTGCTTTCAACTGCCTTATCCAGGTACAACCACACTGGCTGTTTGACAGTTCACTAAAAGACCAATGTACAGGAAGTGAATGTGAATTTCTATTATCAGGTTGTGTGTCATTCTGAAAGAAGAAATGATTAGGAAACAGTGTTGACAGGTGTGATGGTGAACTCCTACAAGCCAACATGTTCTGGAGATAGAGAGAAAGAGGGTAATAAACTTAAGACTACATAGAAAAATCCCTCCCCACTGTATTTATATGCTTCTATGTATATGTATATATGAAGGGCTAAAGTGGTATCCCAGGTATAAAGCACATGGATAATATGAGAAAGGCCAAGATGTCAACTACTACTGCCAAAAGTAAAGGAGGTTTTTCTAGAATCATATATATTAGACTGAAAAAGTACAACATTGGCTGGCTGGCTGGCTTGGAATTTTGGTTATATGTACTTGCCAAGGGCAAAAGTATCCTTTTGAATCTAACCTATATTTAGATTAGGTCAATAGTTAGATTGGTGTATGAATTAAAAAATAATGAACATTGTACACGTTGGTGAAATGTATATATAAATTCAAAGAAATTTATTTATACATTCAAAGTTGATTGCAGATTTGGAAAAGATTTTCACCAATCCTACATCTGATAGAGGGCTAATATCCAATATATACAAAGAACTCAAGAAGTTAGACTCCAGAGAAACAAGTTACCCTATTGAAAATGAGGTACAGAGCTAAACAAGGAATTCTCAATGGAGGAATCCTGAATGGCCTGAGAAGCACCTAAAAATAAAATGTCCTTAGTCATCAGGGAAATGCAAATCAAAACAAGCTTGAGATTGCAAGTCACACCAGACAGAATGGCTAAGATCAAAAATTCAATAGACAGCAGATGCTGGCCAGGATATGGAGAAAGAGGAACACTCCTCCATTGCTGGTGGGACTGCAACCTGGTACAACCACTCTGGAAGTCAGTCTGGTGGTTCCTGAGAAAATTGGACATAGTACTACAGGAGGATCCAGCAATACCTTTCCTGGGCATATACCCAGAAGATGTTCCAACTGGTAACAAGGACACATGTTCCACTATGTTCATAGCAGCCTTATTTATAATAGCCAGAAGCTAGAGAGAACCCAAATGTCCCTCAACAGAGGAATGGATACAGAAAATGTAGTACATTTACACAATGGAGTACTACTCAATAATTAAAAACAATGAATTTATGAAATTCTTAGACAAATGGATGTATCTGGAGGAAGGAAGACCAAAGTGTGGATACTTTGTTTCTTCTTAGAAGAGAGAACAAAATACTCATGGAAGGAGTTACAGAAATAAAGTGTGGAGTACTGACGAAAAAATGACAATCTAGAGTCTGATTCACCTGGGGATCTATCCCATTTATAATCAACAAACGCAGACACTGTTGTGGATGCTAACAAGTGCTTGCTCACAGGAGCCTGATATAGCTCTCTCCTGAGAGGCTCTGCCAGTGCATTACAAATACAGAGGTGGATTCTCACAGCCAATTGTTGGACTGAGTATTTGACCTCCAATGAAGGAGCTAGAGAAAGGACTCAAGGAGCTGAAGGGGTTTGCAGCCCCATAGGAAGAACAATAATATGAACTAGCTAGTACCCCCAGAGCTCCCAGGGACTAAACTATGAACCAAAGAGCACACATGGTGGGACTCATGGCTCTAGCTACATATGCAGCAGAGGATGGCATAGCTGGACTTCAATGGGAGGAGGGGCTCTTTGTCCTATGAAGGCTCTGTGCCCCAGTGTTGTGGAATGCCAGGGCCAGGAAGCAGGAATGGGCGGGTTGTTGAGCAGGGGGAGGGGGGAGGGGAAAGGGGGAGTGTACTCTCCTCCCTCCAGCCTGCTTCAGGCTGAGAGCAGACCTGTCCCTGCTGCTGAGGCAGGCCACCTGAAGCCACCTACAGAGTGGTTTTCCAGAGTGGCTTTCTTTGTTGTGCTAACTGCCTTTGTGCTCCTCCCAGAACCTGCTACCTGTTGCTGTGCCTCGCCCAGATCCTGCTTCCTGCTGAGATAGCCTTGAGACAATACACAGTGCCTGAGACTTCGGACTGTATCCAGGCTTCTGCTGACTGAATCCAGGCACTTGCACGGACTGGCTGTGGTCGGGGCCTATCCTCATATAACCAAGAAAGATTCTAAGTAAAGTTTGAGATGCTTTGAACAGGGAATCATCTTGGTGTCTCTTTTTTCTCTCCCATCTAGTCTCTTTCAGCCCCAGTTCGCTTTCCAGGGAACTCGGTTCTTGGGTAGGCCACGGGTGGTGTACCCCAACAGGGGAGGGCATTTTTCAGAGGGGAAACCAGAAACATGGATACCATTTGAAATATAAATAAAGAAAATATCTAATAAAAAAAAGTTGATTGCAACATGTAAATATGTTAAAAATATGTGCCTACAAGTAGTTTTGGAACAGCAGTTAGCAAACCAATGGTGTCATCTTTTGAGTGTCTGCAGGCAGTGGGCGTAGGGGAATAAAGGGAGTGGGAGAAATCCTGCATCTCACCAGAGTTCTGGTGCTCTTGGCAGGCAGAGCTAGAGGACTGCAGCAAGCTTTAAAGGTGGCCCCAGGTGGCTGTTTGGCTGTGTGACGCCTCTGGATCCCAGCTCAGCAGGGTTGGAGGGTGAACAAGGGCAGTCCTAGGTAACAGGTTCTCAATCTCAAGCATCCCAGATACTGATGGACACCACAGAAGACCTGAGAACATATGGGGGCCTTGGGGCAGCTCATTAAGCCCCAGGGCTGAAGGGAGGAGAGGGCAGGAAGAGAGGGGGCACTGGGTGGTTCCAGTCAGTGGCTGGAGCGTAGGGAGGTCTTTTGGAGGGAGGTTAGATGTGGCTCTTTAGGGGAAAGCCTATCTCATTGCTTAAGCACAGCGGGCCTTGATGAGAAGAGACAGTTTATGATTTAGAGCTTTATTGTAGAAAGGCAAGAAGAAAGAGAGGAGGGAGAGAGAGGAGGTAGGAAGAGGGAGAGAGGTCAGCCATGACCATGTGGAGAGAGGAGGAAAGGGAGAGAGAGAGAGAGAGAGAGAGAGAGAGAGAGAGAGAGAGAGAGAGAAGGAGGCCTAGAGAGTAAGAAAGGTGAGAGCTTAAAGAGAGCAAGGAAGTGCCAAGCAACCCCTTTTATGGTGGGCTGGACTATCTTGCTGTTGCCAGTTAACTATGGGGAAGAGCATACCTACCTATAGTCAGGTAACTGTGGGGGTTGAGTCTAGCCAGAATGCCAGGAGCTCAGGACATTGTCTACATGACTGATAGTCACACACCTCTCCTGCAGGGTTGGGGGGGGGGCTGTGGGGGCAGTAACTTCCACAGGAGTCAGGGGTCCAGGAGACATGATTGAACACCTTCAGTCCCATGTATGTAGAAATCACCACCCATCAGGTCCTCAGGGTTCCAGCCCTTTACTCAACTGAAGACCAGGCTGTCTGTGAGCAGTCCACTGCCCCACAAGTGTCAGAAACTGACTTCTGGTATAATACTCTGTGGATCCAAATTTAAAAACAAAATAACAAAAACCTTCATTTAAAACCACAGTAAATTGTTCTAAAGAATAACAGCAAATGGAGAATTGCTAAGAAAATCCATGAAAATAAAATAAGGCAAATGAAAGGAAGATACATGTATTCTATTTTATTAAAATTATATTTTAAACAAAACCATGCTTCATCCTGAGATCAGCAAAGTCCATTTCTGTAAAAGACCATTGCTTCCTCTACTCTGAGTCAGAGATAACACTTGCTGAAAGGATTAAGCTGTAAGCAGTTCTCATCTTACCCAGCTTCCTATTCTGAATGAAGACCTGGGTAAATGCATGCAAGAAGTGGTAGATTTTTCAGTTTCCCAGTTCCCATCTAGGGGGTAGAAAGTATACTAGAGTGTGAGTTCTTTAGATAGCAAAGACCTGATCACCTTCCATTAAGCCTCATGGTTCAATGCTCAAAGGCCAGACAAGAAAGCTGTAGGATGTTTACCATTTTTCTACCAAGATTCACTTGAGATGTTGGATATTGTTGATGTTCACAGATCAACAGCTCTGACTTTATGCTAGAAGTTTCAGTGCTGAGATTTTGCTAGAAGTAGAGATGGGGAGAGGCAAGTTAAAAATAGACTCTAATCTTAGAAGGGAAGAACTGATTTCATTTAGAGAAGGGAAAACTTGGGAGTACTCTTAAGAACCATGGAGACTATGGTGAAGAGTACTTTGAAGGAAATTGAAGACACAGTTAACTTTGTAAGCTATTGAGTTTGTGAGAAATCACCATGGAATGAGATAACTAGTAGCCATAATTTTGGGTCAAAAACTAACAAAGAGTCAAAAACAGACCTCAATTTTTTTCAAGAAGATAACATTTGACAAGATTATTTTGTTAGAGGACGTGTGTCCCAGAGCATTGTGAGAAACTTTATAGTATCCTAGAATATAATAGAGTTTAATAAAGAGACCTGCCAGGGAAAGAGAAAGAAAGAATTCTATATTTAAAAATAAGTTACTATAGACTGCCTTTGGCACATCAAAACAACCCTATTCAGAAAGGCTAAGATGAAAAACTCAGGTGAAAGCACATGTTGGCAAGGATGTGGAGAAACAAGAACACTCCTTCATTGTTGTTGAGATTGCAAACTGATAAAACCACTCTGGAAATCAATCTGAAGGTTCCTCAGAAAATTGGAAATAGATCAACCTGAAGACCCAGATATACTACTCTTGGGCATATACCCAAAAGATGCCCCACCATACCACAGGGGCACGTGTTTCACTATGCTCATAGTGGGCTTGTCTGTGATATCCAGAAGCTGAAACTACCCCAGATGTTCCACAATGGAAGAATAGATACAGAAAATGTGGTTCATTTACACAATTGAATACTACTTAGCTATTAAGAATGAGGATATCCTGAGTTTTTTTTTTTTTTTTTAATGGATGGAACTAGAAAATACCCTGAGTGAAGTAACTCAGACACAAAAAGACACGCATGCCATGTACTCAAAAATAAGTAGATATCAGCCAAAATGTACAGAATACCCAGGATATAATCCACAGAACTCAAGAAGATTAACAAGCCAAAGAACCCAAATGAGGATGCTTCAATTCCACTTGGAAGGGAGAAGAAAGCAATCACAAGAGTCAGAGGGAGGGATCTGGGTGGGAGAAGGGAAGGAGAGGGGAAAAGGAGAAAATGAACAGGTAAAAAAGGGGGGAAACAGGACTGAAGCCCTGAGAGCCAGCAGAAAGAATTAAAACAGACAACCTTGGGTAGGGGTGCAGGGGGAAACCCTGTAGAATATGCCAGAGACCTGGGAGGTGAAAGACTCAGGAGTCAAAGGAAGGGACATTATATGAAATGCCCAACCAACACTGGGGAGAGGGAACTTGTAGAATCCACCTCTAGTAGAAAGACAGGGCATCAAGTGGAGTAATGGGATTGCCATCTACAGTCAAACACTCTGACGCAGGATTGTTCTTGTCTCAAAAAATATGCAGGGACAAAAATGGAGAAGAGCTTGAGGGAAAGGAGATCCAGTGACTGGCCCAAATTGTGATCCAGTTTAAGGGGAGGCTCCAAGTCCTGACACGATTACTAATGCTGTGGTGTGCTTACAGACAGGATCCTAGCATGGCTTTTCTCCAAGAAGCCCAACAAACTGACTGAGACAGAGGCAGATACTTACACCCAACCAATGGACTGAAGTTGGAGATGCCTGTGGTTGAATTAGGGAAAGGCTGGAAGACGCTGAGGAGGAGGGCAATCCATAGGAAGACCAGCAGTCTCAACTAACCAGGACCCCTGAAATCTCTCCCTCAGAGACTGAGCCACCAACCAGGCAGCGTACACTAGCTTGTCTGAAGCCCCCAGGACTGCCTGGTCTGACCTCAGTGACAGAAGATGTGCCTACCCCTAAGAGACTTGAGGCCCCAGGGAAGGGGGTGGTCTGGTGGGGGGCAGAGTACATCCTCTTGGAGACAAGTGTAAGGAAGAATGTGATGATGAACTGTGGGAAGATGGACCGGAAAGGGGCTAACAACTAGACTGTAAAATAAATAAATAAATAAATAAATAAATAAATAAATAAATAAATGCATGCAATTAAAAAAAAGCAACATCTAAGGCTTAGTACTTGATTAAGAGGTAGACTTCACTAGTTTAACCTAGCCAGTTCCTAAATAAATGAGCAAATTATAATGCCACAGCCCTGAGACTGTATGGAGATCTGATACCAAGAAGTATTGCAATCTGCTTTATAGAATGTCAATTTTTTCAATGGAATTAGAGGAAATCCTGCCAAGAAACAAGTACAACCACACACCAGAATAAAAACAAAAAATATATCATAAGCTGTCTGAGAAAGTAATAAAATATCCTATTTTTTAAAGTACTATAAACACACTATTTGAACTGAAGGAAACAATGGTTGAAGTAAATAAAAGTATGTTGACAATGCCCACATAACATATAAAATATAAATAAATAGAAAGCATCAAAGTTGAGCCAGATGGAAAGGTTCAAAGGAGTTGAAAAATACATTATCCAAAAGAAAAAAAAAATCACTGGAGGAACTCAACAATATATGTGAATGAGAGGAAAAAATAAACCAGTTGGAAGAAAGAGTAACACAGTTATCAGAGCCTAAGAACAGAGACTTTATGAAAGGAATAAAGAGGAAGATGGAAGCCCCAAAGAACATTAAACCTGAACACCGGTGTAAACATTGTACCAGAAGAAGAGAGAAGAGACAGAAAAACAGGCCAGTTCAAGAAATAAGTAATGGAAATTTCCCAGTTTCTAAAACTCAATAATCTGCATAACATGGAAGCTCAACAAACCTCAGAGAAAATATACACAAAGGAGTCCACAGATACATCAGATTAAAGGTAATAAAAGTAAAGATGATAAAAATTTGAAATTACCAAGAAGATGAAGATGAAGATAAAGGAAGAAGGAGGAGGACGAGGATGAGGATGAGGAGAAGAAAAAGAACAAGAACAAAGAATATGAATGAGGTCTTGAACTGGCATCTCATCAGAAATAGATGAGGTATACATTATGGGACATCAGACTCATCTGAAAGCAAACTTACAACCAAGAGTCATATATTGAGAAAAACTACATTTAAAATTGAAGATGATTTTTTCATTAATTATTTTATTTACTTTATATGCTGACAGAAGCTTTCCCTCCCTCCTCTCCTCCTAGTCTACCCATCTTCCCTCCCTCCCTCTATGTCCCCTTTCCTTCTCCTAAGGGAAGGGGAGACCTTCCATGGACATCAACCCACTTTGTCCTATCAAGTTGTAATAGGGCTGAGTCTTCTCTTATTGAGGGTAGGCAAGGCCATTCAGTTAGGGAAAAGGGATCCAAAGGCAGGCAACAGAATCAGAGACAGCCTCTGCTTCTGCTGTTAGAGACCCCACATGAGAAGTTGCTGTGCATCTGTTATATATGTAAATGAGGCCTAGGTCCATTCATGCATGATCTCTGGATGGTGGATCCATCTCTCTGAACCCCTACGGATTCAGATTAGTTGATTCTGTAAGTTTTCTTGTGGTGTCCTTGATCTCATTAGTTCTTCAATCTTTCCTTCCTTTCATCCACAAGATTCTCCCAGCTCTGCCTAATGTTAGGCTGTGGGTCTTAGCATTTGTTTTCATCAGGTTCTGGATGAAGCCATCCAGATAGCTGTTATGCTAGTCTCCTATCTGCAAGTATAGCAGGCTATTATTAATAGTGTCAGGATGTGGGTCTTCTCTCATGGCATAGAATTCAAGTTGTTGCAGTCATTAGTTGGCCATTTGTTCACTTTCTGCTCCCCCTTTTCCCCTGAACTTCTTTTTTTTTTTTAGATATTTTCTTAATTTACATTTTAAACGCTATCCCAAAAGTTCTCTCTCCCCTCTCCCCGCCCTGCTCCCCTGCCCACCCACTCCCACTTCTTGGTCCTGGCATTCCCCTGTATTGGGGCATATAAATATTGCAATACAAAGGGGCCTCTCTTCCCAATGATGGCCGACTAGGCCATCTTCTGCTCAGTTGAGAATTCTTTGTTTAGCTCTGTACCCCATTTTTAATGGGGTTATTCATTTTTCTGGAGTCCAGCTTCTTGAGCTCTTTGTAGATGTTGGATATTAGTCCCCTACTAGATTTAGGATTGGTAAAAATCCTTTCCCAATGTGCTGGTGGCCTTTTTGTCTTGCTGACAGTGTCTTTTGTCTTACATATGGAGCTACAGACACGAGTTCTGGAGGTTCTAGTTAATTCATATTGTTGTTCCTCTTATAGGGTTGCAGACACCTTCAGCTCCTGGGGTTCTATCTCTAGCTTCTCCATTGTGGGCCCTGTGTTCCATCATATAGATGACTGTGAGCATCTACTTCTGTATGAGACAGCTATATCAGGGTCCGTTCAGTAAACACTTGATGTCCTATGCAATAGTGTCTGAGTTTAGTGACTGATTATGGGATGGATCCCCAGTGGGAGAGTCTCTGGATGGTCCATCCTTTTGTCTTAGCTCTAAAGTTTGTCTCTGTAACTCATTTCATAGGTATTTTGTTTCCTATTCAAAGGAGGAATGAAGTATCCACACGCTCGTCTTCCTTCTTGATTTTTTTTGTGTTTTACAAATTGTATCTTGGCTATTCTAAGTTTCTGGGCTAATATCCACTTATCAGTGAGCGCATATCCAATGACTTCTTTTGTGATTGGGTTGCCTCATTAAGGATTATATCCTCCAGGTACTTCCATTTGCCCAAGAATTTCATAAATTAATTTCTTTAATAGAATTGTACTCCATTGTGTAAATGTACCACATTTCTGTATCTAATCCTCTGTTGAGGGACATCTGGGTTCTTTCCAGCTTCTGGCTATTATAAATAAGGCTTCTATGAACATAGTGGAGCATGTGTCCTTTTTACCAGTTGGAACATCTTCTGGGTATATGCCCAAGAGAGGTATTGCTAGATCCTCTGATAGTACTATGTGAAATTTCTGAGAAAACACCAGACTGACTTCAAGAGTGGTTGTAAAAGCTTGCAATCCCACAAGCAATGGAGGAGTGTTCCTCTTTCTCCACATCCTCTCCAGCATCTGCTGTCACCTGGATTTTTTATCTTAGCCATTCTGACTGGTGTGAGGTGGAATCTCAGGGTTGTTTTGATTTGCATTTCCCTGATGATTAAGGATGTTGAACATTTTTTCAGGTGTTTCTCAGCCATTTGGAATTCCTCAGTTGAGAATTCTTTGTTTAGCTCTGTACCCCATTTTTAATGGGGTTATTCATTTTTCTGGAGTCCAGCTTCTTGAGCTCTTTGTAGATGTTGGATATTAGTCCCCTACTAGATTTAGGATTGGTAAAAATCCTTTCCCAATGTGCTGGTGGCGTTTTTGTCTTGCTGACAGTGTCTTTTGTCTTACAGAAGCTTTGTAATTTTATAAGGTCCCATTTGTCAATTCTTGATCTTACTGCACAGGCCATTGCTGTTCTGTTTAGAAATTTTTCCCCTATGCCCATATCTTCGAGGGTTTTCCCCACTTTCTCCTCTATAAATTTCAGTGTCTCTGGTTTTATGTGGAGGTCTTTGATCTACTTAGACTTAAGCTGTCTACAAGGAGATTAGAAAGGATCAATTCGAATTCTTCTGCATGATAACAGCCAGTTGTGCCAGCACCATTTGTTGAAAATGCTGTCCTTTTTCCACTGGATGGTTTCAGCTCCTTTGTCAAGATCAAGTAAGTGACCATAGGTGTGTGGATTCATTTCTGAGTCTTCAATTATATTCCACCGATCTAGCTGTCTGTCGCTGTACCAGTACCATGCAGTTTTTTATCAAAATAGCTCTGTAGTACAGCTTAATGTCAGGCATGGTGATTCCCCCAGAGGTTCTTTTATTGTCAAGAATAGTTTTTGCTATCCTAGAATTTTTATTATTCCAGATGAATTTGCAAATTGCCCTTTCTATCTCAGTGAAGAATTGAGTTGGAATTTTGATGGGGATTGCATTGAATCTGTAGATTGCTTTCGGCAGGATAGCCATTTTGACTATATTAATCCTGCCAATCCATGAGCATGGGAGACCTTTCCATCTTCTGAGATCTTCTTCTATTTCTTTCTTCAGGGACTTGAAGTTTTTGTCATACAGATCTTTCACTTCCTTAGTTAGAGTCACACCAAGGTATTTTATATTATTTGTGACTATTGTGAAGAGTGTTGTTTTCCTAATTTCTTTCTCATCCTGTTTATCTTTTGTGTAGAGAAAGGCCATCGATTTGTTTGAGTTAATTTTATATTAAGCTACTGCACTGTCTTTTTCCCTAAGGTGCTTTTCCTGTAAGCAGCAAAATGTTGGGTCCTGTTTGTGTAGCCAGTCTATTAGTCTATGTCTTTTTATAGGGGAATTGAGTCCATTGATGTTAAGAGAAATTAAAGAGAAGTAGTTGTTGCTTCCTGTTATTTTTGTTGTTAAAGTTGGGATTCTGTTCTTGGGGCGGTCTTCTTTTAAGATTTTTGAAGGATTACTTTTTAGTTTTTTCTAGGGTGTAGTTTCCGTCCTTTTTTTTTTTTTTTTGGTGGTTTCCCTTTATTATCCTTTGAAGGGCTAGATTCATGGAAAGATATTGTGTGAATTTGTTTTTATCATGGAATACTTTGATTTCTCTGTCTATTCTAATTGAGTGTTTTGCTGGATATAGTAACCTTGGTTGGCATTTGTGTTCTCTTAGGGTCTGTATAACATTGGTCCAGGATCTTCTGGCTTTCATAGTCTCAGGTGAGAAGTCTGTTGTAATTCTTATAGGCCTGCCTTTATATGTTACTTGACCTTTTCCCCTTACTGCTTTTAGTATTCTATCTTTATTTAGTGCATTGTTGTTCTGATTATTATGTGTCGGGAGGAATTTTTTTTTCTGGTCCAGTCTATTTGGAGTTTTGTAGGCTTCTTTTATGTTCATGGGCATCTCTTTCTTTAGGTTTGGGAAGTTTTCTTCTATTATTTTGTTGAAGATATTTACTGGCCCTTTACGTTGAAAAAGCTTCATTCTCATCCATACCTATTATCCTTAGGTTTGGTCTTCTCATTGTGTCCTGGATTTCCTGGATGTTTTGAGTTAGGATCTTTTTGCATTTTGCATTTTCTTTGATTGTTGTGCCCATGTTCTCTATGGAATCTTCTGCACCTGAGATTCTCTCTTCCATCTCTTGTATTCTGTTGCTGATGCTCACATCTATGGCTCCTGATTTCTTTTCTAGTATTTCTATCTCCAAAGTTGTCTCTTTGTGTTTTCTTTATTGTTTCTATTTCCCTTTTTAGGTCCTGGATGGTTTTGTTTAATTCCATTACCTATTTGGTTGTGTTTTTCTGTAGTTCTTTAAGGGATTTTTGTAGTTCCTCTTTAAGGACCCTTACCTCTTTAGCAGTGTTCTCCTGCATTTCTTTAAGTGAGTTATTCATGTCCTTCTTAATGTCCTTCTTAATGTCCTCTACCAGCACTATGAGATATGATTTTAAATCTGAGTCTTGCTTTCGGGTGTGTTGGGGTATCTAGGACTGGCTGAGGTGGGAGTGCTGGGTTCTGATGAAGGTGAGTGGTCTTGGTTTCTGTTATTAAGATTCTTAAGTTTGCCTCTCACCATCTGGTAATCTCTGCAGTTGGTTGTTATAGTTGTCTCTGGTTGGAGCTTGTTCCTCCTGTGATTCTGTTGGCCTGGGTCAGCAGTCCGGGGATCCCAACTCTCTCCTGAATCTCAGTGGTCAGTAGGAGTAGTCTCTGCAGGTGAGCTCTCCTCTTGCAGGGAAGGTGCATGGAGTTTTGGTGTTCAGACCTACCTCTTGGGTAAAGTTGAAGGCCCTATATAGGGCCTGTCCTAGAAGATGTGTTGCCTCTGCGGTCTGCACACTCACCTGCACAGACTGGTTTCTGACGGATGCAGGATCCAGGTTGGCTCCCTCATGAACTCAGTCAGGCAAAACCCTCCTGGTCAGACACCTCTCCTCAGGCCGGGAAGGTGCCCAGATGTTGGAGCCTGAAACTGGGTCTGTCCCAGAAGCTGTGTTGCTTCTGCCTGTCCCAGAAGCTGTGTCGTTTCTGCAGTCCACACTTTCACCTGCACAGACTGGTCTCTGTGGGACCCTTTGCAATCTAATAGCTGACCTGCGCAGACTGGTCTCTGAGCGACCTGGGACCCAAGATGGCTCTCTCACAAGTTCCAGCAGGGAATGCCCTCCCAGGCGGAGACCTCTCCTCAAGCAGGGAGGGTGCCCGGATGTCTATAGCCCAAAGCTGGGTCTGTCCCAGAAGCTGTGCTGCTCAGCAGTTTGCTCACTCACCCTTTTTCATTCCACAAGCTGACCTACGAAGACTGGTCTCTGAGGGACCCAGGACCTAGGTTTGTTTCCTCCTGAGCTCCAGCAGGGAAAGCCCTCCAGGTTGGACACTTCTTCTCAGGCTGAAAAGGTGCCCAGATGTCTAGTGCCTGAAACTGGGCCTATCCCAGAAGCTCTGTTTCTTCTGAAGTCTGCTCAGTCACTGTTTGCAGTCCGTGAGCTGACCTGTGCAGACTGGTCTCTTAGAGACCTAGGACCCAAGATCTGAACTTCTTATAGTTAAGAAAAAAAATCATGGGTTAAAAGTTTTGTGGCTAGGTTGGTATCCTCTTTCCTCTATTGGAGGACTTGTCTTGTTACAGTAGGTGACCATTTCATGGTTCTTATCCCCTATTGCTAGTAGTTTTAACTAGGGTCATCTTTATAGATTTCCAAGAGTTTCCATTGTCCTAGATTGCCAGCTTTTCCCAGAAATACACCCCACTAATTCCAGTGCTCTCAGTTCTCCCACCTTCCTTCCCTCTTGTATCCCTCCTCACTCAATCTTGCCAAATGAATTTACAAATTCAATGCAATTCTCATCAAAATTTTAACACAATTCTTTACAAACCTTGAAAGAACAATTCTTAGCTTCATATGGAAAAACAAAAAATCCAGGATAATTAAAACAATTCTATAAAGGAACTTCTGGACATATCACCATCCCACATCTCAAGTGGTATTACAGAGCAAGAGTAATAAAACCCAAATGGTATTGGCATAAAAACAAACAGGTTGATCAATGGAAGTGAATTGAAGACTCAGAAATAAACCCACACATATATAGACAGTTGATTTTTGAAAAATAAGTCAACACCATACAATGGGTGAAAAAGAAAGCATCTTTAACAACTAACTGGTGCTGGCCTTACTAGATGTATGCATGTAGAAGAATGCAAATAGATTCAAATCTATCACCCTGCATAAAACTCAAATCCAAGTGGATCAAAGACTTCAAAATAAAACAGGATTCACTAAATATGATAAAAGGAAAAGTGAGAAATGCCCTTAAACATATTGGCACAGAAGACAACTTCCTGAACCAACATCCCAGGCACTAAGATCAACAACTGATAAATAGGACCTCATGAAACTGAAAAGCTTCTGTAAGGCAAAGGATACCTTCAAAAGGACAAAATGGCAGTCTACAGAATGGGTAAAGATCTTCATCAATTCTACAACTGACAGAGGATGTATATTCAAAATATACAAATAATTCAAGTAATGAAACAGTGACAAAACAAAGAACCCAATTAAAAATGGGGTACAGAACTTAACAGAATTCTCCAAAAAGGACTCTTCAATAGCCAAGAAGCACTTAAAGAAATGTTCCACCCACAAAACCTTCAATCCAAAATTTGTTGTGCCTACAAGAAGTGCAGGGACAAAGATGGAGCAGAGACTGAGGTAATGGTTAAGCAATGACTGGCCCAACTTGAGACCAATTCTGTGGGCAAGACTCAATTCCTGAAACTATTAGTGATACTTACACTTACAGATAGGAGCCTAGCATAATTGTCCTCTGAGAGGCTCCACTCAGCATTTACCCACAACCAAACATTAAATGGTGACTATTGTCTCTTTGTGGATCCTGTTTCCCTAACTGGGCTGCCTTGATTAACCTTAGTGGGAGATGATATAAGTCTTGCAGTTACTTGATGTGCCAGGGTGGGTTGGTACCAAGAGGGGAGTCATCCATTCTCAGAGAAGGGGATGAGGAATGAGAGATGGGGAAAGGAACTGTTCGAAGGGAGGACTGAGAAAAGGGGAGCTAAGATCAGGATGTAAAGCAAATAAATAAATAAATAAATAAATAAATAAATAAATAAATAAAACAAGAGAAATGTTCAATGTTCTTAGTCATCAGGGGAACACAAATCAAAGAACTCTGAGGTTTCATCTTATACACATCAGAATGGCTAAGAGAAAAAAACTCAAGCAACAGCCCCTGATGGCAAAGATGTAGAGCAAGGGAACACTCCTCCATTGCTTGTGGGAGTGCAAACTAGTACATTTACTTTGGAAAACATTTTAGCAGTTTTTCAGAAAAATGGGAATAGTTCTACCTAGACACCCAGCTATACCACTCCTGAGCATTTACCAAAAAAATGCCCCACCATTCCACAAGGACACTTGCTCAATTGTGTTCATAGCAGCTTTATTTGTAACAGCCAGAAACTAAAAACAACTTAGATGTCCCTCAACTGGAGAACAGATAAAAAAAAGTCATACATCTACACAACGAAATACTATTCAGCCATTACAAATAATGATATTATGAAATTTGCAGCAAAATGGATGGAACTGGAGTAATATCAACCTGAGTGAGGTATCCCAGACTAAGAAAGTCAAACATAGTATGTACTCACTTATAAGTGGTCATTAACCATAAAGTGCAAGACAACCATCCTACAATCTACAGACTCAAGGAAGCTAAGTAACAAGTAATACACAAGGGAGGATGTTTGAATTTCACAGAGAAGGGGAAATAAAATAGACATCTGGGATGGAGGGAGAGAGGGAGGGAACTGACTGAAGCTGAAATTTTATAAAAAGAACTCTCAGGAAAACAGTGAAACACTTTCTTATTAGCAGACATAAATTACAAGGATAATTAGTAGAAGTATTTAAACTATAAGTAAGTGATCCCAGATATTAATTCTCCAACATAAGAAAGCTCATAATTTAAGCCTTCATGTGGTTATATGACAGCAAAAAATGTAAGTGTGTTTCTTTTTTGGTCATTTAACCAATTAGAACAATAATGTAGAATTGTTATTAGTAGTTTTGGGCCCATTATTATACAGAAATTGACTGTTTATCATATAATTTCTAGCAATATAAAATGGTGCTGGGTCAATTGGCGATTAGCATGTAGAAGAATGCGAATTGATCCATTCTTATCTCCTTGTAAAAAGCTCAAGTCGAAATGGATCAAAGAACTCCACATAAAACCAGAGACACTGAAACTTATAGAGGAGAAAGTGAGGAAAAGCATTAAGATATGGGCATAAGGGAAAAATTCCTGAATAGAACAGCAATGGCTTGTGCTGTAAGATCAAGAATTGACAAATAGGACCTCATAAAATTGGAAAGCTTCTGTAAGGCAAAAGATACTGTCAATAAGACATAAGACCACCAATAAATTGGGAAAAGATCTTTATCAATCCTAAATCAGATAGGGGACTAATATCCAATATATACAAAGAACTCAAGAAGCTAGATGCCAGAAAATCAAATAACCCTATTAAAAATGGGGTACACACCTAAACAAAGAATTCTAAACTGAGGAATACTGGATGGCTGAGAAGCACCTGAAAAAATGTCCAATATCCTTAATCATCAGGGAAATGCAAATCAAAACAACCCTGAGATTCCACCTCACACCAGTCAGAATGGCTAAGATCAAAAATCCAGGTGACAGCAGACGCTGGCAAGGATGTGGAAAAAGAAGAACACTTCTCCATTGCTGGTGGGATTGCAAGCTGGTACAAGCACTCTGGAAATCAGTTTGGCGGTTCCTCAGAAAATTGGACATAGTACTACTGGAAGATCTGGCAATACCTCTCCTGGGCATATACTCAGAAGATGTTCCAACTTGTAATAAGGACACATGCTTCGCTATGTTCATAGCAGCCTTATTTATAAATACCAGAAGCTAGAGAGAACCCAGATGTCCCTCCTCAGAGGAATGGATAAAGAAAATGTGGTACATTTACACAATGGAGTACTGTGCAGTTATTAAAAACAATGAACTTAAGAAATTCTTAGACAAATGAATGGATCTGGAGGGTATCTTCCTGAGTGAGGTAACCCAATCACAAAAGAACACACATGATAAGCACTCACTGATAAGTGGATATTAGCCCAGAGACTTAGAATACCCAAGATACAATTTGCTAAACACATGAAACTCAATAAGAAGGAATACCAAAGTGTGGATCCTTCATTCCTTCTTAGAATGGGGAATAAAATATCCATGGAAAGAGTTGCAGAGACAAAGTTCAGAGCAGAGCCTGAAGTAACAACCATCCACAGACTGCCCCACTTGGGGATCCACTCCTTAAACAACCACCAAACCCAGTCACCAGGCAGATGCCAACAAAATCCTGCTGACAGGAGCCTCATATAGCTGTCTCCTGCGAGGCTCTTCCAGTGCCTGGCAAATACAGACATGGATGCTCACAGTCATCCTTTGGATGGAACACAAGTTCCCCAATGAATGAACCAGAGAAATACCCAGGTAGCTGAAGGGGACTGAAGCCCCATAGGAGGATCATCAATATGAACTAACCAATACCTTCAGAGCTACTTGGAACTATACCACCAATCAAAGAAACCACATGGTGGGACTCTAGGAGAGGATGGCCTAGTTGGCCATCAATTGGAGAAGAGGCCCTTGGTTTTGTGAATGTTCTATGCCCCAGTGTAGGGGAATGCCAGAACCAGGAATGGGAGTGGGTGGGTTGGAAGCAGGGGGAGGGGGAAGGGGATAGGGATAGGGGATTTTAGGAGGGGAAACTAGGAAAGGGGCTAACATTTGAAATGTAAATAAAGAAAATATCTAATAAAAATTAAAAAAATAAAAATAAATATAAAAAAATGACACCAGTAATTTCTTTTTATCATGATATACTATGAGGTGGCAAAACATAAGTAATTGAGCAACCTGGACTTGCTTTGGGGTTTACTCTTCTAATGATACAATTTTCAGTCAAGCTCTATTAGCTTCATGTACTTTGAACTCGCATTCCTCGTTGAACAATGCACATAACAATTTTGGACCCACACCTCCATCAGGTTAAGTGTATACCTTTCTCTGAGCAACACTATAAGTTTCTCTTAATCTGACAACAATTTTGACAGTTTCTGTACCAATATATTCTCAGTGTATATGGGTAAGAAGAATAGACATGGTGACCTACACTGGACTTTATGTTGTACATGTACAATAAGCAAAATTGTGTATTATTTTTATTTAATTTTAATTTGCAAATACTATATTTTGATCATGTTTCCTCTCCTCTAACTCCTCACAGATATTTTCCACCACCCTAACTATCTAAATTTATGTTCTTTCTTATTAAAATCAGCAAAAACAACCAAACCTACAGATAAAACCCACACAGAATCACAAAAACAAAAATCAAAATAAGCAAAAGACCAATAAAAAGGAGTGATCAAATAAAAGGGGAGACACTTCCTCAGCTATAGATTTTATGCCACAAAGTATTCTCCAGTGTCAAGAATTGGTTACATCTTGGTGAATCATTGGCCAAAGGGGTCCCATGGAAACTCCCCTGACCTACATCACAGACTATTGTGCTCTTCACAACCTGATGGTAAAGCCCTATTGCTGAAGACAACACTGACTTCAAACACAGAGACATCAAGCTAGTGTGCAAAATAGAAGCTTCACTCCCATTGACTAGTATTTAAGGTTCTGGAAGGTGCTCTGCATGTTACCAGAGGAGAACCATCAGTACCACTAACCACAAGCCTTGTAACCTCCAACAATTCTCTGCCTCAAAATATGCTGATGAAATAGTGGCACAAATATTATGAGAGCAATAAGCCACTTTAGGGGAATAATTTAATGCTCAGTCCATGAAATGGAACCCATATCTGGGCACTGTTAAAGTGTTCAAGAAACTGAGACTAGCCAGGTCATGAGCCCAGGGCAAAACCTAATACTATTATTCTGCTAAAAAGACATATTGCTCTTAAAGTGAACTTTTAAGAATTCCATATTTACAATTTATGTCTATGGGGTATTTGGCATTCAAGTGGTGAAAGGCAGAGGCATTGCAGGAAGATATATGTGTAATAGAAAGTGATTACATGATCTCATCTATCAGTCAAAATAAAAACTTTCTATGCCATACCTCTTAGTGATTAAATTTCTCCTTATCATAAATACCATAAGAGGAAGTCCCAAACAAAAATTAGTACAATGAATACTCATGTGGCCTGCTGTCAATATTGATACTATATCCTCTAACCTGTAATATTTTCTTTGAATAAACTTCTCTTTGAGTAAACATACCTTGATATGTTTGCAAATCTCCACAATCCCTTATTTCAAGCCTTTGAATAGAGGCCAAGAATCTGGGAACAGCAGCTTAGGTCTTGACCACTGGTAACAGCTTTTCTATACTTCCTAAGAGCAGAGACTGTATTGTTTCTACCTAAGGGCAGAGACTGTATTGTTTTGTTCATTTGTCCTTTTTTTTTTCAACTCTTAGTATTTAGCATGGCACCTGGCATATAATAATCATCTTAATGAAAAATAATTTATGAACTCATTTATTCCACAAGGAAAAACTGGAAACCCAGAGAATGTGACTCTAATTGTCTTATTCATCTAAAGATACTTATCCATAATGAAAATAAAAGACAAAATTATTACATGAAATAAAACTCAGGATAGCATAGGAAAACTGGATGAAAGAGAACATCAGAGGAACAAATATTATAAAAGTATAGAGGGAGTCAATTTACTCTTGGAAAAAAAAATGGTACAGCTAAAGAGAAATGTAGAAGCAAAAGCAAATCTAAGGCTGTTTTGCCTGTTTCAGGACTAGGTAGATTTCCAAGGACTTCACCTGTAGGAAGCCCTGGTGATTGCACACCTTGTAAGATGCCTGAGAATAGGCCTTCAGATTTCCAGTTATGACTTGCAGTTCACTTTTTATTTATTTGTAAAATCTAGCATAAAACAAAATCGACCAGTTGATGATTTTGTGCTAAGATAGAGGAAAAAATTTCTTGGCAACATTCCCTTACCTGGTGTTTCCTAGGCAAACTCTCTCCCTTGCATGCTTTAATTGATGGAATAAATAAGGAGATATGATATCAAATTAAAACTAAGATAATGGGCATACTTCACATTCTAGAAGTCCATATAGGCATTTAGTTAATAGGTTTGGGACAACCTATTTATGCATACATCAATATATGTTAACATCAGGTTTCAGTTAATTTTACCTGCATTTTGTGAAGTATTGCCCACATCTGAACTCTATATGTTTACTAGGGAATTGCTCCAATAATGCAGTTTGATTAATAATTGCTAAGACTTTTGAAAGCTGTAGAGTTATCAGTCTTAAACATGATTAGCAGCTGTAGCATCATTTTGTGTAAAATTTAACATAGTGGTACATCTTTGGTCATATAAACTTAATAGACTTCTGAGGACAGGAACAAATCTGGATATTCATACTCCTATCATCCCTTTTACATGGAGAAGACTTTTGTTGTGGATATTATTCAAAATATGACTACCCTGGAGTTCCTAGATATGTGGGAAACTGAAGAGAAATACTAACTTTAAATTGCTGGTGGATAATGAATTGGAACATTTCCATGTATTAGAGGAAAGCACATCTGATAATGTTGGCTTTACAGTGGCTTAGTCAAATTAGAACTTAAAGAAAGTTTTGCTGAGATTTAGAAGATCCAAGAAATGAAGTTGTAGCTGTAAACCTATTAGAAGAAAATCACCAACCCCCCTAAAACTCAGTAACTATAAATTAACCAAGAAAATTTATATAATGCAAATGTTTAGAAATTACATTCCCCAATTACTCTACTGTTCTGAAAGTTAAGTATATGTATATATAATATATATGTGTGTGTGTATGGAATGCATATACATTGTAATATATTTATTAAATTTATGAGCATATATGTTCATACATATATGACAGAGGAAAGGGAGGGAGAAAGAGAAGGAAGACAAGGTAGAGAGGAGAGAGAAGGGAATTCAGTAATGTTATTAGGAGGATAAACACAGGGCAATCTCACTTCTCTGTAATACCCTCCATCTGATAAAGTTCTAAGAATACTAGTTTAATTCAAAATATTAATATATATTCTTATATCATTGTAAAATATGGTAATGATAAGTTTTCACATTGGTTCTCCTTATTTTTCTCTTCCGTGCATTTTGTCATTCCCTATTCAATTGACTCTTACAAGGAGGATTGTTCTAGGACTAGAGCAGGGCTTCTAAGGTTATAGAGAAGTTGCAGGGACCCCATATATCACTCAATGTCCTAGGAACAAAGCAATTTGATTTTGTGGTTCAATTCAACTGTTCACCTTAATGATTCAGTAGTAAAGGCCTTAAGTGAGACAATAACAATAGTGTAGGGTTGCTTCTTTTTAAAATGCATAGCTATTTCTACCTGCAGAGCATTAAGAATTTCTAATATTCCAGCTTCCAGTTGTAGAGTAGAACATGTAGGATTGTGTGGCAAGCATGTGGCTAGTGTGCCTGCAGATTATGTCATCAAAGAGGAGTTGAGATAATGAAAAGTCATCTAAAAGTATGTGTGTGTGTGTTCACATATATAAGTGTGACTATATATTCGTGTGTGCACAGTAGAAGAATTCTTTCTTACTTTCTGGTTGATTTGGTATGTGTAATGATTCTCTTTCATTGTTAATCTGCCATTGTAACACATGATAATTTATTTATTTGTTTCTATTTGACCTAGGGAGTTGTTGAAAATTTTGTTTACATAAAATTATCTTAATACTTGATGATATTGAAAATGCAGAGCGGCACATATAAGTTCAACTTATCTAAGAATGGGCCCCATGGTTTCACAAATAAGACTACAGATCCCTTTTAGTCTCCTTGTAGCTCTCTCAATGGTTAGTTCTTTGTGATTGCTATGGTATTTTCCCTCCCAACTATTACATTCTGAAAACCTGTAACCTAAAATGTGCTTCGAATACATATGTGGTAGTGATAATGCTGTATTTGGTATATTTGCTAACCAGTAACTTTCTTATTCAATTGCACAAAAGCTTCACCTAAGAATATATTGTGTAGCTCCACATGATAAGCAGATGTCTCTGCCAAACAACTCTCTCCATACTGACAAACAAAAAGCAAGGCTTCATTAAGCCATGTAACCTACCTTTGGATCCATCAATTTATGTTTTTTTTTCAAAATTGTGGATAAATATGTAGAGATATCCATAACAAATGTTAACAGCTCCTAACAGTTAATCTTTCCCACCACAAACAATTTTTACTTTAATTCCAAGCTCTATTCAGTTCCTAAAACACATGGATACAGAGTTTATTAAAATGAAATGAACTTCAGTGAGATTTATAGTTAATATAGCTCATACTATTTAAGAGAAATTACTGAAACAACTTTTGTCTATGCTGCTTGGAATCCCTGCCTGTTCATCTCAAAAGTTAATGATTTATCACATAAAACATAATTATAGCTTAAAAAAACCCTAAGTTCACTCAAATTGTTATTTTTTTTTTATCCAAAATGTAGTTTTTGGGAAAACATTGCTTTGTCTCTCCCATTGACCAATAATACCCAAGAAAAAACATTTCATTATCAATTTGGAAAATAAACTGGATGTAAGTCATGTAAGAGAAATAACAGATATTTTCTTTACTTGACAAGAATGTAAAACAATGCCTTTAAGTTTATATAAATGAAGTTTTTTTTAAGTGCAGAGAAAAATCCATTAGTGATTTCTGAGTAAGCTGATAACAGGTACACTTATCAAAAGTTAAATACTCTCACCTTCTCTGGTGTCAGTACCCTGATTCTCCAGTGATTTCCATTTCTTAGAATTTCCTAACACTCCTATAATTAATTGAAATGCTATCTCCCATAAGGCCAAAGATACAATTAAAGTAGCAGAAGAGAAGAATTAGTTTAAGCTACTATAGTTCAATGAGGCTCAGTTTCAAGACCCTTTGAACCTTTTAGTAAAAGTCAAATAAGATATTGAGAATAGGTACATTTTTGAGTCTCTGATACACATAATGCAGTAAATAGCAAAAATATAATAAATTAAATTAATGAAATGATTTCTAATATTGAAGGAAAATAATTAACATTTTAAAGCTTTTGAGTACAGTCAAAATTTAAAATAATTTTCTAATAAAAAAGATATATTCTAGAAATGGTTTAGTTGTAAGAGTGCTTGCTGTGAAATCAAAATACCTTAGTTCAAGTCCTTGATATCCTTGGCTATCAATTGACAATAGATACTCAGTTACGGATGAGGTTTTATCTGGCTTAAATTTGCATAGGTATTGTATATGGTCTCATAGATACTATAAGTTCATATGTGCAATTTAGATCCAGTTTTCTTTTCATTGTAGTTATTCACCATTTCTGGTGTTTATAAACTTTCTATTCCTTTTCCATGACATCTGAGCCTTGGTAGGATGAGTATTAACAACAGCTCCCTAGAAAAGCTATGGCAAGCAAGTGAGTTTTCTGAAGACAGTCCATAATTTTGCATGGCTGTAATGGGTGCACTCTGGAGAGGCACTGCTCCAGAAACTTCATCTGAGGATTGCTTCTTCCTGCTGATATGCCCTTCCTGCCATTAATACATAGCCAAATGATTTATTGGCATAAGCCCACCCTATTGGGTAAATTTCCTATAGATCAACATACAGATGAACTTTCATGAATTCATGCTGTTTAGATAAATTAATAACTTTATAGCATTACTAACTTTAGTTAAATAATTTCAGGAAGAAAGTTTGAGATTGTTTTAGTTGTTTGGCCAGAAAGACATGTTAAAGTTAGAATCAAAAATAGAATGTGCCCTCTCCTCATTAAATAGTAAATAAAGGCTACATAATAAGGAATACAAGGAGCTTTCAAAAACTACACTAAGAGAAACAGGCTTGGGACAGATTATTGATCAAGAAAATAATTCTAGGTCAAGTCCAAGGATGAAGCCACAAATGTGAACTATGATACAGTAAAGCCATGTAAAATTGTTGCTTTGAACTTGTAATGAGCTTATAGAATGAAACACTGATTTGAATTTACTATCAACATCCTTCTGTAACCCCCCCTTTGGGTAACATTTTATCTATGAGGTAATTTTATAAAGAATTTTTGTCTACTTTTGTCTAGAAGGTATAAATTTCCAGAGAAAAGAAATCAAGTATGGCATTTGGGGCTCAGTTCTAATATATATATACACACATACGTACACAATATATATATATTGTGTACGTATGTATGTTTGTTTGTAATTATGCATGAACACTTTGGAATTGTTGAGACAGGGCTTGGTGTGGTTTTGTATGTGTCTTTGTGTGTGTTTGAATTTTCACTTCCTTTTTCTTCTTTTCTTCTTTTATTTTATTTTATTTTATTTTATTTTCCTTTCTCTCTGCCTCATCAAGGGTTAATGAACTCCAAGCCTCCACCTGGCTAGCAAGGGCCCCTTAAATCAGAGAGAAAAGAGTTCCAGTTACCAAGCCAAAATTGACAAAAAGTAAGCAGTGTTTGGCCACACAATCACTGACAGAATTCCCAAAGGTAAAGCAGCTTTGGCCCTGATAAGTGACTCTGTACCATTTTGCTGCCTTCCTTGAGGAACTGGGTGCTGGGATGACTCTCCAGCAACTGTAATATCAAAGTTAAGAGTATTAAAGAATAAGGAATCGAGATAAAATCCATATTAAAGCACTTGTGTAGAATGTAAATCTCAATGCGCAAACTTCAGTAACACCATGGATAAATGAAAAAAAAAAGATAATACAATATGTAACCTTCTAACCACACATGGTAATATTATGTCTGCCTGTAATCTCTACACTAGAAAAGAGAAAGCATGATGATCTCAAGGCTAGCCATGCTACATAAGGAATTTGAGGCTGGCCTACAGTATAGAGTGAGACCTCAAAATAATCAAAAGTTGAAAACAGAATCTCAGACATGAAATGGGACACAGTTTTCCATATTGGGCTAAATTTAGAACAAGTCATATTAGATAATATTTCAAAAGAGTTGTGGTTCAAAGCCATATAATGTAAATCCATGTGGAGGCCAGCCTGAAACTTTTGGGATTCAGAGCTGAGGTGGAATACAGAGTTGGATGAAAGCCATAGACTGATCATTGGGCTTCTAACTCTAAATGTACTGGGGGCTAGAAGTTTATGGCCTCAGGAAACTCAACACTCTTGCTTATTCTGTGGTGAAAATTTCTGGCTTTTTTCTCTTTAACTATTTGTGCTTAAATAAGCTCTGGTGAAACATAACTCCTTGTTACTTTTCTGTGCTTAATGAGTGCTAAAAACTTAACTATTACTATACTGTGCTTTAATTAGTGCTGCAAATTTAACTCTTTAACTCTCTTATTATATTTGAGCTTAAGTAAATAGTGTTTTCTGGTCAATTAACACATGCTGTTTAGCAGTGAGGAATTAAATAAAAAAATTTACAGTTAGATCTCCCTTTTTCTCAGCCAGGAACCCCTTGCTGGTCAGGAAATGGAAAGAAGTCACTTACACAGACAACAAACACACACAGGGTGAAATAGAAAATGACTACACCGCTTTTCTTAATTGTTTTCATCCTTTTTGTGGCTTTTGGACAAAAGTTCTCTAAGAATTACCTCATAGATAAAATGTTATATAAAAGGAGAATAACAAAAGGATATCAATAACAAGTTCAAAGCAGTGTTTCATTCTGTAAGCTCATTATAAGTTCAAAGCAACAGTTTTTACATGACCTTACCTTATCATAGTGAATACCTATAGCTTCATCCTTGGATCTGACCTAGAGGAATGTTGATCACAAATTTGGACTAAGCCCATTTCTCTTTTTAGTGTAATTATGAAAGCTCATTGTATTCCTTTTTATGTAGTATTTACTTACTATTTTGCGAGGAATAAGCACATTCTATACTTGATTCTAACTTTAATATATCTTTCTGGCAAAACAGCTAAAACAATCTCTTAAAACTTCTTAAAATTATTTGAATTAAATCTGGAATTTTATAAAATTATTCATCCAAACAGTATAATTCATGAAAGTTCTTTTTTTATGCTGATTTGCAGGAAATCTCAGCAGAGTGGGTTGGTGTTCAGGAATCCTTAAGCTATGTAATAGTCACAGGAAAGGCATATCAGCTTCAAGAATCAATTCTGAGATGAGGTTTCTTGGAACCTTGCCTCTCAGATCTCACCCAGCATAAGCCATGCAAAATGGTGGGTGACCTCCAGGAAAATCATCTGCTAGCTTTAGCCTTTCTCACATGGCTCCTAACAAGTCTGTCCTTAGGCCAATCCAACCATCAAAAACAAAGCTATATTCAGATTCTGAGTTGCATGCAACATGTTTCCTAATCAGTAGAGATATTCAATTGTAAACCAAGGCAGAGTACTTGGCAATGTTTTAAGACATATCTGGATGTCTCAACTAAACAAATAAACAAACAGAAAAGCCAAACAAGAATTTTACCTCACCATGTTAAAAGTGTCCTATCATGTGATATGTCTATGTAAGTCAGAGGCATCATATCATCTGGAGCTGGAGTTCAGATAGCTGGAAGCTGCCATACATGGAGTTCTGGGAATTGAACTGAGTCCTTTAAAAGAGCAGAGTCTGCTCTTAACTGTAGAGCCATCCCCTCAGCTCCTAAAAATAAATTTTTAATCCTAAATTTTAACATCAGAAATTTCATTTTATTTGGGTTATTAACATGCTAAAATACTATTTTTGATGACATAATAAAATTACACTATAAAAAATTTTATGAGCTATTAATTACAAAGTGTTTGGAAAGTGACCATACCCCTGCAGCTGGTATTTAATGTTTCTTGTTTCAGTTTACTAACTCTACAACAAGACTTCTGTAAAACTCTCATTGGGAAGCAATTTTACAATAAAATTAGATATGAAACACTAACAATTTTTTTCATATTCTAGTTTTATTTCAGGTGAAATGTTGAGTACAGATTTACTGAGTTAGGAATATTTAGGTTCTTCCATTTGTTGGATGCTATTTGAGATTTATAAAGTGATTCTAATAATTATTGTCAAATAGCATTTATGCTTCCAAGAATTTAATTCCAAGTTAAACCCTGTTCAAAAACTTAACAAAAGGAAAACTATTATAGAATTTCTAGTCTTCTTACTAAATCCATATTTTATAATTATGCATATGTCTAAATTGTCTCTAATTTATTGAAGCTACTTAAAACTATTTGAATACATTCCAGTGTCATTACGGCTATAACCTTAGATATATTGAATGCAATGTACCAAGAACTAGGTAGTAAATTGTGAACATAATTCAAGCCATATACTCAGGATTCTATGGACGTACATCTGTTCATGTGTTTCATGTTTTATCAAAATACAGAGTCCAATATAAACACATTGAAGCCAGGTTAGGTATTATGAAATAAAAAGGTATAAAAATACACAAATAAGTTATTATATAACTTATTTATTATTCATACTTGAAAATCATTCAAATTGGAAGTATACTCAACATTAACCTTGATGAATAATTCATTATTCTAGAATTCTAGAATAATTCTAGATCATAGTGTCTTCTCTTTCATAAATATTAAAAATCCCAGATCCATGTGATGCATGTTAATGAAAAGTTATTAACTAAGCATATATTTTCATTCAATAACTATATTTATGTACAGACTAATTGGTCAAGTTAATCAATTATTTCTTTTCATTAAGTCCCTTGACAAAACTCCTTACTTCCAGGAAGTGGGAAGTAGAGAGACAGCTATCTCTTTTATCACCCACCTCATACACACATACATGGTAAGCATGAACTCATCACTTGATTAATCCACTGATAAAGTTGGAGCACTGTTGCTTTCAGGATCAAGCCTCTGACATGTCTTTCCAAAGGAGAATTTTCAAATCATAATTATCTGTATTTATTTTTCATTACATTTTCCAGGTAGTAATGCTTTTGAAGATATGTTTAGATATATTTATGTTATATTTATATGTTTAAGAAAGATTTACAGATATCTTAAGATTTTACCACAAATGAATAGAATTTCCTATTTTCTTTAACTCATATTAATAAAAAAAATGATCTGACAAAATATTTCTCTGGAAAAGAAAATAATTCTGTTGTTATCTGCAGAGATCTCCAGGGACACTTTTTTATGTAATGGGGCCAGAATCATTTTTCAAGGTATGAAAAGAGAATGCTGTTGCATTTCAGAGTTACTCTTCACACAGCTGTCACTGCTTCAATTTTCTAAAAGAAAGTGTCGTTTTACATTTCTACAGTTTTTCTTTGTTTTCTTGAAATAGAACAAAGAAAGCACAGCACAGCCAAGCAACAACAAAAAGGTAAATAACAGTGACATTCATTGAGTAAGGATATCATGATGGTTCCTGAAAAGTTGAAAACAGTTGGTAGCTACAACTGTTTCTCTCTCTCTCTCTCTCTCTCTCTCTCTCTCTCTCTCTCTCTCTCTCTCTCTCTCCCTGTGTGTGTGTGTGTGTGTGTGTGTGTGTGTGTGTGCCCGAGAGACTGTTTTCTCTTTATTCTACTTCTGGCCTTGCACATGATTCTCATGGGTGACTCCATGCCCTGGCCTGTTTCTTCTTTGTCGCCCTCACAACTGGAGATATGCAATTCTTTTTCCCATATTCCATTATCTCTGATCCTCTTGAGTAGAAGAAATTTCCCATGCTTAGAAGTTACTATACCCTGCCTCTAGATGGATATACTCTCATAGTAGAACTTCTAAGAACACATAAACTCAAATAAATTGTGATTACATCTTGGTTATTTAAAACTTTAGTGTTTAACTGTTTTATAAAACTTATGATTTATAGCACTATACAAATACCTTCAATTTTTTGCCATGAATGTACCTGTAAGAATATGCTTTTACTAAGAATGAATGTAGCATTTTGACATGCATTTCATGTTCAGTTTTTTGAAACTGTTTATTTATGTTGTTTTAATTTATTTTTTACACTCCATATTCCATTTCCCCTAATCTACCCTCTAACTTCTCCACATCCCACACCTCCTACACACCCCAACCTGTCTCCATGTGGATGCCCCCAACTTCCACCCCAACTAACCTCTAAACTCCCTGGGGCCTTCAGTCTCTTGAGGGTAAGGTGCATCATCTCTGAATGAACACAGACCCAGAAGTCCTGTACTGTATGTGTTTTTTTTGGGGGGGGGGCTCATATCAGCTGGTGTATGCTGTCTGTTCGATGGTTCAGTGTTTGAAAGATCTCGGAGGTTTAGATTAATAGAGACTGCTGGTCCTCCTGCAGGTTCGCCCTTCTCCTCAGCTTCTTTCTCTCAGTAACATTGATGTTCACATTTAAGCTCTATTTTCAAGTTTAAAAATATATGACACTGTTAAATTCTAAGTTCCAGAAAATGTTTGTTAAAAAGCTTTCATAAGTTATTAATGTTCTTTATAAAAAACAAAAGCAAACAACAGCCAAATGAACAAATTGCTTTTGACTGAGCTTCCAAGCCATTTGTAAAAGTTCTAATTCCAATGAGATATTTTATAGATATGTTGTCCCATGAAACTACATACTATAGATGAAGTGTGGGGCTTGGGGCTCTTTATGATAGGATTTATACCCTAAGAAGAGATGAATGAAACTCAGCTATCTTTCTCTTTTTCTCTAATGTGGAATAAAGTCAGCTGGAATTTTTGAGTAGCAAGAACTGGGAAATAAAGTCTTATTTTTAAAATCATTTTGCTTATGACAGTTACCAAATATACACAAAGAGAAATTAATAAGAAAAAATGAATTGTTCTTTTTAATTAACATTGTAGATGTTAGGAAACAATATGTCATTGTCTTAAAAACCTTTGCTGTAAAAATGTCACCATAGTGACATTTGATAATAGTGATGGTCTTAGAAATAATGTAAAATCCACCTATCAGAACTTCACCCAAAATTAACTCTTAAAGCAATTTTCTATAAAGGATGTATTCATATGTACAGTTCTTATTTTCTCTGTTTTTAATCTTTAATAATTCAACTACTCTAAACTTTTTGTTATGTTGGAGATTAATAGAATATCTCTTATTATAAGAGGTCTATGTATACCTTTGACTGTGAGTCTTTGAGTATTTCATTTACCTTCCTTTAATTCTAACTAGGATGCAATTTAGTCATGAATATCAGCTAGAACATTAGCTCAGACTCATATTTGTTGAAATGCTTACTGACTGAGGCATGTCATGGCCTCTGAACATCATTCTATGTACTTGTTTTGTCTGCCAAGAATGCAAAGTTCTGACTCCCTTTTATCCAGATCACTTCTTAGAGTTTCCTTGAAAGATAAGATAACATCCTTGGGTAAAAACCAGTTGTTTGTCCTTACTACATTTACAGTCAACTCTCTGTTCTGTAAGCTTAGTACCTTCTTCCTGCAACTAGTTCACTGTGTGAACGAGTATCTTTCATGGGCCTTCCGTTGCCTCCACGATACTTTGGTAACATAGAGAAGAAGTGCATATAAATATGAAGCTTTTGTTTCAACTGTCAGCTTTAAAGTCCTTTGTTTCCTAGGTGGGGTCGGGTGAGGAGGAGATGAACTCTTATTTATTTTGATTAACCCTTTACTCAAATAGGATCTTGATTAATCAGTCTAAAGTGTTTCCCCAAGGTACTGAAAATAATAGTTCTGAGAGTTACTCTCATGATCCACTAGGCAACCTTGATTCTCTAAATCTCAAGTAACTGTAGTGAGAAATTTGTTAGCATCATCCTGTCCACAAGTGACAGGTGGCTGCTTGTGCAATCTTTGTGTACATGTGGAGAAGACTGGTTTAATGCAAATATTTACTTATTTTAATAAGCTATACTCTAAGTAGGGCAAATATTTCCAAATAAATCTTACCTAAAGTTATGGGGATGTATTTCCATTGGAAGAGTTTTTACAAAACATTCTCAAAGCCCTAAGTTTGCTTCCCCAGGCACACATAAACCTCCTTACATGCTGGTGTCCAAAACAAACAAATGAACAAAAAACAAATAAATAAACAAAAGTGGCAATCATGTCTGATTAGGAGCAACAAGTGTTGAAAAAAAAGAAAGAATGAAAAAGTAAAAGCAATAATTGTTAATGTTAGGCACTTGTTCATGAATGTTCTAAATGAATGGTGTATAATAACCCATCAAAACAACACAATGAAATGCCATAGCATCTTTGCACATATTATTTGAAGCCTCTACCTTAAATATGAAGAAAGTAATATTATTAGAGTTTAAATAACTTCTCCAGACACATGAACTGACAAGATTTGAACCCAAAACAAACTTAGTGTGACCACTTAATTAAATAAAATAGCAGCAAAAGTAAACCTCTTTTACACCCTAATTGGAGCATGGATGTTGAAGACAACAACCTGTTCCCAAGCTAAGCTACCTTTTTTTTTTTTTTTTTTTGCCTGCCTTCCAATGAATTCTGAGCCTCTAGCAATCATTACCAGAGTAACAAATGGACACAGACATAACTTCTACACTAAGAAGTGAGAATTTTTTTTTTTACCTGACTAAGCCATTAACTGGATAGCTGGTTAATATTCTTGGTCACACAGTATTATTAATTCCTCCAACAATTAAGACTACATCAGTTGTGCATAAAAGCCTGAATATTTTGAATATATTTTGTTTCTCACTGTGTGAAAATAACATTAGGAGGAAAAATTCAAGCTGTATATGCAATAACCACAAGTAATTAGGCAACCAAATTAATGTGGTACAATGCCAACCACTAAACCATAGAGTGATGTTGTGAACATTTGCAGCCAATATAAACAGCTAATCAGATGAGATCATAGATTCCCCGGAAAGCAAGGCTGGCCATTCTAGAATGATTCCCAAAAAGTTTCCATGTGAAAATTGTAGGAAAGCACTTTGATTTTTCTCCAGGGATTGGGCTCAGTCTCCAGCTATTTCAATTTAGACTAACTTGATGACTTTGTAAGACAAGGCTGATGCTCGTCTAAAGCTATCCAGATATCATTTAATATCTTAGCTTTGGGCTTTCCTACTCATTAAACTCTGTAATATAAAATACTAAATATAATTGTCATTTGAATATCAGCCCAGGCTTTAGACATACTACTGAATAAGTAAAAGTACAAAATTTAAAAGATGAATACAAGATGCATAATCCAAACTAAAGAACAGAAAAATAATGATATGAGCAAAAGAACAAGCATACATTGGGGAGGAATTTGAACCCCCAATTGTGAAACGAGAAGTGAACAGATTGCAACTCACTCATACATTCTCATGAAGCTGTGGAAGATAGTTCTGAATGCTTAGTCAGGCCAGAATTGGAAGATGTGAGTTCCTATGGGAACAGAAGCTCATTGTCATAAAAGCACATATTCTAGGCATGGTTTCAGCATCAACTTTTGTCTTCCTATTCAGAATATTATCTGTGCTCTTAGTCTTAATTATTGCACCCCAGAGAGCTATGAAGATCAAGCCTGCCTCCATAGCTCCTATTTCTTCCTGTCTTCTCAATTCAGATGGTATTTGTTCTCTTAGTCATTTTTTTTCTTTCTTACAGTGTATGATGCTGTTTTCTTTCCCACCACATTCTTTCAGATAGCCAGTTTTGTGGACATATGTCTAATACAAAAATTGCAAAAATTCCACAGATTATTTTGTCACTGGTGTTAGTATGATTTTTTACTGCCTTATCATAAAATCTCTGCTGTGTTCACCCCTTGTTCTTAGTCCCTAAAGAACAATAAACAAGTCATCACAGTCCAGTAACTGAAGACAAATGAACTTTCTTAAAATTCAAATTCTTTCAGTTGTTTTTGTAGGGATTTTCAGATATCACGCCTCTCCATTGCATAGCTGTTGTTAATTATTTATCTTATCTAGTTATTAATACATGTTCATTACAATATAATGTAGGTTTTTTAAAGTTACTAAATATTTATCTATTGCCTTATGCTTGGAATGGTTCATTAACTAAGAGATGAAAGAATAAGTATCTACTTTGTGCAGTAGTGTTCTCAAGATGATATCTGTATTTGACCTGTATCAGAATCATTCATGTAGTTATTAAAAGCGAGGATTACTTATTGAAAGAAGAAGTATAAAGAATAGCACATTCTTAAAATAGAGATATATTCAACATTAAAATTAAGCAACTGATAGGTATAATAAAATTAATTCACAAATTCTGTGCTAAGTGAAAGTTTTATGGAAAGCTATGCCCATATTCTGTGATACACTTATGAAACTTCCTTGTGTAAGAAAAAAAATCATTGATGCTGTGTGGTAGGACATGTGGTTTTCTTGATTATGTTTGATTATTTTCATATATAGGAGCAAGAGCCATTAAATGAAACATGCAAAACCTTAACATTTCACTGTATGTACACATACAATATATCTAATTGTGTAAAAAGATGATTATTATGCACTATTACTCAAGCATTATCATTTATCAAAATATGTATACTATAGAATGGATCTGATGATGTTTTGGATTTCCTCAGGATCTGTTGTTATGTCTCCTTTTTCATTTCTGATTTTGTTAATTAAGATATTCTCCCTGTGCCCTCTAGTGAGTTTGGCTAAGGGTTTATCTATCTTGTTGATTTTCTCAAAGAACCAGCTCCTGGTTTGGTTGATTCTTTGAATAGTTCTTTTTGTTTCTACTTGGTTGATTTCTGCCCTGAGTTTGATTATTTCCTGCCCTCTGCTCCTCTTGGGTGAATTTGGTTCCTTTAGTTCTAGAGCTACTAGGTGTGCTGTCAAGTTACTAGTGTATGCTCTCTCTAGTTTCTTTTTGGAGGCACTCAGGGCAATGAGTTTTCCTCTTAGGACTGCCTTCATTGTGTCCCATAAGTTTGGGTATGTTGTGGCTTCATTATCATGAAACTCTAGAAAGTCTTTAATTTCTTTCTTTATTTCATCCTTGACTAAGGAATCATTGAGTAGAGCGTTGTTCAGTTTCCATGAGAATGTTCACTTTCTATTATTTATGTTGTTATTGAAGATCAGCCTTAGTCCATGGTGGTCAGATAGGATGCATGGGATAAATTCAATATTTTTGTATCTGTGGAGGCCTGATTTGTGACTAATTATATGGTCAATTTTGGAAAAGGTACCTGTTAAATCCATTTGTTTCATGACTTCTGTTAGTGTCCATGTGTCTCTGTTTAGTTTCTGTTTCCAGGATCTGTCCATTGGTGAGAGTGGGGAGTTGAAGTCTCCCACTATTATTGTGTGAGGTGCAATGTTTGCTTTGAGCTTTACTACAGTTTCTTTAATGAATGTGGCTGCCCTTGTATTCGGAGCATAGATATTCAGAATTGAGAGTTCATCTTGGTTGATTTTACCTTTGATGAGTATGAAGTGCCCCTCCTTGTCTTTTTTTATAACTTTGGGTTGAAAGTCAATTTTATCTGATATTAGAATGGCTACTCCATCTTTTTTCTTCGGACCATTTGCTTGGAAAACTGTTTTCCAGCCTTTCACCCTAAGGTAGTGTCTGTCTTTTTCCTAAGGTGTGTATCCTGTAAGCAGCAAACCGTTGGGTCTTGTTTGTGTAGCCAGTCTGTTAGTCTATGTCTTTTTATTGGGGAATTGAGTCCATTGATGTTAAGAAAATTAAAGAAAAGTAATTGTTGCTTCCTGTTATTTTTGTTGTTAAAGTTGGGATTCTGTTCTTGGGGCTGTCTTCTTTTAGGATTGTTGAAGGATTACTTTTTAGTTTTTTCTAGGGTGTACTTTCCATTCTTGTTTTGGTGGTTTCCTTTCATTATCCTTTGAAGGGCTGGGTTCGTGGAAAGATATTATGTGAATTTGGTTTTATCATTTAATACTTTGATTTCTCCATCTATGTTAATTGAGAGTATTGCTTGATATAGTAACCTGGGTTGGCATTTGTGTTCTCTTAGGGTCTGTATAACCTCTGTCCAGGATCTTCCGGCTTTCATTGTCTCAGGTGAGAAGTCTGGTGTAATTCTAATAGGCCTGCCTTTATATGTTACTTGATCTTTTTTTCTTACTGCTTTTAATATTCTATCTTTATTAAGTGCATTTGTTGTTTTGATAATTATGTGTCGGGAGGAATTTCTTTTCTGGTCCTGTCTATTTG
>LR753931.1:56804-114023 GCA_902729485.2 Mus minutoides | reverse complement strand
CCATCCAGGACCTAAAAATGGAAATAGAAGTTATAAGGAAATCAGAAAGGGAGACAACCCTGGAGTTAGAAAACCTAGGAAGGAGACCAGGAGTCATAGATGCAAGCATCACCAACAGAATACAAGAGGTAGAAAAGAGGATCTCAGGTATAGAAGATACCATAGAAAACATTGACACAAAAGTCAAAGAAAATGCAAAAGGCAAAAAGCTCCTAACCCAAAACATCCAGGAAATCCAGGACACAATTAGAAGATCAAACCTAAGGATAATAGGTATGGAAGAGAGTAAAAATTCCCAACTTAAAGGGCCAGTAAATATTTTCAACAAAACTATAGAAGAAAATTTTCTTAACTTAAAGAAAGAGATGACCATGAACATACAAGAAGCCTACAGAACTCCAAATAGATTGGACCAGAAAAGAAATTCCTCCTATCACATAATAAAACACCAAACTCACTAAACAAAGAAAGAATATTAAAAGCAGTAAGGGAAAAAGGTCAAGTAACTTATAAAGGCCAACCTATCAGAATTACACCAGATTTCTCATCAAGGACTGAGAAAGCCAGCAGATCCTGAACAGATGTCATACAGACCCTAGGAGAACACAAATGCCACCCCAGGCTACTATACCCAACAAAAATCTCAATTAGCATAGATGGAGAAACCAAGGTATTCTGTTAAAAAAAACAAAGTTACACAATATCTTTCCACAAACCCAGCCCTACAAAGGATAATAAATGGAAAACTCCAATACAAGGAGGGAAATTATACCCTAGAAATAGAAAGAAAATAACTTCTTTTAACAAACCAAAAAGAAGATAGCCACATAAACATAATTCTGCCTCTGACAACAAAAATAACAGGAAACAACAATCACTTTTCCTTAACATCAATGGACTCAATTGCCTAATTAAAAGACATAAACTAACAGACTGGACAGGTAAATAAGACAATATTTTGCTGCATACAAGAAACCCACCTCAGTGACAAAGACAGACACTACCTTGGAGTGCAAGACTGGAGAACAATTTTCCAAGCAAATGGTCCCAAGAAACAAGCTGGAGTAGCCATTCTAACATCCAATAGAATCAACTTTCAACCTAAAGTTATAAAAAAGGGACACTTCATACTCATCAAAGGAAAAACCTACCAAGATGAACTCTCAATTCTGAACATTTATGCTCCAAATGCTAGGGCACTCACATTCATAAAAGAAACTTAGCTAAAGCTCAAAGCACACATTGCACCTCATACAATGATAGTGGAAGACTTCAACACCCCACTCTCATCAGTAGACAGATCATGGAAACAGAAACTAAACAGAGACACCCTGAAACTAACATAAGTTATGAACCAAATGGATTTAACAGATATCTATAGAACATTTATCCTAAAACAAAAGGATATACCTTCTTCTCAGCACCTCATGGCACCTTCTCCAAAAGTGAGCATATAATTGGTCACAAAATGGCCTCAACAGATACAAGAAGATTGAAATAATCTCATGCATCCTATCAAATCATCAGTGACAAAGCTGGTCTTCAATAACAACAATAATAATAGAAAGCCCACATGCACATCGAAGCTGAATGACACTGTATTCAACAGTAACTTGGACAAGGAAGAAATAAAGAAATTAAAGACTTTTTAGAATTTAATGAAAATGAAGCCACAATATACCCAAACTTATGGGACACAATAAAAGCAGTGCTCAGAGGAAAACTCATAGCTCTGAATGCTTCCAAAAAGAAACTGGAGAGAGCATACACTAGCAGATTAATAGCACACATGAAAGCTCTAAAACAAAAGAAAGCAAATAGACCCAACAGGAGTAGAAGACAGGAAATAATCAAACTCAGGGCTGAAATCAGCCAAATAGAAACAAAAAGAACTATACAAAGAATCAATCAAACCAGGAGCTGGTTCTTTGAGAGAATCAACAAGATAGATAAACTCCACTCTCTCCCTACCTATTCAATGTAGTTCTCAAAGTCCTAGCCAGAGCAATTAGACAACAAAGGGAAGTCAAAGGGATACAAATTGGAAAGGAAGAATTCAAAATATCATTATTTAAGAACTCCCACCAAAAATGTTGCAAAGTGTTTTTGTTTATGAAATAATTCAAATCTGAAGCTGATTCAAGGACAACTTAGCAGCCTTAGAAGGAGAGAAAAACAGACATAAAGACTAAATCCATCGAGGATAATCAACCAAACAACCCAATCAAAAAATGGGGTATAGAACTGAATGTAGAATTCACAACAGAGGAATCTCAAATGGCCAAGAAGCACCTAAAGAAATGTTTAAAGTCCTTAATGATCATAGAAATGCAAATCAAAACAACCCTGAGATTCCACTTTACACCAATCAGAATATCTAAGATCAAAATCTCTGGTGACAGCCAGGCGGTAGTGGCGCACGCCTTTAATCCCAGCACTTGGGAGGCAGAAGCAGGCAGATTTCTGAGTTCGAGGCCAGCCTGGTCTACAAAGTGAGTTCCAGGATGCCAGGGCTATACAAAGAAACCCTGTCTCAAAAACAAACAAACAAACAAAAACTCTAGGATGACAACACATGTTGGCAAAGATGTAGAAAAAGAACACTCCTCCATTGCTGGTGGGATTGCAAACTGGTACAACCACTCTGGAAATCAATCTGGAGGTTTCTCAGAAAATTGGAAATAGATCTAACTGAAGACCCAGCAATATTATGCTTGGGAATATACCCAAAAGATGCCTCACCATGCCACAGGAATACATGTTCCACTATGTTCATCAAGGCCTTGTTTGTAATAGCCAGAAGCTGGAAACAACCCAGATGTACCGACAACAGAGGAATAGATACAGCAATGTGGTTCATTTACACAATGGAATACTACTCAGCTATTAAGAACTGGGACATCCTGACCTTTGCAGGCAAATGGATGGAACTAGAAAATATCCTAAGGTAACTCAGACCAAAAAGGACATGCATAGTATGTGATCACTAATTAGTGGATATTAGCAAAAAAAAAAAAAAAAAAAGTGCAGAATACCCAAGATACAGTCCATAGAACTCAAAAAGGTCAACAAGCTGAAGGGCCCAAGTGAGGACACCTTAGTCCCACATGGGAGGGAGAAGAAATCAATCATGAGTGGAAAGGGAGGGAGGAACCTGGGAGGGAAAGTGGATGGGGAAGTTTGAGGGAAGAGGAGAGCCTGATCTAGTATTAGGTGAGAGAAAAGGACTGAAGCCTTGAGGGCCAGCAGAAAGAATGGAAGCAGGCAACCTTGGGAGATAGGAGGTTGGGGGGAGGGTGACCCTCCAGAATGCACCAGAGACTTGGGAGGTAAAAGACTCTCAGGATTCAAAGTGAAGGACCTTAGATGAAATGTCGGACAGTAGGGAGAGGGAACCTAGAGAGCCCACCTTCTGCAGGAAGACAGGCCATCAAGTGAGGGAGGGGTTTGCTATCCCACAGTTAAAACTCTGACCCATAATTGTTTCTGTCTGAAAGAACTGCAGGGATGGAAATGGAGAGGAGCCTGAGGAAAAGAAGGTCCAGCAACAGGCCCAAAGTGGGACCCAGCTCAAGGGGAGGTCCCAAGACCTGACACTATTACTTAGGCTATGGAGCGCTTACAAAAAGGGACCTATCACGACTGCCCTCCAAAAGACCCAAGAAGCAGCTGAAAGAGTCAGATGCAGATATTTGCAGCCAACCAATTGACAGAAGCAGCTGACCCCTGTGGTTGAATTAGAGAAAAAGCTGAAAGAAGCTGAGGAGGAGGAGGACCAGCAGTCTCAATAAATCTGGACCCCTGAGATCTCTCAAACACTGGACCACCTACCAGGCAGGATACACCAGCTGATATGAGGCCCCCAATACATAGCAGAGGAATACCAGATTTGGGTTCAGTCAGAGATGATGCATTCAAGAGACTGGAGTTCCCAGGGAGTTCCCAGGGAGTTTTGAGGTCAGGTGGGGTGGGGGTTGGAGTTGTCGGGGACATCCTTGTGGAGACCGGGGATCGGGTGGGGAGGAGGTATGGGATGTGGAATAGTCAGAGGGTGGATGGAGGGGGGAATAAAATCTGGAGTGTAAATAAATAAATAAATGATTTAATAAAAAAAAAAAGAGTAAATCCCAGATAATAATAGAAGGAAGAAAACTGACACGACTTAGAAATAAAAGAGATGGGCTTATAGCACATGTAAACTGACCTCATGTTGGTGATCAGACAAAGGTCTCATATATATTTATGTCTTATCTTTTTCTCACCTTTAAATCATTTTCATTTTATGTATATGGGTGCTCTCTACATGCATGTCTGTAGACCTCGTGCATGAAGCGCCCACAGAGGTCAGATGGATCGCTTGGAATATGTGGATGCTCAGAATCCAATCCAGGTCCTCTGAAAAAACTGTCAGTGTGCTTAACTGTTGAGCCATCTCTCCAGCCCCATATTACTTTAAAAAGAATTCTTACAAAAACTTCCATAGAACATTACCACCATTCAAATGTAGAATTTAAGTATGGGGTATAAGGAGACCACTCATGTGAATAGGGCGAGAAAGTTACAAGGAAGATAGAGAACATACGGATGGATAGGCACGAAGTCTCCATTCAGCCCACAGCCCAGCCATCCTCAAACCACTGCACCACTCAGTGCTTCACTAAGCAATGTATGTAATGGTCAATGTTTGTGAATAGCCTGAACTTGTAGCATTTCTACACTTCTGGAAATTTCTTCTAAATCCTAGATACAATTTTAACTGTGACACTCTCACTAAATCTATATTTTGTAATGAAGCCACATGTTCTTCTCTTCATCACCCTACTGACTTGAGAGATGATTCCAGTACAATCATCTTCACTTACTTTAATTCCTTGTGATCCATAGCCAGGGGGCCCAGGAGGGCCAGGCAGGCCCTTCTGCCCAGTATCACCCTGTGAAAAGAGGAAGAGAAATTGACAACAATGTATACAGTGTAGGGGAAAAAACGAAGCTATTACTGCTCTTAGTTTCCTTCTTAAACTCATTAGGATGCTCTTGCCACAGCACATTTCCATTTCCTTTATGGCCGTGTTCTAAATATTCCTAGGCCATTTGAGTCGCTTACAAACAAACTTTTACATATAACCTAAGTATAGGCAATGAGGCAAAGAATATCAGCTTGAAAGAAATGGAAGGAGAGGACAGGGACTTCTGCTTGACAAATGTTCCCATCCCAGCCTGCCCATGCTTAGTCCAAAGACCACTAACACCAGATTCTGTTCGAGTTAGAACTTGGTACTCCCCTTTAATAAATATGGTTGCCAGTTCACTGGGAATACTGTTTGAGTGAGTGGAGGAGCTGGTGAATGGTCAGTTCCTAATGTGCTTGCCTGTGACAAAAGTCAGCATATTTATGGGTTTTTTATATAAATGTTGCTAGAAAACAATGGTACATGATATTGAATGCACAAGAATATGAACAAGTCAGTGCTAGAATTTTTCCCATTTTGAATGAATTGCCAAACTCATACAACATATCCTGATTATACTGCAGCCCTCTACTCCTCCCAGATCCTCCCTGCCTAATGATGAAGCAAGTTCAGCATCTCCCAGTGTGTCTGCACTTACTGAGGAAAGACTTCTGAGGTGGGGTCAGATTGGAAAACAGTATGTTCTTCCCAGTGGAGACCTCCATGCACATTCATGCCACCATGTGGCATTTAGTGATGGCAGTATGTGCTGAAGAATATGAGTAGGCAACTGTTACACTGTACAAGCGTCAGTGTCCACACAAAGCAAAGGCTTAGGGCATCACCAAGTATTGTAACCTTCAAATCTGCAGCTGACTGAAGTTTTGCCATCTATTAAAGTTCTCATAAGCTCTATGATAAAGTAGTGAACCTATGCCTATCCCAAGAGACCCTAAATCAACCCCAAACAGAACATGCTTTGAAGATAGGGAATTAAGGGGGCTGGAGAGATGGCTCAATGGTTAAAAGGACTGACTGTTGCTCTTCTAGAGGTCCTGAGTCCAATTCCCAGCAACCACATGGTGGCTCACAACCATCTGTAATGGGATCTGACGTTCTCTTCTGGTGTGTCTGAATACAGCAACAGCGTATTCATAATAAATAAATAAATAAATAATAGGGAATTAAGTTATTAAACAAGTCAGGGTTGTTTTTTCTTGCCATTATGAGAAAGATTTATTTTTCTCAAATTGTAGGGATGTTTTCTCATCACAAAAGTATTTTTTAAAACTAAAACTAAAGATGAGAGTGGAGAAGAAAAATGGAGGTAACTTCCCACTGATAGTGACTACTGTCATCTTACAGGGATCTCCAGCCACATCCAGTGACCCATAATTTTTAAAACCAGTCTGCTGAAGTCAAGGAAGGCAAAGAAGTAAACTAAGCCTCCAGGTGAGGCTGCGCTCCTCAGTAAATCTCTTGACTCTAGAGGTCTTTCCTCTCTCCTCTCTAATAAATTCACATGAATTTTGGACGTGTCTGGACCTATTTAAAAGTCTGGATTTGTAGTGTGTGTCTCATTGGCACATTTCCCCCCCACAAACATGATTTAAACTTCCTTTGTTTTTTTAAAAAAATAAAAAATATATTTCTTGAATAACTGAACGAATAATTAGAACAGCATCTCTAACTCAGCACTACTGACGAGCTGATCGAGATAAAGCTGTCCTGGTCAGCTGGAAGTTGTTTAACAGCACATCTGAACTCAGTAAATGTCACTTTCATCTTCTGTTGATGCCCAGATGTCTCTAATTGTGAGATTCTTGAAGTACCCCCACTAGGGCCTTTGGAGAGAGGACAAAATCCCCTTAGTGAGAAGCACTGGTTCAGAAGAATTCAAGAATTTATAAATAACAAGCTAGAGAAGATAAGAAGGGAAATCTTACTATATACATAGAAATAAAGGAAAAGGGCACTGAGAGAAACCCCTGTCACCTTGTATGGGCACAATGAAGCTTGACAGAGTGGCCGAAGACATACAAAACATACATTAGCCAGTGACCTGTTACAAAGCCACTGAAAACAAGTCTGGCCAAACAGAGATGAGTTTCTTTTTAAGGCTGGGTATCTATATGAAGTTCAGGCTGGACTCAAACCCGTTATGCATCATAGGTAGACCTTGAATTTGTAATATTTCTGCCTCTGCCTTCCAAGTTCTGGGACTGGAGATATATACCACCATGTCCAGCTGTGATCTTCTTCATAACAAAACAGCACAGCTCCCAAGAGATACCTGGAGATATTTAGAACACTTTGTGGCATTGTTGAGAGAGGTTGTCTTTCTGATGTCTCAAGGGAAGCAAATGTTTTAAAGATATGGCGCCTCACATGACATGAAGAAAGATTTCATCAATAATCCAGGAAAAACTAAGTCAACACAAATGTGGGTTTCATATGAAGTAGCTGTGCCATCTCACACATGCTCGGGAAGACAGGTATTTCAGAATTGAAATTTATACATTTTGGAATACTTGCTCATATATAATGGCTTCCTCTGGAGACAGGGCACCTATTCAAACACAGAATGTATTTATATTTCCCATGCACCCTTTATGGAAGCCCAAATGCACCAGGATTTGACTGTCACTCCCTGCAAAGAATCAGCTATGGACACGTCATACGTGTTGTGTCACGTCGTGCTGCGATTAAAAGTTTCTAGATTTGGAGCATTTCTTGTTCAGAGTTTCCCAGTTAGGGATGTCCCAACTGGCACCCGTGCTCGCTCACATCAGAGTCCTGGTGGCTCACCTTTGGTCCTTGGGTTCCTATACCCCGAGGCCCAGAGGGACCTGGAGGGCCCCTGACTCCTGGTTCTCCCTGAAAAGACATAATGAATGACAAGTTACCAATTGACAAAAAGTCTTATAGTATATAACTTTTCATGTTGAATATACATTTTCAAAGAATAGATACAAACTTTTAAATCCCTTGGGTTTTACTAAGATATTCACTGAGCCCCTTTCATCCAGTCATTTCGTAGCTTTGGCATTGTGTACCCTCTTCACTTTCTTCTCGGGACTAACACACTCTTTCCTGATAAAGGTTCCATTTCAAATCAATCCAGCTAATTAACTTCCTGGCAGCATTCATGTGTGCTTCTGTCAGAGCTTGCTTCTCCAACGTTTGAAAGAGTAATTACTGTGTTTTTGAACAGAAGAGGAAAGGAAATATAAAGATAAAAAGTGGCCATAAAGAGTTATGTCCACATCCTGAATGAGCTACTCCTGTTATCGCAGCAACTAAAACTGTGCTATTTGACTTGGGGGTTGACCCTGATACTTAGACCACAGGGTGATTATGAGCACAAGGATCTTTCTGTTTCTCCAAGGTGTGACACTTTAAGGTAGGTTGAGCCCTGGAGCTAGACCTTTCCAAGATGGCAAGGTTAAAGACAGAAATAAAACCGTCTTCATTCTTCAATTTAATGTTAGGAGATGTTAGGATTATGCCAAGCTAGTGCTAGGATTGTTGAGGATTGACATCATTTAATACCCACAACAATCTTCTAGTTGCCATGCTGAATTGTTTACCTGGTTTTTCTGAACTTTGGTAAACTCACCAGATAGGTGGAAATTAATATCTACACTTTATAGAGATAGGGAATGAGGTGAGAGA
The DNA here is from genome assembly GCA_902729485.2 of Mus minutoides. Classification (NCBI taxonomy): domain Eukaryota; kingdom Metazoa; phylum Chordata; class Mammalia; order Rodentia; family Muridae; genus Mus; species Mus minutoides. The sequence continues at coordinate 105,399 of LR753931.1, read as the reverse complement.
GTGATTCATAAGGCCTCCCATAAGGTACACATTCGGTAAATGTCAGTTCACTACACACCTGCTTTAATTAAAGAGGAAACAACTAAAACTTTCCAAGTCTGCACAGCCTCTAAGAAAAGGTTGGGCTTAGCACACTGGAAAATCAGTAACCCTGAAGAGCTAGGACAGCCTCTTGGGCAAACAGCTCAGCAGTTTCTCTTAACACTCAACATGTATTTACTACCTGACCTGATGTCATTGCCAAGCATACATGTGATGAAAATAATATCATGTAAAACACAAAGTCCGGTTCATGAGTCTCCTCAGCAAAAGTATTCATAATAGCTCAAAACCAGAAAGAGCCCAATGTCCATGGTCTGGAGGAGGAATAGACAAAATCCTGCGAGAAACAAACTGCGGGTTCATGCTATAATATGGATGCACTTCAAAAACACTGCTCTTCTTGACAGACACTGGTATGCTGTATGATTCCATTGTGGGAATGCCCAGAAGAAAATAAACCTATAGAAAGATAAATAGACGAGTAGTTGCCGGAGGCTAGGGTTGCGGACATGAATTGATTATAAATAAGCATGCAGGATCCTATAGAAGTAAGGAAATGTTCTAAAACTGATCCGTGAGGACAGTTGTACTACTTGGTAAATGGGTAAAATATCACTGGAGCCAGGCAGCGGTGGCACATGTCTTTAATCCCAGCACTTGAGAGACAAAGGCAGGCAGATTTCTGAGTCTGAGGCCAGCTTGGTCTACAGAGTAAGCTCCAGGACAGCCAGGGTTACACAGAGAAACCCTGTCATGAAAAACAAACCAATCAATCAGTCAATCAATCACTAGATACCCAAATGGAGGGGCCAGAGAGATGGTTCAGCAGTTAAGACACTAAGTGGTCTTTCAGAGGACCCAGGTTTAGGTGGCAACATCTACGTAGCAGCTCACACCTGTCTGTAACTTCTGTTCCAAGGCGTCTGACATCATTTTCTGGCCTTTTGGAAGCACCAGGCAAACATATGGTGCACAAGCATACATGTAGACAAAGCACTATATATATAAAATTTAATTGCTTAAAGTTTTTCTTTTTAAAAGAAGATTCAGAACCAGGCTTTGGACTTGTATGTCTCAAGATCTTTGTCTTTCTAAAATGCTAATATAATTAAAATAATCTGGATAACTTTACAGTTCCCTTTTTTACTGGCTCAATTCTCCTCATCTTACCCAAGGATTTATAGACGTGGATGTTAAGAGAAAGTTGTTTTTTTTTTTCCTCAGTATAACCCAAGCCCAAGTTGCCCAAGTTCCTACAGATAACTCTTCATTCATGCTCCTGTAAGTTTGATCCTATTAAACCCATTGGTGTCCAAACTGCACTTGAGTGGAGTGCTTTCTTTATTTCTGTCATCATGTTCCACATGGGATGAGTAGACATTTGTTCAAGTTTCCTCAGAAGAAGTCCACACAACATAGCTCCATCTAGTACTTGTATACCTTTGAAGCTCCAGGCACTAATTGCTTCTCGAACACCTCCCTCCTACTGACTGTCAGCACTGAGCGACTTCAAGCTCTTCCCGGTGTAAAGGATCTATCTCACATAAAGAACTTCAAGCTGAGAACTAGAATACCCTGTGCCAGACACATTTCTATGATCTCTCCTTTCTTGAGAGCCTCTGCACCCATAAAGAAAGTGTCTGTACGATGTGAGAGCCTCCTGCTACATTTGACTGATCTATCTCTCTTCCACTTTTTAAGAGAGACAGGGCTAGTATCTGTCAGGGTTAATGCCTGTCAGCAAAAGAGAGTACCAGTAAACATAGCTAAATAGGTTTTACTTAGCATAACTAAATATATTGTCAAACTAATATGATGGCTGCCTTTCCTGGGCTGCTGATCGCATCTCTCTTCCCAGGATTTAGTAGACAGATTAGACATGATGTACCTGGACCCCATACGCCCCCTCTGTGGAACACACCACCTGACCTGTGAGTAATGTAACTTAGAAAAACTGGACCTAGCTCTGAACGGGTAGCTGGATCTGTCAGTTTATAAAACAGAAAGAGAAACACAGTGAATCCCTTCCATGAGGATAGAGGATAGCATCAGCAAATGCCTCAAGTACAAACAGTATACTCATGAAGAATGCAACAGTGCAATGAAGGGGAACTAAATTGATTTCAAGAGACGAGATACCTGAATCTAACACAATGTGTGGGCATCACTCAGACCTAACTTACTTGAGCACAACAACTATTAAAAATTCATGAGGCAAACTGGAAGATTTCAACACTAGATATTTGCCATCGTAAGAAATTGTTGATGTGTTTAGGTTTTATAGTGGTTCTGCAGTTATGTTCTGAAAAGAAATTCTTTCATTTGAGAGATAAATATCAAATCTTTATGTGGATGATGTCTGGGAATTGTTTCAGAAAAGTCAGTGGAGAGTGAAGGAGGGAATACAGATGAAACAACACAGACTGCATACTGATAATTGATGAAGTGTAATGAGAATGTGAAAGCTTGGGGCAGGAGGATTTCTTATATGCTTAATAATGTTCATGACAAATGGTCTCCATAACATTTTCTTAAATTCATAAACAACATCCAATAAAAATCTCACCAGTGACCACGAGTCAGTATTGTCACAGTGTTGTAGGAAAAAAAATAATTCAAGTGATAATTTTAAATGCCTAAAGAAGAGGGGTACATGGGTAAATAACAAGTGTTACAGGTAGAATTTGCATATGTTTCATACATTCTTGGTATGTACTAAATATCATTATTTTAAAAAAAGGAATATAAATAAAGGCATGGGTTTTTAAAAATCTCACTCTTTGAAGAAAGAAAAATCAACATGCCACTATTTGACACATGGTGTTTTCCCTGTGTTGGGTTAAAAGTATCTTCTCAACTACTATTGATCATATTTAAAACATGTATACATATTTTCTATCAACAACACTTTCTATCCACAACAATATCAACAATTTGATAAACTACAAATATAGAGAGATGGCATCTCACCCTGTGGATGAAGAATATATATTATACATGTGTCATGTCTCTTATCCCTTGGGCCGTGAGTCCCTGTTAAACCATGATAGCTGGGACATGGAAGAAAGAGGAGTGTGTATGACTCTCATGTCACCACTCAACAGCATGGCTTCTGCCACACCACAGAATTGGCACTTAAGAACAAGTGTGTTTGCCTGTGACATTTTTTTTAGTATGTAGACTTATTGTCAGTAGGTAGAGTAGCATTCTCTAATAATAGATTTAGCTAGCCATGTTACACTGGAGGGTGTTAGAGCCTGCAGAGGGAGCTCTTGTACTAGGAGACAATTGTCAGAATAGTAAAGTCTGGAGTTTCTTTTGGTAATCACTCCACCAACTTGCTAACCCCCCACCCCCAGCCCAATCAAGCTCTGCAGTTATCTGCCTCTTCACCCTCAAGACAAGCACTGTTTGGATGGCCTTCCTGTCTCATTGCCCACAAAAGGGACTCTAGATGGGAGACATCGCTATCATTTTCCCTGGATGGCCAAGTTTAAGTCTGACTACAGACCTTGCTCCTGTGGATGAATGATCCAGTGAAGGTTTTAGCTACAATAACCTTGCAGAATAGTTTCTTTCTGACTCCTCTAAAAACAAGCAAGTTCCTATGATGGTGATGGGCAGACACTAAAACTTTCATCTTTCCACATAAGAAAGGTATAATGAATCACCAGCTTCTTCTACATGCACCTTTCCCTCACATTAGCAAATCTTTTCTGGAATTTATAACAAAATTATTACTATGAATAATAATGAACATTTATGGAGTTTATTATTCAGCAAGTAATTTCATGCAGTATCTTAATAACCCCAGCTTACTACATTTGATAGATAAGGAAACAGGCTTCAGAGGACATAGGACATGCCCAAACCTATATAGCTTGGTGAAATTCAAAGCCAGTGTGACTCTCAGTGTCCATTTCTCATTTTACATCTGATAAAACCTGATCTAAAAGGGTCACACTAAAGTCTCCAGAGACTTTTTCCCAGCTGCTATTTAATGCAGAGACCATAGCTGTGTGACTGTAAAGTCTTTTTCATACAGCAGGCCAGCCATATTTTCAAGGGGAAGACAACAACAAAATATCCTGAGTTATAAAATTCTCCCTGGATTATAAAAGGCCATACCACCTGCACAAGTGTGTGGCTGTCTAGGGCTTTGCTTGCTATGCCTCTTCCCATCACTGCTGTTCCTCATTCTGTGGTTTATCCCAAACCCAAACTTTGCAATAATCTAATCCTGGATCACCCATCTAGACAAGTCCTTTGTTCCTCTTTCCACCCACCCTACAGTGAGTGTGGTACTGAAGCACGATTTGGTAGTAAGGCACGCTAGGACAGCTGCTGATTAGAATGTCTTCCTGTTAAAACGCATGAAAATGCCTTAGGGACATCACTCCATCCATCTCTCAGAAGAACCCTGTGAAGTACAATCACAGACGAGGAGACTAAGTCAAGGGGGACTCAATGACCTCATAAGGTCGTGAAGCTGACAAATGCCACTGAGGCAGCAGTGGTGAAGAAATGGCCCATTGTTGTGCCTCCTATACTGTGTAAGACTAAGATAAAATATTTTAGAAAATAATTGATCCATTAGAGTGACTTTCACACACACACACACACACACACACATTTTATATATATATATATATATATGGCTTCCCTTAACTTCTCTGCCTTTGTTTTTGCCAATGAAACCCTTGCCATTATTTGAGAGGTGTATGAAAGCAATTTAGAGTTGTTCATGCAGTGTTCTCACTCTTTTCTGGTTTATCAAAAACTAAACTGAATCCACTGTGGAACATCAGTCTTCAGAATTATTCAGGAAGTGATAATCTGAAGAGTTCACTAGATGATGAAACCAAGGTGTGTGTTGGGGGCATCGAATTTCAATAAGGAAAGAGAAGTCAAGGCAATGATTAGCATTTGATTAACATCTCTCCTTTTGTGGATTCAAAATGAAATTAAGCTGTAAATGTAATGGTCTCAAAAACATGAGCACCATTATTTAGGTCAACAAATGCCATGGTAACTCTTGGATACTGTACTCATAGCGATGTCAGTGGAAATTTTAAAGGTTTTATAGAGACCCCTAGTTAATGGTCTTGTAAACAATTGACCAACGAATGCTTGTCACATCTCTCTGTTACATCTCACTGATGGCAATTATACCACCAGAGAAACAGTGACAATTACAAGTGTAAGTACTATGTGAATACAAAACCATTGAGAAGGCTCTAGAAGGGATAACTTTCAAATTGCTATCACACTTCCTTCTTTCCTAGCTCTAAATTTTACCTCCGCTACCATTTACATTCACCCTCAAACACATGTCTCTCTTAGTTCCTGAGAACTTTAAAGCTTGCTGTAGAACTTTGAGGCTTGTTGGTTATCTCAAAATCTGGAGATTTTCATAGGAAGGAAGTTCCTCCAGTCTGCATTACAAAAAACACAAAACGTATTGATGCTGATGCCAGTCATGAATGCTCTGGGTTTCGTGTTTATCTTCGGGGCTGCAGAGATGTATGCATGTGTGCACTCCAGGGAAGTGGAATGCAGCTGCAGAAAACAGCAAGCAGAAAAGAAAGGAGTACTTAAAGTGGTGGGCAGCCTGGAGTGAGGTCAGCTTTCACAGAGACCTGCTTCAAGGAACTACCTTGAAAAGTTACCTCATCAAATGTCCTGGGTCCTGAACTTGACCTCTTCAGAAGCCTACAGGTCAAGCTCCTTAACCTTCAAACCTCACATGTTTTTGGCTTTAACTATTTGTATCATGTTCCATTCTTTAGCAATTTTAACACATTCTTTTAAAAAATTCTTTGAGAATTTCTTGACAATATGTTTTGATTATAAGCATCCCTGAACCCCTTACAGATTTGCACCCACTTCCTGCATCCTCCAAATTTGGACTACACCATGAAGAGGTGGGTTTCTAGTCTACTTTGAAATCATGAATTTTTAATATCGTTATCCCTAAGCCTGCATCCTTGACTGGCCCTTCTTGTCTGGCCTGCTCAAAATGGAGTTCCTTGTCCAGACTGCATCTGCCGATGGAAGCTCCAGATTCCTAATGCATCTCTGTGTGAATTGGTCCTCTATTCTGCCAAGACTCGGTGGCAGCGTGCACATATGTGAGACATTGCTGAGAACAGAGAAGCAATTCAGATGCTGGGAAACATTTTTAGAATTATGATACTCAGTGGAATTTCACATAGACTTGCATTTTAATTTATTACTATGAGCCACTCAAATAAAGAATGCATTTATAATACTCAATATTTAATTGGGGGGGATGTTTAACTCTTTTTGGTTTGTGTTTGTGCTTTTCTTTGCAGTTTCTATAATCTAGGTTTTGATGATGGCAAAGCTAGAAGAAAAAGAAAAATATGCAAAACAGTACAAGACAAATCAAAGATGGACAAATTGGAGACTGATCATTGGAGACTAGAAAGTCATCCTATCTTCATTCAGTCAGTCACTCATCACATTCATAGATTCACTCTCATGGATACATGCTGTGAAAGTATTTACATTATAAAGAGACATGTTGCTCAACCTCTGATCCTCAATTTCCTCCTCTGTAAAATGGGGGAATTGTTCAAAATGCAGGGTTTTAGAATTATTTAGGAAATAAATACTAATGATAACATTATCATAATTCAAAGCAAAATAAAAAATCCAATAGTCCTTCTGGTCACATATTTTATTTCACCTATTTGATAGCTAAATGTCCATTTACATGTCCCCAAATCCAGGTTAGCTTGAAGAATAAGTGTTCATAAAACCATTCCACAGGTTCTGGTACAACCTTGGCTTTTCCTAGCAATAACAGAGCAAAGAGGACCAGGCTAGATGAATCTGCCCTTGAGGAACCCAGAGAGCCATCCTGGTATTCTATTTCAATAATTCCTAAAACAACAACTCCAAGACTGTGGCTTATCTGAGGTTCTCCTCCCAGCTTCTGGCCTTTGGGGGACTTTTTCGGTAAAGACTAGAGAGCAATGACTTAGCAGCAGCTCCTAAAAGGAAGTTGAAAGTATACAAAAAATGTCTTGAAATCACAAGTATTCTCTTTATTCTCAGAGCTCCAATGGAGGAACACAAGCAGAGATGGGTAAGGTCTCTGAGGATGGTTTCTATTAGTGGTCTAGTGGTACATGGGTGTAGATCTCAGGACACAGTGTGAGCTTTTTCCACTCAACAAGAGACTGACTGCTTTGGTCCTTGACCAGCATGTTTCCCAGGTGGACTTTCAAGCCTACATCTACTGTGGTACTTGAAATTTCTTGAAATTGTTTTAGGAGAATTTTGAAAGAGCTTAGAAACTCTTGCCAAAATGTGATGGTCTATAAACATTTTTCTACTAGGAAAAAAAAAAATCACAGAGTACCACAAGGTGCTAGGTGCCAGGCATTGCTTTTTAATATGTTTGAAAACATAGAAGCTTTGATTCCAATGTTTGTGTCATATGCTAAACATATGTGACCTTAACTAAATATCACATAAGCCATCATAAAATAATCATCAACCTTAATAGTTTCCTCATTTCAAAACACATTTGTTTTGCAAGTTGATGCCTTGAGGCCAAGGTTTTAGGGTGACTACACAGAGTTTAAATTAAAAACACATCAAGCTAGAGATGGGGACACAGACACCTCTAAATACTTGCAGTTTCTGTCATTTTAACTCAAAGTAACGAGAATATTTGTTACATATTTGGGTGCCAAGCTTTTGTTGCCTGTCACTGACATATTTGTGCTATTCTGATCTTTACTTTATCAGAAGGACAACGTAAACTCAATTAGACCTTTTTAAAGTATCTGCTTTACTTTCCTCATTTATATCTGTGTATGTGTTTGTGCATGCACGCTTCAGTAGTCTTCTTCAGAAGGGAAGGCCAGATGGAGACTTAGAGCCTCTATGCAAAAGGAGAGATGATTTTTAAAGTTATTTATGAGCTAGTGTTTATTCCCCAAATCTCCTTTATTTTCAAATCTATAATTGAAAATTTTATGTTCATGTTCCTAGTATCTTTTTCTGAGCTAGAGTTCTGTGGCTAATACATTCTACACAGGAAGAGAGGAGAGTCAAGGAAGAGAGCAAAGGCTGTGCAGAGGAGAACAGATGAGCAGAAACAGGTAGCGTCGGGTTCTGTTCCTTCCTTACCCCCTACTTCTGGAAGCAAGTTGGAGTTCAAAACGAGTTTTGAAAAAGGTACAGCGTGACTTTTGGAAATACATTTGCTACTTTTAAAAATCAAAAAGGGAGGATAAAAATTTGCAAGTAAGAGCACGGTTTTCTTGATATTTTTGCCAAAAAATAATGAAAAATATGAAAGTAAGTACAAGAAATTTTTTTCAGGAATATGGTACATAAAAATCAATCAGAAAATACCTTAGTCTGCATATTAAATAATCTGACAGAAAAGAATGTTAAGGATTAAATTTTAAATGTTCGTTATCTGTGTTGTTATTGATACTACATATGAAGATGTAACATAATAACTTAATATAATAATACTTGTATAAATATTCATAACTAGCTACTCTTTGAAAATATAGATAGCCATATGCTTGCTTTTCTATGCAAACACAGCCAAGTATATATTTAACATATTTTATTTCATATCTTATTTTAAATAGAAATAAGCTTCTGTTCTCTGTGGGGAAATATTTAGTATAATAACAAAAGGGTTTACCAATGTTTCATTTGGAGCAGGAAGTGATGATATTTATATATCGAACCCTTCTACTTTATTAAATTTTAATGTTTTGATAGATGTTACGTGTTAAAGAAAAAATGACTTAATATCTGAATACAGTATGGCTTGTTGACAATGTCAAGGCTTATTCAAGGATCAGAGTTATACCCCAATCAGAATGGCTAAGATCAAAAACACAGGTGACAGCAGATGTTGGCAAGGATGTGGAGAAAGAGGAACATTCCTCCATTGCTGGTGGGACTGCAAGCTGGTAAACCACTTTGGAAATCAATCTCGTGGTTCCTGAGAAAGTTGGAAATAGTTCTACCTGAAGACCCAGCTGTACCATTCTTGGGCATAGTATTCAAAAGATGCTCTATCATATAACAAGGCCAAATGCTCCACTATGTTCATAGAAGCCTTATTTATAATAGCCAGAAGCTGGAAAGAACACAGATGCCCCTCAACAGAGGAATGGATACAGAAAATGTGGTACATTTACAGAATGGAGTACTACAATTAAAAACAATTTAAAACAATGCAATTAAATGGTTTTAAGCAATTAAAAACAATGACTTCATAAAATTTTCAGGCAAATGGATGGAACTAGAAAATACCATCCTGAGTGAGGTAACCCAGACATAAAAGAACACACATGGTATGTACTCACTAATAAGTCGATAAGATACTAGCCCAAAAGCTCACAGTGCCTATGTATAGATACAAACTACAGACCATATGGAGCTTGGGGTGAAGGAAAACCAGGAGGTGGATGCTTCAGTCCTTTATCAAGTGGGGAACAGGAGAGGGTGGGAGGTAGATGGAAAGGGTGACAAGGAAGGGAGAAAGGAGGAGGAAGAAATAAGAGTGGTGGTATCAGAAACTGGAGGAGATGTGAGAGGGGTACAAAGGGTCAGGAAATTGAATAAAAATAGGTAACATTGGGAGATGAGGAATTGGGGATAGCTATTTGAGTGTCTCAGACACCAGAGAAACTGAGGTTCCCATAATGTGCAGAGCAGGGGGAGCTAGAACCTATGGAGACCACCTTCAGTAGATAGGCACAGCCCCTGGTCAAGGGATGGGGCTACCCACCCATCTCAAAGTTTTTTTTAACCCAGAAATGTTCCTGTCTAAAAGAAGAACAGAGACAAAAAAAAAAAAAAATGGAAGAGAGACTGAAGGAAGGACCAACAGAGGAAGAGCCCCACCTGGGGATACATCATGTCTGCAGACACAAAACCAAAACTGTTGACGTGGTCAAGAGGTACTTGCAGACAGGAACCAAGTGTGGCAGTTCCTGGGGAGGTCCAGCCAGCAACTGACCAAAGCAGAGGCAGATGCTTGGAGCCAATCATCAGACTGAACTCAGAGAACCTGGTGGGGGTGCTGGCAGAAGAACTGGAAGAGCGAAGGGGGTTTGCAACCCCATTAGAAGAACAATATAGGCTGGCCTGACTACCAAGTTCTCCCAAAGTCTAGACCACCAATCAAGGAGTGTACCAGGAGGAATCTATGGCTTCAGATACATAAGTATCATAGAATGACCTTGCCTGACAGCAACAGGAGGGAGCCCCTTGGTCTGGGGGAGGTTGGGTGCCCCAGAGTAGGGGGATGCTGGAGTGGTGGGGAAGGAGAATGTGGGTAGGTGGGGGAGCACTCTCATACAAGCGAAAGGGAGGAGGGGGGCAGATGTGGGATGGGGGTTGGTGGAGAGGTAAATGGGAAGTGGGATATTGTTTGAGATGCAAACGAATGGAATGATTAATGATAATAAGAAAAAGATCAGAGTTAGTCCTGAGTTAACCCCACTTGGCCTTTGATCAGAGCATCTCAAGGTCAATATGCATGATTTATCTGGCACTTTCAGCTACACCTCTCACTGAGATTCTTACAATTACCCCCAAAATTATTGCTGGGGCAGATATAGAAAGCTCTCTTACATATGATGGTGTTTTGCCATCGGTCTTCTGTCTTTTATTCTCCTTGAGTCAGGCTATAGAAAAGAGCATGTACTGTTCCATAGAGAAGAGTGTATTGTGGGACCTGGTTCCCTGTTGAGCTAAGGCTTGAAATCTCAGAAACCCTGAAGGGACAGTAGGTGCTTTGCCTGATTCCTGAACACCAGGCTGGTTATCCTTGTAGAGCAATGACTCTGAAAGCATGAAACTGTTGCAAGGATAGTAGCCCAGAGTGACTGGATATTGGGACAAGGGAAAAATGGATAGATAGAAGCCATGTTGAGTTATTAGGGCCACAAAGGCCTGGGAATGTCACTGGGTTTCATTCTAAGTCCAGAGAAGCCACCAGAGTATTTCTAAAGAGAAATGGAATTTCCTCTGCTTTATGGTTTGAGAAGGCCACTTAACGTGCTAAGTTATAGGAGGGCCAATTAGGAAGTGAGAAGCTCAGTTGAGAGGCCATCTGAGCACCAAGGCATGGTGGGGGTTTGCCTGAAGGAAGCCATAGAAGAAAATGATCCCCACTGTAGGCTCATTCTGAACATGAGACTGCCAGAGTGAAGCAAAGGGCAGGACTTGGAGGAAGACCATGGAAAGGAAGGGACCAAGGATGAGTGTGGGCTGGACAGTGCTGCCTTTTATAGCACCATAGGGTAAGAATCAAGGGTACCGGTTTGAATGCTAGATTAAAGATATCTGTAAGAAATACCTTAATAAGAAATTACATGAACAGGAAATAGAGCTTAAGGAAGAAAGTCTGGAGACTTTGATGACATCATCGTGAAGCTAGTGATAAAGCTGTGGGGTTGGTTGAGATGGGCTAGGAAATCAGCAGAATGACTTGGGAGAAGAAAGCTCTGAACTGAGTCCAGACCTTGGTACAGGAAGAGGAAGAAGCAATGAAATGTGAGAGTTGTTACCAAAGAGTTAGTTCAAGGGTCAAGAAGTCAATCAACATATTCTTAGGCACATTTCCCAGGAAGCCCATGAGTAAGAGTGAATAATTCAGCAATTATTTCCTACATCTTTAGTCTTCTTGTGTGACAGATAAAAACAAAACACATTTACCAAAGTCATCTATAAGCACTTTCTTAAAAACCAGTATTGTTGCTTTCTTTAAAAAAATCTTACCTTTGCTCCAGTGTCTCCCACACCACGTAAGCCCATTGGTCCAGGGGGTCCTGGCAATCCTCGAGGTCCCTAAGGTGATGTAATATAGGATGGAATAAGCATCCTTGGAGCACGCAATCCTCAGAATGGTGGGAGGAGGAACGAGAAGGGAGATAAAGAAAGAAGAGAGAGAGAAGGAGGAGGCTGAGAGCGAAGGAGAGGAGGGAGGCATAGAGGGAGGGAAGGAGGGAGGGAGGAAGGGAGGGAGGGAGGGAGGGAAGGTTTTGTCATTGCAACAGCTGACCATATATTTTATAAGGAGCTATAAGAATTCAAAGGTACCCAACACAAAGAAATGATAAATGTTTAAGGAAACAGAAATGCTAGATTAATCCCAATTTGATCATTACATTATATACATGTATCGAATCATCATCCTATAGTTCAATTGTGTGTATTTTATGTGCATACACTTAAAATGATTTATATGAAAAAGACAACACAGTTACACTTACAGCCACACCAGGATAGCCATCACCTTTGAGTCCTGGAGCACCCACTGGTCCCCGGGGACCCTGGGCACCCTGTAAGAATTCAAATACCAAGTCATGGTACATCTAGCAGTGCTTAAGCTAAACACTAATTCAATAAAACATAGATTGATTTGACAAGGCAAAGGAAATTTTAGAAAAAAATATCCTGCTACATTTAGCAATTGCTTATTTCCTCAGAAGTCCCATCATTTGAGATCACCTGGATGTGTGTCAGGAAAATAAGGAATGTATGAACCAGGACAAAGACTTCTATAGGAAACACGGGTCACAAGAATTGAGAAACAGATACTGTTACTATTTTAATTAAAAAATGTACAAACACATATTGTACCATAAATTAGGGAGAATTGTAAACATGAGAAAATTTAGGAAGTACTGTGTGGGGGGAAGGAAAAAAAGATGACAAATCAGAATTTGAGTGTAGACTATCAAATATAACAAGCCTAGCACAATGAGTAATATCTCTTGCGTTCCTCCATGTGCCTAAATTACAGAGCACTGAATCACTCAAATGGAGTTCAAACAGACCAAGTTGCAGAGTGATGGGCCCCTAACTATTTGCTGTTAACCTTGGGCACCAGGACTTCTACTGTCGTGCATTCACCTCATACACAGAGACCCGAGAGAGATGATTACTGTCCCTTAGACAACATGTTATTGTGTAACTCCCTTACAAATAAAAACTCAAGAAATCACTGAGTGGAGTAAAATGGGTACAGAGGGGGGGGAAAAAGAACTTGAAGATTCTGTTAGAATATGTATGAATTTCAGAGATTTCCTAAACATGTTTTTTAAAACATTTTTTTTGGGGGGGGGGTTCGAGACAGGGTTTCTCTGTATAGCCCCGGCTGTCCTGGAACTCACTCTGTAGACCAGGCTGGCCTCAAACTCAGAAATCTGCCTGCCTCTGCCTCCCGAGTGCTGGGATTAAAGGCGTGCGCCACCACGCCCGGCCCTAAAACTTTTTTTTGCAACACACTGTTTTGTTACTGTGATGACTAACACCCTTTGTGTGTGCACATTATTTACTTTGATAAAAAAAAGTTGTTTGTGCTTTAAATTATTTATTTATTATTATTTTACATTAGATGGAAATTCTAGTAACACCCCAACTTTTGTTTTCCATGAATAGAAAGGCAAATGATACCTTCAAATATTTTATTTATGCACTAGACAATTCTGAGATCAAATTGTAATTATTTCTATCCAAAATGTTGCTCTCAATCCAGTTCTCCATTGATCCTAATTCTATGCCAATGAGTGAATGAATGAACAAATGAATGAATGAGTGAATGAATAAATGAGTGACTAGGGAAGGATAAAACCTGCAGACCCTTTCAGCACCAAGAAGGTTAAATTTAATTTGAGAGCTGGTTTTATATGGCTAGCCTCAAAGGATCAGCTTAGAGACTATTTGGCCACTTACAGAAACAGAGTACACTTATTTATTTATTTATTTATTTATTTATTTATTTATTTATTTATTTTGGTTTTTCGAGACAGGGTTTCTCTGTATAGCCCTGGCTGTCCTGAAACTCACTTTGTAGACCAGGCTGGCCTTGAACTCAGAAATCTGCCTGCCTCTGCCTCCCGAGTGCTGGGATCAAAGGCGTGCGCCACTATGCTTGACTTAAGATGATTTTTTTAAAGTTGTGTGTGTAATACGGAACAAGACCAAGGTGAGAGGAATTTGGTACATCCCCAACAACAGGACACTGCTCAGAATCAGCTTTCTAAGCCATTCCAGCCACATTTAACATAAACCTGGTCATTCATGTATGAGAATATTTCCCAAATAAGACCCCATCTCTGCCCATGCTTATGATACAAGTAAAAGGCCAACAAAAGAGAGAGAGGGGTGGAGAAAGAAAGAAAGAAAGAAAGAAAGAAAGAAAGAAAGGAAGGAAGGAAGGAAGGAAGGAAGGAAGGAAGAAAGAAAGAAAGAAAGAAAGAAAGAAAGAAAGAAAGAAAGAAAGAAAGAAAGAAAGAAAGAAAGAAAAGCAAGCAAACAAGCAGAAAGCAGAAACTGCTCCCTGGTTATGCTCAACAGAAAAAGAATCCAGTTCTGGTTTTTATTCTGTGCTCTAAGCCAATGATATATTACCAGCAGCTGTAACTGATTAACTTCTGGTCTTCACCGCAGAGGAGGGAACCCTTAACACACATTACAAACACCTTTTCCCTGCAGATCTTTGTCTTCTCTCCTGTAGAGTTTGCAGTAACTTGGTTACTGCTAATGTTAACAGCAAGTGTGATGGGTTCTCCTCATTGTCGATTTGTCTAGATTAGGAATCACCTGGGAGACAGGCTTCTCTGTCTTTGAGGGAGTTCAAGAGAGTTTGCCTAAGGAGAAATTACCTGCTCTGAAAGTGGTTTGGGACCATGGCCTAGACTGGGGTCTGGACTTAATAAAAAGGGAAAAAGGAAAAGGCTATATGACCTCCAGCATTCTCCTTTCTCTGATTCCTGATTAGACAAGATGTGAGAAAATTCCTGCCCACGTGCTTTCTCCACCTTTCCTACTTTAAATTGCTTCTTGTTGGGTGTTTGGTCACAGCCCTGAACAAGGCAACGAAGCTAGGAAGTGTCTTGGGTCAAGTTTTTATTTTCATCATGGCATTTTTATAAATCAAATTTTGCCATGTTTCCTTTCTTCACTAGATTCAAGAAAATGTCCTACAGAAGCAATTCACTGTGAACTGTCTCTCATTCAACACATACCAGTACACACACAAAAAAAAGATAGAGTATTTTGAAATGGGTATTAGGGTGGGCCTGAAAGTTCACTGATGTAGCATGTAAAATTGAATTAATGTGCTAACCTCCCATCATATCTCTGAAAAATGTGGAAATGGCTACATTGGAAATGAATGGCATCAAGAATACCACTAAAGCCCCAATGTGGGGAACGTTTGGCTAAAGGGGCAAGCATCTTTAAATACCATCATCTTCAATGCCTGGCAATCATGAGGAGGTAAAGGTGTGGCTGAATGCAACAGCACCTTGTCATTGTCATGCATGTGGAAGAATAAAGATAGCATAAATCATGGAGTGTGAACAAGCAGTTATCAAACAACATGGAAACAGTCCCCACAATGAACTGAACAAGATAACATCTATAGTTTCAGCTGGGAAATTTGACATTTTTCCTGAGTCAACTCAATTGCCAAGGTCCCAGATACAGAATAAACAACCTGGCTGAGCCTGTGTGGGATTTAAAAAATCTTAGTCCTGAAAGCTGTATGTGACAGGAACCCTCAGTCTTGGGCAAACTGGAGAAGTTGTGACTCTACTGATATAAAAAGAATATTTTTCTAACAATGACTGGGTCAGCAAACACTTAACCATGAGAGTTAATATCCCCTAAATATATGAAAAATAAACCTGTTGCTTATTTCTTTTCTTCCCCCCTGCAAAGGATATAGACTCTTTGCATGTATTTCATCAATAGATAGATATTATAAGGTAAATGATTAACTTACTAAACAGAATAGCTTGGATTTTGAACATGTCCCAAAGATCTATGTGTTCACAGAGTGGCCCTCAGCCTGTGGCTGTACAGGAAGTTGGTGGAGCCCTTCAGAGTGTTAGATTTCTTTGGGGGGAAATTAGGTAACTGGGAGCATTTCCTCAGAATGGACATTGGAACTGCAACCCGTCTCCTAACTCCTTTGGCTCACTGACTGTCATCAGGTGAGCAGGATGCTTCTATCATGTACTTTTAGCTTGATGTACCGAGATGTTTCAGGCCACAAGCAAAAGGAACAGACATCCATAGTCTAAAATTCTCTGAAACCATAGGCCAAAATAAACTTAGGAATTGATGATGCATATATTTCAACATGGTGGCAGAAAGCTGGATAGTATATTAGGTGTCAAGTCCTCTTTGTCTTGCTCCCCACACTCCTTCTTTTTCCTCTTCCTCTTCCTATTTTGTTTTGAAGTGCAGGGATAAGACAAAGGGTCTTGTTTTGCACGCTAGGCAAGTATTCTATCTCTTCGTTGCATCCCCTGCCTTAAATCTACCTTCTCACATCCAGAAAGGAGGAATCAGTAAATCATACCTTTGGTCCTCGAACAGGAAGTCCAGGTTCTCCTTTAAGACCAGGCATGCCAGGTCCTCCTCGGTCTCCCTATGCATTTTAAATAATATTGGCAAGGCTCTAGGTTACATGAAGAACTGCAGAAGTGCATAGTCAAAATTGACCACCAGTGTGTATAGAGCTTAATGTGTCCATCTCATCCTTCAGACAAATTTGAGAAACTCAACTGAAGAGTTAATAAATCTGTCTGTAAATGTTTCTATAGGTGTCTGGGAAAATCCACTAAAATGATATGTGACAATTGGACTTAAATATTTAGATGTAAGAATGCCTGGGAATTCTCTTAAGGCAGAGTGCATCTTTTCCTCCAGATCCTTGTAGATTTCCCTGTATGTAAGAACATTCTTACATGTGCTGAGGCCTGAAGATTGAGAGAAGGAACACAGAGTAATATGGCAAGCCTATTGTCAGGAACGAGAAGTCTGGCTTTTAGCCTGCATCTCTGTGAATATTTCTTAAGGTCTTCCCAAATTAAACTTCTAGATTAGTAGAACTATCATCAGTGACATAAAACTACATATGTATTCGACACCCCCTCCAACTTTAAAAAGTTCCAAGAATATAATATACCTTTGGTCCAGATGGTCCAGGAATTGAGGCTCCCGGCATTCCGAAGGGGCCCATAATGCCTGGCTCTCCCTGAGACAACCAGAAAAGCTGTTACCTTTCAAGTGGAGAAACTATATGCAGTAATTAGAGGAGGAAAAGAAAACAAATATCTACATATTTCAAAATATTCAAACCCCTGTCTCTATAAGTATGAATATGAAAATGATTGGAACATCCTTTGTAATCCACCTCTCAAGTTATTACCCTGAAATTTCTCAGTGCCTTTAAATAAATGTGTTCAATTAATTCCTGAATAGTGGGAATTATCTCTTGTGTAGCTTTTTACTGGCTAATAAAGATGAAGCAATCTGTGATGTCCATGTTTTATATTGTGCACCAAGAAGCTCATAGAAAAAAAATCTTGTATTTAATCATAGAAATAGTCTCCAGCATAAGTTTTACAGTACATGGCTAATTTAAAAACCATTTTGCTTTGTTGCTTATACTGTCATGGCTCCTGTTATATCGGTATTCCACTGTATACATCCCTTTTTAGAAACAGAGATTATATATTTTATTTAAAAATTGAACAGGGAAATTGAAACATCTTTCTCTCTTGGTTTCCCCCCACTTTCCTACCCTCCCTCTATCAAGTTCTTCCCTCTGCCTCCATTTTCTCTAATATCGAGTCCCCAAGACTCAAGAAGTAAAATGGTAGTGTCTGTGTCTCACCTGAATCTAGATCAGTGTTCCTCAGATACTAACACTTACAGATAATGTTTCTAAATACCCAGCACCCACTTACAAGCCCCAGAAATCTAGACTTCGTAGATCTAAAGGATGGGATCCAGGAATATGAATTTTTATAAGCAGCTCTGGGGATTCTGACACAACTGTGGTTAACACACTTTGAGAGATTCTGTTCTAAGGCACTTGTTACTACACACCCCAACGTATTCAAAATGACCCACTGGGGAAGAGAAAGAAAATATCACAACTTAATATCTTTTTTCTCCACACAAAAAATTATATTTTACATTATTTACATAACATTTTAAATATAAATTAGCAAAGTGGTTTATACATTAAAATTGTAACTAAAATATGAGCAAATTTATATTGGAATGTGGTCAAATTTTTACTGGCAGGTGTTTGTAATCAAGGAAATTTGGAAATTACTGTTCCAGAATAAGGAGGAGGAAATTACAAAGTGTGTGTCAAAGTCAGCCTGCATTAGGTTTTGACAGCCTTGAACTAAAGACTAATTTTCACATTTTCAAGCAGTTATAAATCTACGTGCCTACACAACAAACTCAATTTTGCTTCTTGGCAGACAAAGCTGAACTATGTTGTATCTAGCCCTTTAAAAACCACCAACAACAAACAATATAAAAATGGTGGAGGCCTGTCTTAGAGACTGAACTATTTCTATGCCATGCAAGGATCTCAGCTAACTCCATAATTCCTCCTTTTCCTGATGTGTGCGTCCTTAAATCTTGGTAGCATGAAGTGGGTCATCTCATTTTTTCTAGGAGCATGTTCCTCTTCCCAGCTGGCACCTCTGCTGTGGGAGTTCTCCACAGGACAGCCTACTGACTGAGCACACAGCCTACTGGGACCTACTTCATGCCACAGCATGTGTGTGCTCATCCTTAAATCCAAACCTGTGGATATGGCACATGACACCTGATTCATGCTCTGGCAAAAGATGAACCCGCATCCAATCCTCTGACAAATGAGCAAAATGTTAGTTACAATTTTCCACTAAAGACAGGTGAATGGCTCAGCAGCAGGTAAAGCCTCTTGCTGCCACGCCTGACAACTCGAGTTAGATTCCTGGACTCCACATGGTGAAGGAGAAAACTGGCTTCCACAAGTTGTCCTCTGACTTACACACACACACACACACACATACACACACACACACACACACTGTGGCACACACACACATGCACACCATGGCACATGTACACACACACACACACCATGGCACATGCACACACACAAATAAATAAATAAATAAATCTTCACTAAAACCAGGGTTAAGACAAAAATTATGTTTCTAGATTTATTACTTTTAAAACATGGAAAGGCTTCATTATGTTTTAAAATATGGCGGTTTTCTTCATCTTTAAAACATCTTCTATTAATACACCCAATTTATTTTGAATAAGACTAGCTACAACATAAAAAGTAACACCTCTTTGATAATGCTAATAAAATGTATTTCTTCCACAGTGACAATTCTTCCTAATGTGTCTCTTGAACTACTTTGTGACCCCTTTAGGAAACAAGGATCCCTGAGTTTGTCCCCAAGAATCTACTAAATGCAGACCTCAGAGACACTGGGGGAAAAGACCAAGACACCTGGCTTTCTAACAATCTCTCCACACCAGTGATGGGCATTGAGCAATATGACCCATCATGGCTCTACAGGCAATCCTGTTTTGTTACACTCCTAACACTAGTTTTCAAAGCTCACTTTTTTTTTCAGGGCTGGGGAGGTGGACCTACAGTTAAGAGCACTCGTAGATCTTACAGAAGGCCTGGTTTCTGTTTCTAGCATCAACATGGTAGTTCATAGCTGTGCCTAACTACAGTTCCAGGGATCTGATACACTTTTCTGACCTCCAAGGCTACCAGTGATCTATACGGTACATATCCGTAAATGCAGGTAAAATGTACACACATAAAATAAAATTAATAAACCTAATAAAAACTTCAAAAGAAACTTTCTCTTCATTTGGATTTCAAACATCCTCACCTGGTTTTTGATAACCCACGTCTTCCTGGAGACATAAACTCTTGAGATTACCTTCCCAGTTTGCTGACATCAAGGACACCATGTTCTCTCTCACTAAGCTTCACTTACTGTGTGCCTCACTCTCCACTTCCCCCTTAGCACCCAGCTCTGGACGATGTGGACCATGGCCTTTATCTTCCGTTTCACAGCAATGATTTTTCTCTCAGAGGAACTCCTGCGTCAAGCATGCACCAAATACCAGAGATTGTTGAGAGCTGACTGTATTGCCACCATTGCTCTGGCCACGTGAGTGACTGGCTCATATGTCACAAAGCAGAGCAGCTTGGGACAGCCCTTCTAAAGCTTCTCTTCAGTATGCCTGTCAATCAATGTTGGGCTTACTGTCTAGCAAAATAACATGGCAGGGAAGGATGTGCTATGGCCCTACCTTTACCCCAGTTTCTCAACATGTGGCAGTTCCTAGAGATGGCTGGCAGTCTGATTATCCCCCAGAAGCACAGATAATTGGATACATTGTGAGATCTCTTTATTTCATTCTATTATGGTCTGGAATGAAAAGTAGTCTAAGGACATTTTTCCTCTCGGGGTTTTTATTGTGTATTTGTTGGGAAGGAAACGCGTAATCAAATTTGAAGTGGAAATTTAATATTCTATTAAAACCAGACATAATTACCATGTCCTCGAAGCACAGATGAGAATATGAGAAACATACCTTTGGCCCTTCGGGTCCTGGAAACCCCCTCTGTCCTTGATTTCCTTTGCTCCCTTTCTTTCCTTCATCACCCTGACAGAATAATTACAAAAATACAGAGGTCGTGTTAACACACCATCCTCTGGCCACATGGCTCCCACATCAGCTTTCGAATACCAGCTTTTGAGATATCGGCCTGAGCGCAGCCTAGCCACCCAAGGCTTGTGAAAACTTCTCAAACACCTGCTCACTCTTTATCATTCATTCAAAATAATCCGAGATTCATTGCATCTAAGTTCTGAATCTCAACAGAACTTTTGTCTGGACTTACAAGTCTTCTGCCCCGTTGTACTGTGCACAGATTGTTCTGATACACGCGGCATTTCAGAAAAGAGATGTGTTGTGTTTTTTTTTTTTTAATCCTGCCTCTCAATTTTCATGCTATTTCCATTTAAAGACATTAAAAGAGACATTTTTCAAATCAAGGCCCCATCTCTTCCTCAGTGGGGAGTCTAGTTCCCTCTATAAAAGAAGGCCCATAATTTTGTTGGTAAGAAGATACTCAAGCAGTAACCTGCAGCAGAGCTGGAAACTGTCTCCTGCTGCTTCTCAGCGTGGCTGAACTCAGCAGTGTTCCCATGACATGAAAAAGTCTGCTCCCTTCCACCAAGGCCTCAACAGCATTAGAGTTCTCTCTCTCTCTCTCTCTCTCTCTCTCTCTCTCTCTCTCTCTCTCTCTCTCTCCCCTCTCTCCTCCCTCTTCCTCCCCCCTCTCTTCATAAGGCTGTCCTGGGAGGCACTATATATCCATATGTGGGCCCAAGTCAGTGAAGGAATCTCTCCTTAAGTTTGTGACTGAGATTCTTGGCACATTGCTGGTACACCAGGTTTAGCCACAGTTTTCAAGCAAATATCACAATCGCCTGGAGGGCTTGGTAGAGCACAGATGTCTAACTCCCATGTCCAGAATTTTCTAATTTAAGTCGTCTCTATGAGGGACTGATAATTTGCATGCCAAACGTTCATGGGTGATTTTGACCCAGCTGATCTAGGGACTACAGCTTGAAAGCCAAGGGACCACATACTAGCCCATCAACAAGAGAATGCTCTATAAATCAAAGAGGCTCCAACTGCATCCACAATGATGCAGTTACCTCCAGAGAGTTAACTGAACACAACAGGTGCAGAGCCACATGTCACTCACGGCCAGCACTGGACAGCATCATGTGGCACTGCTGTATTTGTGCTGCGCTCTCCGTGGTGAGGGGGACATTGTGGTGCTGATTTTGTCCCTGCTTTGTTGCCCATTCTATTAGGTTTCCTCACTCAGGGCTCATGGGCTTTCTCTCTGATGACTCTCTCCAGCCACCTCATATTTTAATCCTTAGATCTTTCTCAGAGACACTATCCTACCTCATCTTCTCACGTCTGATTATTAACAGGTCAGTATTTCTAAATATATCATGTTTTGAGAAATGTTCTTTGCCAGGCAGTGGTGGCGCACACCTTTAATCCCAGCACTTGGGAGGCAGAGGCAGGCGGATTTCTGAGTTCGGGGCCAGCCTGGTCTACAGAGTGAGTTCCAGGATAGCTAGGACTACACAGAGAAACCCTGTCTCAAAAAAAAAAAAAAGAAAAAGAAAAGGAAGGAAGGAAGGAAGGAAGGAAGGAAGGAAGGAAGGAAGAAAGAAAGAAAGAAAGAAAGAAAGAAAGAAAGAAAGAAAGAAAGATGTTCTTTGTCTTCTTGTTTAAAGAAAAAGTTGATAGGTTCAAGTGGTGGAAATTGTACTTTCTCAGGGTTAAGGGTTTGATCTTAGACAATACTTTTACAAGGCCAATTAACTATATTTTAACAGAATTATAAATAGAATACTAGTGTGTATGCAGTGTGATTGATAACTCTGGCACCTTAGAGGTGGTATGTTACTGAAAGTTTCATCCAATGGGAGAACTCATATCCTCTCATCTTGACATACAAAGATACTATTAAAGTAGCATTTCTAGAGGGCCTAATGTGAAATTGTCACTTTACTTACTTATTTGTTTTATACTAGGAATCCACTTCATGGTCATGCACATTCTCTCACTAAGCTACAAACCCTGTCACCCAATTGACATTTAATGCGGTGAAGTGTCTTACTATTAGGTGAAAGCCTATAAATATTTTAATAAACTTTACATACTTTCAAATTGTAACAATGTGTCTTGTGACTTCTTTTCATTTCCTATGTTTTCTTTAAATATCAGTTGAGAAAACATGTGTTGAATTCTTCTCTATGCTGGAGCTTAAGATGGATGTAGGAAAATAAAGATGAATAATATGCACTTGTCTTCTTCCAAAAGCTCACAAGACAGTGTTCGTGATTTGAAGCAAGATGTAAGCATGTTTGACATAGCAAGAATGTAAGTCAGATCTCTCTTAAATTGGCTCTTTTGACTGGGGACCAGCACAGGGACAGCTGCTTCCTGTGAGCTGTCATTTGCATACCTTGGGGCCAGGCTGTCCTTTCCCAGGCATTCCTTCTGGGCCTCTTGTTCCTGGAAGCCCAGCTTCTCCCTGGAGGAAAGGACACCAATGCCTCAGTTGGTTCATGGAGGACAAAATACAGAACCCACCTGTGTCTCCTCTCATTGCCAGGGAATTTGACTTGGACCACCCCCCAAAACACACCATACCTTCGTTGTCATCTCAGAATTAAATTGGAAACTTATCAACGAATAAATTAACATTAAGCTCCCCTTTACCCAGAGCAGCTGAAATACCACAGAGATCTCCCATCTCCGCCAATTTCCAAAGCGCTAAGTTCCCTTTCCTCTGGCTCTTTGCTCACATTTAGTAGTTTTTTTTTTTCAACAAGAAAGTCTTTCCACCTCATCATCTGCTATTTTTCAGCAGTTTTATTAAAAACCGAGTATTTCAAAATGTCAACACAGAATAGTTCAGGACATCTTTACAATAGCCTTAGCTTCCCAGATGCATCTACAGGCTCACTCTTTTGAAGGATGCGAGGTAGTTTTGTTTGAGATTAAACTGATGTGATTTTCAGAACCATGGAACAAAGTGGAAATGCCCAGGCCAAAGCACCAGCTAGAACTAAGAGTACATGGGCCACCAGGGCCATGGAGGAAACAGACGCTTTCTGGGGTAAAGGGAAAGAAAGGTAGTTTTTACAAACACTGTTTCCTGGTAATCTAACCTCAGGTCCTGGAGGACGACAGTGCTGGTATGATCCCACAGTTTTGACCCTGATGATATTTTAAAAACATAAGATTACCTTCTTTCCAGAGGCCCCATCTTCCCCTGGGACTCCGGGCTGTCCTGGGAGCCCCACTGTGCCTGGCTCCCCCTGGTGGATAAAAAAAATATTTTTTCAATGACAAGTCCTTAAGGTGTACCCTTTTGTGTGTATGTGTGTGTGTGTGTGTGTGTGTGTGTGTGTGTGTGTGTGTGTGTGTACTTCATTTTGAGTTATTGGCTAGGCTATATCCGAGATAAACACCTCTGAACAAAGAAATGTGATTAGCAACGAAACTTCTCAACTTTGGGCAAGTTACCTAACCCTTCTGTTTTTCAGTCTTTTGCTATGGGTTGAATTGTGCCGTCTCTGAAGATTTCAGTGTAGTTAGAAATAGGGTCTTTATAAATATTATCAAGTTAATATGAGGTTATTAAGCTAAGTCCTAGCTCAGTATGACCGGAATCATGATATGGCCTGATAAAAAAAAAAAAAAAGCGGAAAACAGACATCAGAGGCAAACGTGGAAGAGGTGCAACAGCCACAAGCCTATGAGTGCTGAGAACTGACAACCACAATGAAAAGCTTAAAAGAGGCCAGGAAGGAGTCTTCCCTGTAGGGTTTGTTGAAGGCATGGCTATAGATATCTTGATTTCAGACTTGCCGCCTCTAGAATTACTAGACAATAGATTTCTGGTTTTCCAGGGCACTAAGTCTTTGGCCTAGTCACATCTGCTCTAGGAAAGAGCCTTTTATTGGACTAAAAGGGGGAATTGTAGAGAGAATATCTTGTGTATTGTATGGATGCATCACCTGTCAATTAAAAAGCCTATGGCCTGTGGCATAGTCAGGAAATAGAAGGTGGTACATCTGAGAGGAAAAAGAATTCTGGAATAGGCCCAGGTGAGAGATTTGCCAGGAAGATGTGATGAGACAGACACATGGTACTTGAGCACAGGTAACTAGCCACATGGCAGAATGTAGATTAGAATAAGTGGGTTATCTTAAATTTTATCTAGTCAGAGAAGAGCCTGGCTATATGGCCAAGGCATTTGTAAATATATTCTGAGTCAGAGTCTTATTTCTGGGAGCATGGGGCTGGGAGGAAGAACCAGGACCTAACTTCTACAATTAAAACATTAAGCCTAATGTAGCAATGCTATTAGAGAACAGATCTAGTGATTGAAAGCCTCTAGATCAATGGTTCTCAACCTGTAGAGCATCTTGCATATCATATACTTAATCACAATACATAACAGCAGCAAAATGACAGTTATGGAGTAGCAACAAAATAATTTTGTGGTTAGGGGTCACCACACCATGAGGAAGTATCTTAAAGGGTCACAGCATCAGGAAGGTTGAAAACTACTGCTCTAGATTTTTCCCCAGGTAGCAAGGCTCTCATTGGCTATTTAGCCAAGACCCACTAAATTTTCAAATCTTTGGAGAACAGGGTCTCTAATTTACACAAAGCTTTCAAAACACAACACAAAACAGAGAAAGAGACAAAAATCTATCCATTTTGATTCAAGCTATCCAGTTCATTCCAAGTCCAAGTGTATATACTAAGCATGTTTATTTATTATAGGCTAATAACACTATGAATAGTTATTTTTAAAGGATGAACCATCCTTAATGAAAGTTTAACTGAGTGAAGTATCCTTAAAAAGGAAATACCATTATTAACTTACCTAAAAGAATTTACCTAAAAAAAAATGTGTTTACTTAAAAAAAGAAATGGTTCAACAACTAAAAACTCTATTAATATATCAAGTTAACAGTGTAAAAAGGAAAAATTACTACAACTATTTTAGTAGCTATTGAACTTGACAGAAATTCATTATTTATTTGTAACTAAGCAAAACTTTGGTAAAAGTTGAAATAGAGAGAATTTCTTTGACTTAAGGGAATATTTCAAAGATTTAAAGTATCATGCACTTTTGTTTTTATTCAAATAATATGATTATAGGTAAAAGAAAAGGTAATGAGTACATCAATCAGAAATAGTAAGTGATTTCACAGAGTGACTTTATACAAAACTCAACATGCCAAAAACTAAAACAAACCAAGTACTTCTCCAATAGCCTGTAGTAGATAATTAGAAGTTGTTGGAAAGAGAATGATTCGTACTGCCAAGATTTCTTTTGGGGAGCCTGGGAATGAATGACTTTATGGGGTAGAAGATATTTATAGAAGAAGTGAAAATATTTTTCTGGAAAGTTAGAAATCCTTACTCTATAATTGGAAGAACTCAATAACTAATCTTTAGATTTGATAAGATATTTTATTAAATTTGACAAGCTAACCTAATCCTAAAATGTACTAGAATGAACAGAAAGCAAGCAAGAAAGATAAGAGCATTCTTCTTGTTAGGTGATGTTGTTTTTCCCCCTTGAGAAAAGTTTTTATGTATCCCAGGTTGACCTCTAGACTTTCCCCCAGGTAGCAAGGCTCTTATTGGCTCCCTAGCCAAGCCCCACTGAACTTGACTGTCTGATTCTCTTGCCTCTGCCTCCTGAGTGCTGGAATTACAGACATGTACCACCACACAGGTTTATATGGTGCTGGGGACTGAATCCAGGGCTTTCTACATGCTAAGCAAGCACTCTTACCAACTGAGCTGTATCCCGGTGATAAAACATATTTTAAATTAGGTGGAATCAAGACATGAAGGCAATAGTACATAGAAATACAAATAGAGGGAACAGAATAGAAATCTAAACACTGATTATTATTGACATATACAGGTAAATTGATAAAAGATATGGGTGCCATTACAAACCGGTGTGACAAAATAGTTTTTCAACAGTAAAATAGAGACACATTGTCAATACAGGGAAACCAGATTCTTCACACTGAGCCCCCGCCCCCACCCCCGCACACACACACACAAAGCTAAAAGACAACTTTAAAAAGTAAAGCATAAAAATTTCAGAAAACTATGTGAGAATACTTTCATGACTTGAACGTGTTTTAAAATAATATTTTAAAAGCACAAGGCATAAAAATGAGGAAAAACACATCAAAATGTCAAACTATACACTAAAAGGATAAATGGCAGTTACACCCTAGGGAAAGATATTTGTAATCCTGCCAAAAAAGCTTAGTATCCAGACATATAAAGAACTCAAACGATGAAAACCTAGCATAAAGTACTGAATATCTACAGGAATCTACCTAGAGAAAATTGAAGGTCCCCTGAGCACTTGAAAAAGCTGTTCATTTAGTTTCCAGGGAATAAAAATTAAAATGATGAAATGTATTTTTGTATATTTTGTATTTTTTTTTCAGTTTAGACAAGGATATGCTGTGAATAAGAAGAGGTAACATGGTATTCCTGCAGCATCCAAACAGCGGACTGGGTGTTCTGTGACTTTACGGTTGCACCTTTGTGTGGTTTTTAAAAGACTGGCATATGCAAAGGAAAATGTGGTTATGGTAGAGCATAAGTGAGATAGGAGAAGCACGTTAACTACCACAAGCAGGAAAGAGAGTAAACTTGAAATGAGATACTGTCATACAGTGAAGTTCTTTTTTAAGTGAGAGAACCTTAAGATTATTGAAAAAATTGGAATTTAAACCTAGGTGGTCTAACTGAAGATCCTTAACATACTGTGGACTGTCTCTCTAAATTGACATATAAATTATATACTACATGTGCATACATGTACACACATATATATTTTTATTTCTGTGTACACACACATATATATATCATAATTAGCACTTAACATAGTGTATATTATATCAAAGCCATGCAAATATGACATCTTTTATTGCTTGATTAATACAACAATAATGATAATAATAATAATAATAGTACAATGTTAGGATTTTTTGTGATTATCTCTTATATATATGTATGTTCTTGTGAAGCTTACATCTGATGTAATCTACTACCCAAATGTTTATAAGACTCTGCCAATGATAGGCAAACAATGAGAAGTCCAAAGCTCAGTGTAGCTCACTAGAGTCTTTATACCTTACGGTTAAGTACAGAACCTATGACAGGTACAGCAAGTAGCAATTCACCCTTCACCCATTCAGCACTGCTTGAGGTATACCATGTGGTCAAAACTGGCATTCAATATCAAACAAGATGAACATGGTTCCTGCCCAGAGGGAAGTAGGAGTTTCCTAACAACTCCTTCCAATAGAAACACCAAGAAAACTGAGCAAGTAATAATTATACTTTTCTCCCTAGCCATATTTTAAAGTTAAGAGAAACTAAGGATATACATTTAAATGGTGGATGCGTGTTCTTCCTTGTATTCACGTGTGAAGGAAACCTTGCATTGTATAATGTAAATGGCTTAGTAGCATCTTAGAAGCAATCAGCTCACCTTTGCACCCTGTACTCCAATTCCCATTGGTCCTCTAGGCCCTGTGGGTCCCATCTGGCCTACTTCTCCCTGGGAAGGAAAGAATATTTAAATATTGAAGCAAAATAAAACTAATACATTCCTGCCTTTGATTTCCTCAGAACTTTTGTATATCAACAAACTAAAATGGTCAAAGTAAAAATATACTTAATTCACACACAAATACACACATGCACAGACATAGTGCTAGTTACATGTTAAGTCCATTCAGTTACATGGATTTTTATTGCGTTTGACTTAAAATATAGGCATGTAGTATACACCTGTTGGGACACCTTGAAAAAAATAGTTCCCTTATCTAACAGTTAAATATACACACGGAGTGCCCAGGTGATCTCTGACCAAGAGCGACAACCAGAGATCATCCTGAGCTCTCGGTGATGAGGCCTAAGTAAAACCTCAAAATATATACACCTATAATCTCAGCACTAGGGAGGCAGACCGACACAGGGTGATTCTAAGTATCAGAGACTAACCTAATCTACACAGAAAGATCTATTCTTCCCTCACACCCCCCAAAGAAACAAATAAACAAATCTAAAGGGTAGAAATGATGTCTTTCTTCTTATATGTATGCTCCACGGTGAGCAAGCACCTCTGAGAAGTACCTTTCTTATTTATTTATTTATTTATTTAACAATGAATAGTGATTCTTGAAAAAAGAGGCAGTAATAACTGCCTCTTCTCAAGGGATAAAAAAGAATTCCAAATTAAGGGATAATCTGACTCCAACGTGGAAGGTAAACTCTTACACTTTAGATTATCCTGTCTCCATCTTTTTCAGGTTCTGGAACTTGACCCCACTGATACAGGTGAGAATGCAGGGCCACCAGCCCAGAGAAGGCTGCCTATTAGCACTGCTAGAATGCGGTCTCAATAATTAAAAATACAAACAAGATATAAATAAAGCTTATGCAAATTAAAGCATCCATCGTAAAGCAAAAAGAATGTTAGACTAAGTCATTAATAATATCAGTATTATTTGGCATAGAATGTTCTTATTTTCAAGTTAATTCCATCTGTTCTTTTGCAGAGTCATTGAACATTAATCATAAACAGCAACTATACCATAAATGTACTAAACATTTCTGTCACTTAGAAAATTACCTTAGGACCAGGTGAGCCTTGTCCTGGGGGTCCTTGTGGACCGGGTGGACCAGATGGACCTTGGATCCCCTTCAGGATAAAAGTTTTAAATGTTAGTGAAATTAAGACATGGAGAACAGTCTTGTGTCTTTTAGAGTGAAAGTTTAGCTCCCCATAACAAATTGACTGGACAGCTGGAAGCTTCTAGTCAAATCCCATTGCTTAAACCTAATGCATATCCTTTCCTTCTATGATAGTAAGAGAAATTTCAGTTAGCCCACATGTATACTTGGAATAAATCTCATGCTTCCTGTAAACAACTTTAATCCCAGGATTTGGGAGGAAGTAAGAGGACAATCTCTATGAGTTTGAGGGTATCCTGTTCTATATAGTGAATTCCAGAGCAGTCAACGCCTACATAGTAAGAGCTTGTCTCACAAAACAAAATCAAAGTACATTCTGCCTCATCCTTTGTAGAGGTCAGATGTGGTTAAATGGACCTGACTTTGGCTGTTAGGATGTGGGTGTGGCATGATGTATGCACATTCCCATTCATTCTAAAGGAAGAAGCACTCTGTCCTTCTCTCCATCCCGTGGATGGAGTTAAACCAAGTAGATGAAGAAAGCTGTCCAGGGAGACAGATTAACAAGAATGAAAATGCCTGGACCCTTGACGACACTGATAAACACAGCCTTTTCCCAGCTTGCAATTTTCAATATAAAAGGGAAATTCCATAGTGCTAAACAAATCCACAGCATTTTCTTCCTGCATGTATATATGTATTTCTTTCTGCATGTATATATGACATGCAGAGAACCATATTTCCCCATTAGACACAATGGCATATTAAAGATCTGGACCCTAAAAAGCAAGCTGTCAGACATGAAAGTGAAACATGTTTAAATACACACACTCCTCACCATACTGTGTAGGTAAATTGAGGTAGAGGAACATCGGACTTAACGAACTTCTCTTCTGGACAAATTTCTCTAGGTTACTAGGAGTTTTCTTTGTAGAGAATGGGAAGGGGTTTGGTTGCAGCTTCCTTTACTCTGACCTTAGAAGGAGGATTTCGATGAAGGCACTTATACTTTGATTTTGGTTTGGAGGACATGGGGGGGGGGGAGAGACTGACTTAGTCCTGAGGAACCTAAAATATCCTGTGGGAGCTCAAAGAGGCCAGATTGGGATCATCTTGTGTACCCAGAGTTTGTCAGAGCTGAGGCATGTTAAGAGCTTCCTGTTGATGGAATGCATTACAAGTAGGAGGCAAGGGTGGCTTGGAACTGTCTTGAATCTTGTCCAGGTGACCAAGAGGACAAAACAACTGCAGCAGAGAGAACAAAGGCTTCAGCAAAAACAGAGGCTGATAGGAAGTGCAGCCGGAGGAAGGTTTTCATCCACATCCTAGGAAAAATGGCCAAAGGGCCAATGAAAGAGTTGCACCAGTGAGAGGTCAGAGCACTTGTCTCCCAAACCCTGACAGCAAAAGCCATGTACCGCAGAAACAATCTAGAAAGAACTTTCATGTTCTCCTGCCAAGTCTCTCTCTACTTCAGCCTAGGAGAAAAGATCCCCTCCAGCCTGTAACACATAATGAAGATTAAGAGGAAGTTAAGAGTCACCAGGTGCATTTTGTTTCCAGATACCAAACTATTATTTGATATTTGCAACATGCAGCAACCTTACAACTGCCATGGTGTTAAAGTGATCCAAAGTGCTCAGCTGGAAACTTCATTAAGTGGCAGGAAAGAGAAGACATGACCCCCACTGGGGCATAATTATTAAAGACTATCAAGAGAAAAACAATGAAAATATGCTTGCTTGCATCCCACAAACTGTAACTGTAGAAAGTGTTTACAGAACACATTAATTGATACTTATGTAATAAAAAACATCAACTGTTTGCTCCAGTTAGATAATATAGCTGCTTGTCTTTTGTAAAATATAAATATTGGGGTTGGAAAGTTGGCTCAGTGACAAAGAGCACTTGCTAATCTTACAGGATATTTAAGTTCACAGTACCCAAATGGCACTGACAATCATCTATAGCTCAATTCTGGGGAATGTGGTGCCTTATTCTGGCTTCCAGAATGTAGGGAAGGACTCATACATATAAGATAAAAAGCAAATATCCCTTGTGTATGATTCATGAGACTGAGCAGTCCACATAATTTAGGGGAGCTACAGTAGTTCTTTTTTTTTTCAACTTTTATTAGATATTTTCTTCATTTACATTTCAAGTGTTATCCAGAAAGTTCCCTATACCCTCCCCCCTCCTGGCCCTGCTCCCCTACCCATCCGCTCCCACCCCTTGGCCCCAGCATTCCCCTGTATTGGGGCATATAAAGTCTGCATAACCAAGGGGCCTCTCTTCCCACTGATGGCCAACTAAGCCATCCTCTTCTATATATGCAGCTAGAGACACGAGCCCAGGGGGTACTAGTTAGTTCATGCAATAAGAAGGTGGATATCCCAACTTCTGGGGAAGTCGAGGAACCCATGAAAGAGATCGAGGAAGATCCTTGGGAACCCTGTGTTCCATCTAATAGCTGACCGTGAGCTTCCACCTCCATGTTTGCCAGGCATTGGTATATTTTCCCCCGAGACAGCTATATCCGGGCCCTTTCAGCACCATCTTTCTGGCATATGCTAGAAGAAACTTCTCTAAGTTTTATAGCTACCCACAAATATCACTCAATAAACAAGGAACAAAATACCATAGCATGTACATGGGGCATTTGTTCCTGTAGGTATTGTAGAACCATACACATATCTGTATATGATTACTTATATTCTATTTTATTCTGTGAAACATGATTAAGTCTCTAATATATATAATGAAATTTACATGCCATCCAAAGGACATTGTCTAAGGGTTGCTAGAAACAGATTTAATAGATGAACACAGAAATACATTTCTATAAGCAAGTAATACAGGAAGAAATGATGAGAACAAGAATATGCTAGACTAAGGTTACAAACAGAACTAAAAGGCTGTATGAACAGAGATTAAATTTATGTAGTATTTATGCCATTTCTCTTAAAAACAATAAATAATGCTTTCTTGGTGCAGAGACATTTACAAATACTATATTCCATTAATTCTCCTACCCATTAAAGGTCAGCCCCATAAAGACATTTTGCCTTTAAGTTTTTATTATTTTCTTTTGTTTTTTATTTTCTTTTGTAATGAAGAAATACTAACAAAATAAATAAATAACAATTTCCATCAAGAACTGGCATTAAAGGAAACAGGAGTCCAGGAAGCCACAAGTGGGAGGTCCAGAACCCACAGACCATCTGGACGGACTGGTCCCTCTTTGAACTCATCTGAGTCCCAGATTTGTATCTCAGCCCCAACAAACCACAAAACCCAGGATGTAACAGTGCTGCCAGGATCCCAGGACCAGAAGGTATCCCTGCAGGGCCCAGCAGGCAAACTGCAGATCTTGTGAGTCAGTCTGGCCTCATCAGAAGCCAGAATGCCCCGTTCTTAATTATTACCTCAATACTTAGTCACAGAACGACCTTGATGTCTTCTGCACCTTAATGCTCCTAGCATATAAGACTGGGAACTCTGACAAGCATGAGGAAGTGAGAAAAGAAGTATTTGCCAACATCACTGTTTCCTGGGATGACAAATATGTAGTAATAATGATAAAGAATTCTTAGAAATAAACTTGACATTACAGGTCAACAATGAGATTTGGAATTACCTCCCTTGTCACTTGAGGTCAAGGAAGTACTATGAAGTCTCCAGGCCACATCACGATTCAAACTGTAGCCATAAATTCTAATCCAATGTGCTTGCCACTTTGTAACTAGAGCAATAAATCTGTATTTGCTGGGGGCTTTGATTAAATGAGAGTACATGGCTAAAAGACAGAGAGTGAACAACAGCAGATAGTGCTGATGTCTCGGCTTCAAACTATTAACACTTGACAGTTTTCCGGCTTCCCCAAGTATTAGAAGGTTTTAGAAGCAGTTCTAGCTCTGAGCATATAGACATCCTTTTCTTCTTCTGACTATAAGAGGCCCCATGTCCTTTACAAATAAATCCCACTGCGGGCTGCTTCTATTTGGGAAGGATGTCTTTGAATTAAGTCATCACCTCTGATTCTGGTACTTAATTTAAATCGTAATGCTATAGTTAGGTAGGTGAGTGGGGGGGGGGGTGAAACAAAAACACGGCACCAAGAAACACATAATTTATTTGGTTTTGTTTTTGTTTTTACTCTCTGAAAGTTTAAATTATAAAATTATAGCCTCATGATACTATTGTACCCTTTCCTGCATTATTCTGAACCTAGACCCCAGTGGAATTCAATTGCCATGTGAACACAGATGCTTGAGCCTGGCCTAAACACAGGGCTGAGATGAAATATTTGCCACCATGTAAGAAGCAGCAAGTACCGCTTACCTGCTCGCCTTGGCTTCCAATACCAGGAATACCCGCTGGTCCTTGGGGTCCCACAGGTCCCAAATCTCCCTGTCAAAATATAAGTAGACAAAACTTCATTTACCCAGGCCTTGATAATCTAGAACTGACCTAGATTAAAATCTATGTTGATACTTTTAACAAATTCAACATGGAAAAAATCCAATCTTCTCATCCTTTCTATAATTTATAGTCCAAATGTACCAAAACAATTAGTGGTATATTCATTTTTTTATCCAAATTTTTTATCTTTAGTGAAATTGATATTATCTATTTTAGTTTTTGACATTATAATATAATTACACATCTACCCCCTCCCCTGCAAACCTTCTCATATACCCCTCCCTGCTCTCTTTCAAATTCATGACCATTTTTTATTAATTGTTGCTATACATATATGTGCATATGTATATGCATAAATATTCCCAAATACATAAGATCAACCTAGAATTTGCATCAATTTACGTTTAGTAGCCACTGCCACTTCTCTCACATCCCAAACCATCTAAAATTACTATAAAGACTAAAATCTTTCCTTAGGAATAATATTTAATAATATTTAAATGTATAAAATTAGTGAAATGTGAGATAAAATGAGATTTGAGAGACAAACTGGGGGAAAGTATTTTTAAATTCTTCCAATAATATGTCAAAATTTATGTATGAAAGGCAGCAAAATGAAAGAACTGAAGAAACTTCTCTGAGAAAACTAAGTCGAAGTTGCCAGGGAGGACAGGTGTGGTGGTACGCACCTCTAATCCTAGCACCCAGGAAACTGAGGTAGGGGGATCTCTGTGAGTCAGATACCAGCCTAGACTACATAGCAAGTTCCCAGCCAGCCAGGGTTGCATAGTGAGACCCTGTCTCAAAAAATGTTTATGTGTGTGAAGGATCAGAATTGACCATTTGTTTCAAGTCTTCTACAAGTTTTTTTGAGTGCTCACTATGTTCTAGGAACACAGGTCACACATATGTGCTAGGAACACAGGTCACACATATGTGCTAGGAACACAGGTCACACATATGTGCTAGGAACACAGGTCAAACATGGGGAAGATAGGTCCAAACAGCTCCAAGTTTCCATTCTCAGTGGAGTTACAGAACAGAATGATTAAGGACGGGTAAAAAGCATACTATTTTTAATCCTAAGCAAGGGAGGCATAAAAGCTCTAGAAATGCTGGGCAGGATGGCCTCACAGATGAAAAGGAAGGTGGACGTAGGAGGGGAGGATTTCAGACAGAACCCAAAGCTAGTGGAAGGATAATGGCTCACTTGATCTGAAACATCAAAAAGACAGCATGGGTGGGATGTCTGTCAATGAAGACGACTTCAGGCAGTGATGTCAGAGAAGTATGGCAGTGAGCCTGGCAGAAGTATCAACAGGGACTGACATGGTGGTAAGGACACAGGATCTCCTTGGAGAGAGAGAGAAACTGGAGATCAGTTTCATGCAAAAGAGTGAATGACTTAGAAGGACTCCCTGAGAGACAGTGTGGCATGTGCCAGCTCGTGGTCCTAGGTTAGTTATGAAGTAGAGATAACAGAATTTTCTCCAACTGAGAAGAATTGAGAAAGAAGCAAGGTTGGATGAGGGAGTGATGCTTAGACCTCAAATCCAGACTTGCTAAATTTGAAAAGCCTAAAACTGACATCTAGGTGAGGATACTAAGAGGGAGAGAACTGGACCAGGGACTTCAATTGGAGGGCCTTCACAATACGAACAATAGTTAATACCATGCCTGGGTGACTTTACCAAGAGACAGAGAAGGTCAGAGGCAAGTCCTTCTAGAACTTCAGCCTTTAGAGGTAAGAGAAATAGAACTGAGAAGAAGACTAAGAAGATTATCTAGAGAACAAGCAAAGAGAAGGCTTCAAAAGGGGTGAGGTCAAGTACGCCTACTGAGAACTATTCTGTTGAGCAGTGTGGACAAAATAGGCTTTGTGTCTGTTTCAATGGCAATGATATTTAGACTACCTCAGGGTGAGCAAATGGTTTTAGCAGGGTATTTGTAATTGAACTTAAGGCCTCATTCATGTGAGGCAAGCTCTCTATCATTGAGATACCATTTATTTTGATATACAAGCTCTTGTTAACCTTGAGCTTACTCCATGGTCCAGTCATGTTTTGAATTTGAGATCACCCTGCCTAAACTTCCAGAGTAGCTGGAAGTACAGGCATGTACCTCCAGGCCCAGGTAGCAAGCCTTTTCTTATAAGATTAGATAATGAATCTTGACAGCCAAAATAAGGTCTGTTGTGTGATTAAAGGTTGCTGCTTTAATGGTATATAAACAGGCCATAGGTAAAAGGTAAATATCCAGGTATGGCTGTGTGCCAATAACACTTGGTTCAAAAAGATAGGCAGGGAACTTGGACTAAATAGTTATTTATAAACAAAATCACATAATTGGACCAGGCTTTATATAAATTAAAGAATGTGAAACTTATGTCAAAGCATTCCCTAGAATAAAACTTTGTCCAGTTCTGATTCAGAGATAGACTGTTCTGATTGAGAACTTGATTTCTTCTCCAGGGGGCTCTGAACTAAGTGGGTTTCATGCTTTGTCTAGTTTTATCATCTTTATAACTCCTTCCTGTGGCTGTACTTCTCAGATGACCTTCAAGAATCCCCACTATGTCCCATAACTTGGGATATGTCAGACGACAGTAGTTAGTTTCAGGTCTGCTGACTCCAGAACCTACCTCAAAACCAATAATCTGCAAATAGTCAGCAAAGAAATCAAAGGCTCCCTTTATACAGAGTTTCCAATTAAATGTCTAAGCTGCCGTCAATTATGAAACCAATTTAAATGTTTAAAAGCACAAAATGGGTAAAAAATGTGAGATATATATATATNTGAGAGAGAGGGGCCACCCTGGGTATCATCTCATTCTGATGCATCAAGTCTCTGCAGGGTTAAGTACATCCTCTCCCACTGAGGCCAGGCAAGGCAGCCTTGTTGGTGAATGCATTATACAGATAAACTTTAGAGAGAGCCCCTTCTCCAGTTGTTGGGCAACCTACATGTGGGCTGAGCTGCACATCTACCACATGTGAACCTTGGTCCAGTCATGGTCTCTTTTTAAAATTATGTATATGTATGTATGTGCATGGGGGGGGGGTGTGCCCATGCTGTGTGTTTGTATACATGTGTGTGTGTGTGTGTGTGTGTGTGTGTGTGTGTTTGTGTGTGTGTGCACTCATACATGCCTGAGCACATTTATACATATATAGCATGTATCATACATCTCCCCTCTCTGGAAACTTCCACTTCCCGTTGTTCTTTAGGGCTGATCACCTTCTGATGGTTTCTATCACCAGCTCAATTCTAACTAGCTTGGACTGGTTAGTGAGGGTATGTGGCTGAATGAGAGGTCACATACCACCAGACAGTGAATGGACCAAGAGAAAAGCAAGAATACTCTTTCATCAGGTCTGAGGAGAGTCAAATGAATACTGTTCAAATTTAAAGAATAGGTCACATACTGACTAAAATTGATGTATTGTCTAAAACTGAGTGCTTCTACTTTTTTCAACCAGTTACAACTCAACCAAGTTCCATTTTCCCATAATTTCTAGAGGAGATTTATTAAAATGCTCAATCATAAAATTATCTCCATTCCTGAAAGTTTCCAATCCAATGCCAGCCTGTGATTTTGTGAATGTTCCCCAAACCACCCAACACCAGCCCGAAGTCTATGGAAAGCCTAGCCCTGATCTTTGTCCATAGTTGCTGCAGGTCCCATCACAATAGGTCTCCCTCACTACATTGAGCCAATAACCTTTACCTAACTTTAGGCAGACTCTGATAGTCCCTGATAAAGGACAGCAAAGCTACTTTTCTTAAACGATTCCCTTACTCTAGCCCCATTTAGAAGTAATAATTTTGATTGAGAACACAGTGGTAGATGGATAGATATATAGAAAACTAATCATATTATAGTCAATGTGCTTTTTAAAAAATTTCTGCAATCATAATATAATTGCAATCTTTCTCCTTCTTTTTCATCCCTCTACCAATATACTTTGAATAATTGTGTTCTTTCCCAAGAATTATCTTTGGCTGATATCTTGTTTCAAAGAGGTATTGCTGATGACAGGATACATTGAAAGTTAGAATTCGAATAAGTAAGAAGTTATTTGAAATATAAATACGAATTTTCACATCATAATTCATTCTGCATCATAAAATACTTCACCTTGCTACTTTATAATTACCCAGATACCTGTGTGGGATGCTTGTCATATTATATTCAATTCAAACTGTACATGAATAAAGAGCAATGTCAAAAATAATTTTACTTTATAATGGCTTCCATTATATTCTTGATATTCAATACCTTATCCCCTTTGATTGACAGGCCTTGTAATCCTTGTGGGCCAATTGGTCCTTCAGACCCCTTTTCACCCTAAAAGCAAATGGGAAAGGTATCAGTACACGAAGGAAAGTAAGGATTTTAAAAGAGTTTACATTATAGTTACTGATAATTATGGTCCAAATAATGTTTTTAAATCAAACATTCAGATTCATTGCTTATTCCAAGTGAGTAATTCTGATGTTGAGATTTGTAACTCAGAAGAAAATATTAGTTTCAACATTTACACAGGAATGATTCTATTCATGAAAGGCATGTATACACATACCCCACCACTCAAGCTGGAAAGAAGCAAAACTTCAGTCTAATCAGAGATTAAATCAATAATGCAGTATGACTAGGCATAGCAAGCCTCTTTTCTAAATAGTGATGAAAATGAATCCATTGTGTTAAAAAAATTGTCTGTAATTCTTTCTGGAATTGGATTACTGATTCACTGTTTTATGTCCAAGTTTATAAAAATTCACTGAAAAAAGTTTATAAGGATTCATGGGAAATCTTGAATAAGCTGCACTAATCACATGATCTATCTGCCTTACCCTGATCTTATATCTATAAAGTCTTAATACTCTGTGCCTTTATAGGGAAAAGAAGCCGCAAGAATCAATCAGAAGTGATATTAGGTTAATGAATTTATTAGAACCACAGGTAAAAGAAAAGAATGTTTCCTAAGAAACAGGGAAATATAACTATATTCCTCTCTATAGCCATAGGTGATGGTTAGCTTTAATGTAGAATCGCCTGGAAAAGACTCTCAAAAAACTGTCTACTTTGCATTGGCCTGTGGACATGTTTGTGGGGGTTGTCTTAAGTCAGTTAGTCAATGTGGGAAAACACAGCCCACTCTGGGTGGCACCATTCCTTAAGGAAGGGGCCCTAAACTGTACACGAGTGAATAAATAGAACAGAACATACAGGTAAGCAACTGAGCATGCACGCAACCATCCTCTCTTTGTCCTTGACTGTGGATGTGATGTGACCAGCCCCCTCAAGCTCCTTCTGCTACTTCCCTGATAGGATGTATTAAAACCTGAAATGTTGAGCTAAAATAAGCTTTGTTCTGTAAGTTGCTTTTTGTCAGGATATTACTGAAACAGAAATAAAACCAAAACACCATAATGTAACTACATATTTCCCACATCATTGCAAATTAGCTACCTAAAGAAAACTCTCATTAATAGCCTGGTGGGAGAATAAAATGTTCCAATTGTTACCCAGAATGCAGTCTTTTATACTTGATCCTAAAGTATCACTGAGGATAAATGTAATTTCCTTGATAAGTCAGGAGCCTTTAAATTATTGGGTTATTATATTCCAGAGCTTATCATATCATGTTTTATGTGTGTGGTGACTTGCCTGCATGGATGTCTGTATACCACATTCATGCCGAAGCCATTAGAGACCAGAAGAGGATATCAAACACCCCAAAATTGAAGTTACATGTGGTCACGAGCCACCATGCAAGTCCTGGGAATCAAATTTGGGTTCCCTGGAAGACCAGCTAGTATGCTTAGCTGCTAAGCCATCTCTCCAGGCCCCACATTGTATCAGTTTTATATTGTATACAAATATGTTGGGCGTGTCATTGAGGCATGCCATGAGATATTATTTTTGTATTGAAGATAATATTTTCTCTCTCTCTCTCTCTCTCTCTCTCTCTCTCTCTCTCTCTCTCTCTCTCTTTCTCTCATACACACACACACCACTGCTTTAACATGCACAAATATAAAGAGAAATAATATAATTCTGGCTAATTGAATTTTCCTGATTGCTTATGTTAGACATAAATATAAATCCACTAGATGCCAAAATATTTAAGAAACTATATATTATAACTTTCTGAAATATAATAATAAATGACTATTGACCTGTGTTTTTAAGAATGATACTTTGGATAGCCAACGGCATTTTATTTGTAAGGTCACTTTATATAACACATTATTTTCACTTTATAACAAATTTAACAAGGACAAATTTTTAAATTTAACCCAACAGTCACTTACAATTTATTGTCCATTGCTCTAGATAACTGCTTTCACCTCTTTAAATGTGTGCTGCTCATGGGTACTAAATGTTAGTCATAGTTGAAAGATATAAGAATGAGATGCCTAGATCATGTGGCTATGGATGGGAACTCAGACCTCAATGCCTTAAAAAGACACTTGTAGAGGTTCTTAAACACTTGGAGAGCAGTATATGGCTCTCAGGATTGTGTGTGTACCTCAACATGTATGCTTCATAGAAAGATTTTAGAAAAAATATTTCAAATATGTGTTTTATTCTGACATTCTGTGGATAGGGCCCTAAGTACCTTAGGAAATTATTTCCCATATAGCCTCTGGCAGATACACTACAACCCAGGGGTTGGCCAACCATAGACCACTAACCAGACCCCACTGCCTATTTCTGTTAATATGGTTTTACTGGTCAGCCACAGCCATCATTTATACATTGTTTGTGGCTATTTTCAGACTACAACAGAGCTGAGTCATTGAAACCATTATCAATGGCTCATAAATCCCAAGTATCTGCTACTTTAGGATGTTACAGAAAGAACTGCCAACACATTGAGGAGAGAAAGCAGTAGGAAGCCTGCTTCCCCAACTCCAGGTCAAAGGCAGGTCTTTCAGAATGTTTTGTTTTTTGTGTTAACGTTATTTTTCTGACAGTATTTATGGCAATCCTATTAAACCTGGGGTGTTAGACTCTCCTTCTTATCTGTGTTTAGTAAAATAAAGCTGTGAGCCAAGGGTTGCCATAGCTACACTCAGCAATTTCACTTTTGGACCAAAACCAAATGTATGTGGCTTTAGTGCTTATAAACTAAGATAATTTTCTAATTAACATATAGTAATTACATAGAATGCAAGTCTGCTGATTACTAATTTTATAATTGTAAATTTCATGTGTATGTGCTTTCAGGATATGGGGAGATTTGCATATTCTTTTATTTGATCCGGTGAGAGTGGCCAGGAGTGCACTTAGCTTCTAATGACTTATATTTCGTGGCCATTTTAGACAAAGTTCTTTTTCCGTTAGTTCAAAAGTTTTTGTTACCTTGGGTCCTGGAAATCCTTCTCCTGGTAGGCCCCTCTCTCCTGGTGCTCCCTCAGGACCACGGGGACCCTGGTTAGGGAAGGACAGAATAGAAAATAGAAGAGAAAGGAGAATGGAAGTTGAGGGGGGGAGCAGAAGAGAATGGTTACTTTCAGTTCCCACAGACATGGCAACATTGTGGTCTCAGTTCATTTAGTAAGAGTCCTTGGAGTACAATTCATACTGATCAGCTGCGAGTAACAGGATTCTCACTGGGTTCAATATTCCTCCTGTCTGAATGGCATATGAGGTTCTAGCTGTCTTCAAATTAGAGGAAAATGGAAATAGGTGATACTTCAGAATAAGGGTAAGAAAACACACCCCATGAGACAAGAAACCCAGGGCTGTGTGGCCTGGAGAAAGGCCTAGGGAGACTTACTCATTTGAGTAAATATTGGAAGAGCCTGGGGAAAGCTCTCCATGGGCCCGCGGGAAGCATTAACAGTTTCCCTCCGTCTCACTTTCTGACCTGACACACTTGAGTTATTTTTGGAGCTGGGTGAATTCAGAGACAATTTTATGCATGAGTCATATATCTTCATAAGATCACTAAAGGGGGAATATGACATTTAGTCTCAGTGGTTTTAAGAAGTCCTTGAGGCTCCTTTCGGGAAGGTACTAGGAGTGGTGAGGGCTTCTCACACAAGAAGAAAGAAAACAGTATAAGTGCAGGGCAAAGTGGGCTGGCAGAAAACCCACTCACCCAAAATTTAAAAAACAAAAGATGGGGCTTGTATCAAAACTGGGCATTTTATTTTAGTATGTGGGTGGCGGAGGCACGGATCCCCTGGAGCTGAAGTTATAGGCAGTCGTGAGACACCTGACATCGGTGGTGGGAACTGAACTAGAGTCTCCACAAGAG
Source organism: Mus minutoides (assembly GCA_902729485.2). Taxonomy (NCBI): domain Eukaryota; kingdom Metazoa; phylum Chordata; class Mammalia; order Rodentia; family Muridae; genus Mus; species Mus minutoides. The sequence goes on along the minus strand of LR753931.1, from coordinate 63,442 downwards.
CGACACATGCTTTTAACTGCCGAACCATCTCTTCAGCTCGCCATAGTACTTTCTGAGACTCGATCTCTCACTGAACCTGGACCTTTTTTTGTCTAGGCTGGCTACCCAGTGAACCTCAAGAACTACTTGTCTCCATCCCAACAGTCTTGGGGTTACAGGTGTGAGTGACTGTGTTTGCAGTGTGCTGGCTTTGGTGCTTGTGGGACACTCAGTGGACTACTATCACACGCCAACTCCCTTGGCCAGGAACTCATCATCAGTCCTTCTATTAGAAGAAATAGCTTATATTGTGTTTCAAAACTGTCTCTTCTTTTTATTCTTTTCTTTTCCAAGAGGAGGGAAACTTTTTGACCTTTGAAAATGTCCTATTTGGGGGCTGAAGAGAGGGTTAGAAGTTAAGAGTACTGGCTTCTCTTCCAGAGGATCTAGTTTGATCCCCAGTATCCACGTGGTGACTCACAACTGTCTGTGATTCTAGTTTCAGGAGATACAATGCCCTCTTCTGCCTCCTTGGAAATCAAGCACGCACATGGTGCACAGACATGCATGCAGGCAAATAAATAATTATATATCAAAAAATAAATAAAAATTGAAATATTCCTAGTTTTAGGCACTGAAGAGATAGCCACTGGATAAGGTAGTTGCTGGGTAATCATAAGGCCTTTAACTCAGATCTCCAGCATACATGCCAAAAGCTTTCGAAATGTTTTCTGCCCAAGAATAGTGACAGGATAGTACTCAACATGATGTACTCATGCATTCACACGTAAGAAAATAATTAACTGAGTGTGACAGGGGTTACCGAGAACCTTAGTACTTGGGAGGCTGAGGCAGGTGGATCTGTTAGTTCAAGGCTATCCTGGTCTGTATGACCAGAGCCATAGAGAAAGACCCTATCTTATAAAACAAACACATCTAACTTTATCCCAATCCGGAAAACTTTTTCCCACAATACTGCATATTTTAAAAGTTGGTCTTTGTTATTTATACATAGCCTACTTAGTAAAGATTTAATTAAAAGAAAAAGCTAATATGGAATTCAATTTAAATTGCAATGCTTATGGGAAACCTAGCTTTTAACTCCCAAACTTTAATCAAAAGTCTAATATCTATGATAGTTTGCTCTAATGGCCAAGCAATTAATTAGAGGGGGGGAAATTTAAGTGAGCATAAAAACTAGATTGCAAACTAAGAAGGGCCGAGTTCATATCAGTAACTTTAACTACAAAGGCATCAACGACTCTTTTCTACTGGTAGAATAAATGAAAAACACAATTACATTATATAAGAGGAATGTCTATATTTGAGCCCACTCATTCATTCAATAAACATTTACCAAATCTGTTAGTTTGATTCCTGTTGGTGTGATAAAACTTCATTGCCATAAGCAATTTGGAGAGGAAAGGTTTACTTTGCTTGCAAATTATAGTCCATTATCAAGGAACAGTATGGTGTCAGCTCAAGGCAGGAACCTGAAAGCATGAACTGAAGCATAAACCATCTTGAAGCATAAACACACCAGTAAATGGCTTGTTTTGTTTCCTCGGCCTTCCTTATATAGCTTAGGCCTGCCTGTGTAGGGATGGTACCACCCACAGTGGTCTGAGCACTCCTATTTCAATTAGCAACTAGGAAAATGCCCCCACAGACACGCCCACAGGCCAATCTAATGGGAAAAGTCTCTTAACTGAGGTTCCCTTTTCCTAGATGACTTCAATTTGTGTGTAGTAGGCAAAAATTAAGCAGCTCTACTGACTCCATGTCAACCTGGCACACAAACACATCACTATCAAACCATAACCTTTCCTTCATTCTTTGTTCTCAAGAGCTCATATTACTATCGCAATATAAAACACTCTCAATGTTTAAAATGCCCAGTTTTTCTATAATATTCAACACTTTAAAAATCCAAGTTCTCCATAGATTTCTAAAACCTTTTAACGGTAGGCTCCTGTAAACTCCAAAATAAGTTACATACTATTTTTATTCTAAGAAGGAAGAACTAGAGCACAGTCACACTCAGATCACAGCAAAACACAAGTTCCACAGTGTAGTCCACATCCTGTAGACCTGTGCTTGACATTTGTCACTTGTGATCTGGACTCCACGGGATGTAGGCAGTCCCACCCCTCCATCTCTGCCCTCATAGCACACACAGATGTCTCCTAGGCTCAGGCCAGCTCCACTCCACACCTATCACTGTCCTCAGTATTCATGCCACTGTCCTGCCACCTGTTTGTTTATTTGTTTGTTTGTTTGTTTGTTTTTCAAGACAGGGTTTCTCTGTGTAGCCCTGGTTGTCCTGGAACTCACTTTGTAGACCAGGCTGGCCTCGAACTCAGAAATCTGCCTGCCTCTGCCTCCCGAGTGCTGGGATTAAAGGCATGTGCCACCACGCCTGGCATGTACTGCCACCTCTAATATACTAGGTCTCCACAGAAACAGAGGCTCCACCTTTACCAATGGCCTCTCTAGGCCTCTTTGGGGACTCCAACCCTGCCACCTAGTATCAAGCCTTAGTTTCTTTCCATGACCTGTCAATCCTGTGAGTTCCATAGCAACTGAGGCTGTACTTATACCACAGCCTTCTAACTCCATCCCTACTACAAGGTACCAGGCATCAGGTTTTTTTTTATCCCCATAACCCCTATAATTCTTACGTCTCTGCTACAGAGATTTATAGTGGTGTTTATGTGTCAAGTTGACAAGGAGTCATTTGAGCATGGTAATTTTTGTCTACTTGATACAAACTAGAGTCACTTAAGAAGAGAAACTTTAACTGGGGGATTGCTTCCATCATATTAGACTTTAGGCATGTATGTAGGTATGGGTTTTATTTTTTATTATTAATTGTTGATGTGATGGACCCTGCCTACTATGGTTGTTGCTATCACTGGGCAGGTGGTCCCAAGTTTTATAGGAAAGCATTTCTGAGCAGACATGGAGAATAAGACAGTAAGCAGCTTTCACTCAGGCAGGACTCTGAGGTCCTGCCTTTAGGTTTCTGGTTGGGCTTACACCATTTCTTCTTTTCATGATGGACTGTAACATGTAAGCTGAAGCACCCCACTACCACCACCATGTTTCTTTTGTAATGGTGTCTCATCACAGCAACAGAACACTGACTAATACATCAAATATCCAGTAGGTAAAAGGAACTCTGCTGGTTCTAGGACAGCTCCTAGTCCCAGAGAGTAAACAGTCTTTTGTGATCATTAAAAGCTAATTTCAGTGACTTTTGGATTTAGATACATGGTACCACATATTAACAGTTGTGTGCTTAAGTAGTTTAGTCTTTCTAATGCTAAACTCTGCTCTAAGTATTAATCATCCTATAATACTTACTAGCATTGATTTAAAAAAAAATGGATCTGGTTCCCACCACTGCTACACCTGTCCTTTTATAGAAGTCTGCACATAATCCAGTCTGTGGGGGATTGGCTTACACTGAACTGTGTGGAGAGAGGCAAACTGAACAGAACAAATATGAGTTCTCCTTCCTCTTCTCTACATTTTTAGAGCATGTCAGCTAAGGTGAAAGCAAGAATATTGGCAGTGTGAGAAACTATGCACTCCAACTCCTGAGGACAGAGCTAATGCTCACAGGCACACAGGTGATTTAAAAACCAGTGATCCAAGGCTTAATCACCACAAGCTGGAGTAATATTCCATACCATTAATATGCTCTGCAGTCCTTCAGCTAAGTACACATGAAAGAAGATGGTTATTAACCAGAGAAGAGAAATAGTAGGTACTTGAACTAGATAAATGATGTTCTCGTTTTATTAGGCCATCTATGCACACTATCATTTTATAAGAACACTTTTATTTGTAAATTGTTGTCATTTTATTTTTTAATTTTAATTCATGCATGTGTTCATTTAGATAGGATCTCACATAGCCTAGCCTGACCTGACCCTGAATTCCTGTAGCCAAGGATGACCCTGAACTCCTGATCTTACTGCCTTTACTTCTTTAGTCCTGAGATACACTATGAGCCACCACAGAGGGTTTATATAGTCCTGGGATTTGAACCCAGAGCCTCCTGCATGCTAGGCAAGCATTCTACCAACAAAGGTACTGCATCCCTAGACCTGTGAATCACCTTTTAAAGACAGAAAGAGTAAGTAATCCCACTGTCCTTTGTAAAAACCGTGAGAAACAATTACAACCATGGCAAATTTATTTGGCTTTTACCAAATATATGCATAATGCAGAAACCTAATTAGTGCAGTCTCATCAGTGAAAAGTTTTATGGAGACATTAACAATGAAATAAAATATGATTGTTCATTATATTTATAGTATTACTTCCCTTCATAAAACCAAGCACTAAAGATAAGTGTGCTAACACATAGTAAAAATTGGCTATTGTCTTCAAATGGTGTCATCTACTTTATTTTTAACCTGGAAGTAATTAGAGTTCTACTTCAGAGCATACTTTTTATTGAAAGTACTCTGAATAACCTTGCACACACAATGAGATTACCTGAAGCCTCCTGGCCAATTTACTTTTTATGAGTCACTTACACTTACCGGATGAGTACCATACTAGTGGTAATTTACACGGAGAGCTAACAGTTCAGAGGTAGATATCAGATCTCAAGTGTTACTTCAGCTACTCACACACTTATATTACTGTGCTACCAAGGGTAGTACCAAGCCTGAGATCATTAGAAATTATCAGGAAAAGAGGCAAAATCAAAGAGATTTCAGCAGAATCTTTTCCAATCTTCTTGCTACTTCTAAATTCAAAATAACTACAAAACTAAATGAATACAAAACTCTTTTTTTTTTTAAAAAAAAGTGACATTTGATATAACATCTTTGTATTGGGTTTTGCCTCACCTTTGCTATGATCTGTCTTTCCACTTGAATCACAGACCATTACAAGGTCAGGTCAGTGTAATTTGCATAGCTGTGGCTTGGCAAATGGAAGAACCCAAGCATTGGGTGCTCTGCCCACACTGTGAAAGTGTTCCAGCTACCAGCAGAAGAACAAGTCATACACAGAGGTACACTATATTGGCCTCTAAGCTGTGGCTATGGCCATGAAAACTGAAGAGCTTCCTGCTCCCTGAGGCACTGGCCAGGTGTTGTGTACTGTTAAGCTGTTAAATCACTGTTAGAGTTAATGAGAACTTCTCTATGTTATTAAGCACCCTTGATGTTCATTTCCTTTAAATGAGCAAATCACTTGAGGGTTGGGCCATTTTGACTCCCTAATTAGCAAATATTGGACTCCTGCTGCCCTGGCTGCCTGGAACAAAAGGTTGCCAACCAAACCTCCAGTCTCACTAGCCTTATGCCACCACAGGCATTACTTAAAGGCACCTTGAGAGAGTCACACAGCGATCCCCCTGGCTCCAGAAGGCACAGCCTTGCCCAGGGTTAGTGAAATAGTTTGTGCCAGCCTAGATGGATTCAGATGAACCTCCAGCTATTTCCACCTAGGCCACAGGGGGAGAGCAGTGGACCTGTGCTAAAAAGGCAATTGTGTGATTGGTGCAAGCATAAGCCTTCATTTGCATGCAAGGCATGGTGGGCTGGATAAAGGGGAAATTACTAAAAAGTTAGAAACATACTGCAAACACCTCAAAGGCCACAATTGTCAGTGGTATAGAGTGGAATCAACATGGAATGCAGGTTCAGTCATTGCTAAGAAGATACAGGCCAGAGAGAAGGCTTAGGAGGTAAAGAGGATGGCTGCCCACTCTGATGAATTGCATTTAATCCCTAGAACCCATGATGAAAGTAGAGAAAGTAGAGTAAAGACACTACTCTGTCAATGTGAATGCCTGCACACATACAAATAATAAAGTTGACATTTTTAAAACTTTAATATTTTTAAATTATTTAAAATTTAACATTTATATTTAATATTTATAATATTGGTTCATGTGATTATCTACTATGTAAACACATAATACTATTTAATATTTAAAGACAAAATAATATGCAAGCCAATGACTGAGCTTACTGTTAATATACTTTCACTCAAAACAGCTACTAAAAATGCACTTCCTAAAAAAGAAAAAAAGAAATCAGACAAGTGGAAAAGATGAAACTCTGGGGCTGTAGTTCAGTTACTGGAATTGTCGTCTTGGAGCCATGCATGCCAGGGCTCGATACTCAGTGCAATATAAACTCGACATGTTGGCACACACCTGTAATCCCAGCTCTCTGGAGGTAGAGGCAGGATGTTCAGAAATCCAAGGTTACCCTTGGCTATATGCTACACGAGACCCATTTCATGAAATAAAAGTAAAAAAAAAAAAAAAAAAAGCAAAAAGAATAAGAAGCAACCAAGAAACTGGTAATATATGCATATGTTAAAATAAATGTTAACTGAAAAATATAATAACACTAATAAATAATTTAGTTAGAATAAGATGATGAAATGTTAATGAGAAATTCATGTTAAGACTCTATAAAGAAGTCAAATTAGGGGCTAGAGAGATGGCTCAGCAACTAGAGATATTTCGACTCCAGCAGAAAACCCCAGTTCAGTTCCCAAGACCCACATAGGAACAAGTCACAAACACCTGCCAATGCAGCTCCAAGGAATCTCATGTTCTCTGCAGGCCCCGAAGAGCCCTGAAATCAAACACCACACACACACACACACACACACACACA
>LR753931.1:0-56648 GCA_902729485.2 Mus minutoides | reverse complement strand
CAAATTAGGGGCTAGAGAGATGGCTCAGCAACTAGAGATATTTCGACTCCAGCAGAAAACCCCAGTTCAGTTCCCAAGACCCACATAGGAACAAGTCACAAACACCTGCCAATGCAGCTCCAAGGAATCTCATGTTCTCTGCAGGCCCCGAAGAGCCCTGAAATCAAACACCACACACACACACACACACACACACACATTCTTGTAATACAACCTCACAATACCCTGCTGTTTACTTCACAGGTACTGCAAAGAAGCATGTTTCTATTAGTGATTCCATGAGGCAATACACAATGTGAAGCCAGGGAAGGAGGCTGCTTCTGTGGCTGGCTGCCTTCGCATCTGCCTGGGGGAGCCAGCTTCAGTTCTTTGCTCAGAATAAAGCTCACTTGAGAAGTTATGAACTTCTTCATAACAGAAGAGTCATGTTTTATTCATTTCCTCTTCAGATCTCTCGTGACAGAATCCTTTTTTTCCTTTTCCAACAATAGCAAACTTCAAAGCTGCATAAGGTGGAAGCCGGGAATAAAACAGGCTTTATCTTTGTCCTATCACCAAGCCTAACTTTAGAGTATTCTCAGGGATTACATAATGAGAAGATCTTCAGCCTCAGATTCTAGCCCCGCATTGTTCTCAGGACTACAATTACCATGTATAGACAGAAGACCTCAATCGAGATCTGTCACCTCCTAGGGGACTTTGACACCTGAGAACTGTTTTTCTTTGCCAAGCTAATTAATTTTATGAGAGATTATAGTGAGGAAAGACTGATTGAAAACATCATACACACATGTGTATGCATATAGGCATATATATCTTCATATAGCCTTATTTCAAGCTTGAAAAGTAATGTGGACCTTGTTCTTACATGCTTCTACTATTAATGGACTTTTTAACATAAAAACATACACAATAGAATCACTTGGGCGCTTCTTTTACCAGAATGAACACATAAGAATTATATTCTCCCACTTTACTCCACTTGCAGCTTTCGCCACTTACTGGTTGTCCAGGCTCACCAATTCCAACCGGTCCTGGAGCTCCCGTTCTTCCTTCCTGGCCCCTCTCACCCTGAGACAGGAAAAGTAGTTACAGGGTGAGTTTTTAAATAAATAATAAGATGATATGAAATGAGCTGGAGATTTCAACAGGGATAAATAGGCAAGACTTTTCATATTCAGGAACATTAAGAACCACTCAGAGGAGGCTGATGTGAATTAAAGCAAACAAATTGTCATAAAATGTTCACCAGCTCTTATTTAAATGCAACTCAGTATCTCTGGCACTTATACATGATAGTGTAGAAATGGGGAAATGGACAGCATTTTCTGAGATGGCCAAGATATGATATGTGCTATTCCCTGCCACAATCTGAAAATGTCACCTCTTCCCTGTCCCCGAGTTGGCCATTTCACCTCTCCTGTTTTTTTATTAGATCTTTTCTTTATTTACATTTCAAATGTTACCTCCTTTCCAGGTTTCCCCTCCAAAAATCCCCTATCTCCCCCTCCCCCTGCTCCCCAACCTACCTACTCCCTCTTCCTGGCCCTGGCATTCCCCTATACTGGGGCATAGAACCTTCACAGGACCAAGGGCAGCTGGAGCCATGAGTCTCACCATGTATTTTCTTTGTTTAGTCCCAGGGAGCTCTGAGGTTACTGGTTAGTTCATATTGATGTTCCTCCTGTGGGGCTGCAAACCCCTTCAGCTCTTTGGGTCCTTTCTCTAGCTCCTCCATTGGGCTCTGTTTCACACTTGCTCTCCTCCAGAAGAAGCTTCTCCATTAACTTTGCCCACTGAAGGTCCACCTTCCCTGAGTCTGCATGTCCTAATCGCTGAAATGCCGTGCAGGGTGGCACTTGATTCCCTTCTAAACATATTGAATCAGGACTGCTCCCTTTCAGTTCTGTATTAAAGTCTTATCATCCTGAAAGTCCATTTAAAATCAGTATGTACCTCTGCTATCTCATATGCTCTGTGTGACCCAGAGCATCCCAGGATGCCCCTTACCAATTCCCTACAAATATTCCTGGCAGCATTTACTCACTCAGTATTATCGGTCTCTAGTTTCTGCTTACGTAATGTGAGCAGGTGGAAGATTTACATGGTAAGATGCTATACTTCCCAATAGTGTATTTGCACGTTTTTAAAGCTCAAGAAACCAAACAGAACCACTTGTACCTTTTGAGAGGCTGTGTATTTGGAAACAAAGTTTTTATTCCAATCCAATCAAATGTATCTTGAGTACTTGTATGCTAGTTGTCCCAGACCAGAATGCTGCAAGTGTCCAAAGACCCAAATGTATGCAACTGCTGCAGAAAGGGCTGAAGAGAGTTTATGCCCTACTTTCCAAGCCCCATATAAGTCAATAGTTATCCAAGGACAGAAAAGCAATATCTTTACCTTAACACCTTGCTGTCCAATACCAGGGGCTCCTGGGGGACCATAAGGACCAGGAGGACCTGGCTCACCCTAGAATAGAAAAGAGGGGAATTATTAGGTTGGCTTCATAGCATTTGCTGAGCAGTTCTTAGGTATACAGTGTCTCAATAGGAGCCCTGAGAACAGCAGCGAAGTCTAGCATACAGTTTCTGCCTGCCCTCAGTTACCTCTAATTTTTAAATACAATTTAAATATATTTTAAAACATATTAATGGATATGTGATAATTGATCTCACCTAGATTCTTTTTTGATCTCCGTGCAGTCATAGCAATTTTAAATGTTTTTATGTAGGAAGGTACAATAAAAGGAAGAAAGAGAGAAAGAAACTGTCTTTACCTATGAAAGTCATGATACAGCCTTTTCACTCATTCCACAAATCTATTTTGAGTGCTTTGACAGATCCATTTTGGTCTCTTCCCAATGACTACCTCTCTCACGTTTACTATTCAAGCCAATAAGAAGCTATATTTTGCTCTTAAAGATGTAGTATGATGCCCTATTACAATTGATTGATTTAGCTTTGTCATATTTAGTCAAGGTTTCTGTTGTTCAAAGTAAGAGCATTTTCAAATAATACAGCCCACCCTGTAGCAGGACAATATGTGAACTCAGGCATCCAAGAACTGGATGATACCAAGTCACTCATGATTCCTCTTATCAGCAGAGACAGGCTACCACCTGGCCTGGGTGTCCAGCTCACAGCTTACTGCCATTCATATGTGCCTCTCCTGGTGTTAGCATTCTATAGTTACCTGGCAATAGCCAGGTATGCTCTGCCCCACAGTTAACTGGCAAGAGCCAGGTAGGGCTGACCCACTCTAAAGGGGGCCATTGACCCCCATCTCTTACTCTCTTATCTTCTTGCTCCCATTCTAGCCTCTCTCCCCTTCTCCCCTTTCCACATTCCCTTCCTGCCTCTCTCTCCACATGCCCATAGCCAGCTTCTACTCATCTACTCTTCTACTTCTCTTCTCTTCTCTTCTCTTCTCTTCTCTTCTCTTCTCTTCTCTTCCCTTCCCTTCCATTCCCTTCCTCCTCCTCCTCCTCCTCCTCCTCCTCCTCCTCCTCCTCCTCCTCCTCCTCCTCCTNCTCTCTCTCTTTCTCTGCCTATACTACCTTCTTAACTCCCCTCCTCATGCCTTGAATAAACTTTATTCTATATTATACCATTGTGTGGCTGGTCCCTCAGGGGGAAAGGCTGCCTTGGCATGGGCCTGCTGAGGAACCCTCTTCCCCCGCACCTCACCACACCTCCACAGAACATATTCCCTCTCTTTTTATCTTTTTATAAACACAACACCCGGTGACTCAGGCCTCTAGTCCTGGGAAATAATGATGGGTTAAAGGACCAAAATTGCCTTTTGTATAATGCTAAATTGTTCCTGTTCTCAAAGCAATACATTTTCATTATGGAAAATCTGTCATGTATCTTAAAACATACATATAAAAGTTTAAAATTAATTTTCTATTACTTTAATTAAATTTACTATGTCTTTTCCAAGATTTTATATGCATATATGACCCATTAATTTATACTAATGAACATTTCTACCCACTCTCATGTTCAAGATCAGGCTTCATCTATATTAAATATTTCTCTTCATGCTTGCAAGAGGTGAAGTGAGATATACACCAAGACCAGACTTTGCTCAAGTTAAGGAAAACAAAAGGATTTTCACTAATTTTTATTATTGATTTTAGAAGAGACAGATGGAAATGAGAGCAGTGTTACACTGGCTTAAAAGGACATAGCTTTAGAGGAGTCTATTGGCTTTGACCTAGTACAAAGAGAAGAAGAAGAAGAAGAAGAAGAAGAAGAAGAAGAAGAAGAAGAAGAAGAAGAAGAAGAGGAGGAGGAGGAGGAGGAGGAGGAGGAGGAGGAGGAGGAGGAGGAAACTCCCCAAAACATATATCCAGACACAAAATGAATTAAAACAAAGGAAATCTGTGTGAACGGAAGTGTCGGAGGTCATAGTCCTTTGACATTCATATTATGGAATTCACAGCATCTGCTGCTCATGCTATCAAGAAAAGTCAATCTGGCAGCTCAATCAAATGGAATTTCTTCCTTTTGAAATTCTATAGTTGCTCATGCTCTCTCTAAATGTTTCCCTTCAGAAAGCTAAAGGCCATTCTTACTTTACATGTTCTTATCCATGAAAATTCTCTNCATAGTCCTTTGACATTCATATTATGGAATTCACAGCATCTGCTGCTCATGCTATCAAGAAAAGTCAATCTGGCAGCTCAATCAAATGGAATTTCTTCCTTTTGAAATTCTATAGTTGCTCATGCTCTCTCTAAATGTTTCCCTTCAGAAAGCTAAAGGCCATTCTTACTTTACATGTTCTTATCCATGAAAATTCTCTCTTTCTCTTCATACCAGACATAAAATTTCATACTAAATTTGAACCCTTTTTTCTTACTCTCAAAATATAAGTAAGGGCAAGAAAAGACTCAGAGTCCTGGAGATGCCAATTTTTCTTAAAGAGTGTTTCCTAAATTCCGGACATCACATAATAATCAAAACACCAAATGCACTGAACAGAGAAAGAATATTAAGAGCAATAAGGAAAAAAGGTCAAGTAACATATAAGAGCAGACCTTTAAGACTTACACCAGACTTCTCACCAGAGACTATGAAAGCTAGAAGATCCTGGGCAGATGTTATGCAGACCCTAAGAAAACACAAATGCTAGCCCAGGGAACTATACCCAATAAAACTCTCAATTATCATAGATGGAGAAACCAAAATACTCCCTGACAAAAGCAAATTTACACAATATCTTTCCACAAATCCAGACCTACAAAGAATAATAGATGGAAAACATCAACACAAGGAGGGAAACTATACCTTAGAAAAAGCAAGAAAGCAATCTTCTTTCAATAAACCCAAAAGAAGATAGCCACACAAACATAATTCTACCTCTAACAACAAAAAGAACAGAAAGCAACAATCACTTTTCCTTACTATATCTTAACATCACTGGACCCAATTCCCAAATAAAAAGACATAGACTAATGGACTGGATATGTAAACAGGACCCAGCATTTTGCTGTATATAGGAAACATACCTCAGTGACAATGACAGACACTACCTCTGAGTAAAAGGCTGGAGAACAATTTTCCAAGCAAATGGTCCCAAGGAACAAGCTGGAACAGCCTTCTAATATCTGAGAAAATTGACTTTCAACCAAAAGTTAATAAAAAATATAATGAAAGACACTTCATACTCATCAAAGGAAAAATCTACCAAGAAGAACTCTTAATTCTGAACACCTATGCTCCAAATTCAAGGGCACACACATTCATAAAAGAAACTTTACTAAAGATCAAAGCACACACTGCACCTCACACAATAATAGTGAGAGACTTCAACACTACACTCTCAGCAATGGACAGATCCTGGAAACAGAAACTAAACAGAGACACAGTGAAACTAACAGAAGTCGTGAACCAAATGGATTTAACAGATATTTATAGAACATTTCATCCTAAAACAAAAGAAAATACCTTCTTCTCAGCACCTTATGGTACCTTCTCCAAAACTGACCATATAATCGGAGACAAAATAGGCCTCAACAGATACAAGAAGATTGAATAATCCCATGCATACTTTTTTATTTTTTATTTTTTTGGCTTTTCAAGACAGGGTTTCTCTGTGTAGCCCTGGCTGTCCTGGAACTCACTCTGTACACCAGGCTGGCCTTGAACTCAGAAATCTGCCTGTCTCTGCCTCCCAAGAGCTGGGATTAAAGATGTGTGCCACCACTGCCCATCAAGATTGCAGTCACTTATATGTCATAGTAATAATGTGGGAAACAAAAGCCAACTTACTTGAGTTTATTTATTTCATCATTGAGTCTCAGGAAGTGGATTAAAAAGCACCTTTACTTTGCTGAGCCATCTCACTGGCCCCTCAGAGTACACTTTTAACAAGGAAATAATATACATGACCTAATTTTCACATGGTCTAAGTGGCCTTGGAGAAGGAGCTAGATAGATGCCTATATCGGTGAAGAGGGGTTCATGGGCATATGAGAAGGACAAAGTCTCATCTTTTAAAGACATTATTTCTGCCGGGTGTGGTGGTGCACGCCTTTAATCCCAGCACTCGGGAGGCAGAGGCAGGAGGATTTCTGAGTTCGAGGCCAGCCTGGTCTACAAAGTGAGTTCCAGGACAGCCAGGACTACACAGAGAAACCCTGTCTCAAAAAACAAAACAAAACAAAAAAAGACATTATTTCTTACAGAGAATAATCTATAAAGAGGCACACCAACATACTTTCAGGGTATGTTCTAAGAGAAACTAGATTTTTTTTTTATTAAAAAACTTAATTTTATGTATATAGATGTTTTATTAGTAAGTATGTCTGTATCATATGCCTGTATGGTGCCCAATGAGTCCAGAAGAAGTTACTGGATCACCTGAACTGGAGCTACATTTGTGCATTATTATGTAGGTACTGGGAATTGAATCCAGGTCTCCTGGAAAAGCGGCTGGTCCTCTTATCTAATGAGCCATCTCTACAGCTCAGAAATTTGTTTCTGTATGTTTTCTGGTTTCTCAAAGAATAAGTACTATAATTATCGAACAAAAGCATGGGATGATTTAAGAATCAGTATTCTCTTTTTGAGAAGAGTGGATAATGCTTAGTAAAAGCATGGATATTGTGTTACTTTGAAGAGGCTAAAATATGAGAGGTGAGCTATGTACATGGGCATATCAATATAATTCTAGCACTTGAGAGGCTGAGGCAGGATGGTGATCTAAACATAGAGATTCAAGGTATCTATATAACAATATCTGCCTCACATAAATACATGCATGTATACATAATTACATGAGTAAGGATATGAGGTGTGCATGTATGCCTTTGTCTGTGCCCATATTCATGGTCTATATCCATGGCTAACTACTGTGGATACCTGAGGAACAGAAATTTATGTGATATTAGTTTTAATTTTTTATCTACTTAAAAAAACACAGATCATAGTTTTGAGAAACTATGAAAAGAAAGTTTTATGTCTTGTAGTCTGCTTGTTCCAGATCAGTTAAAACATTAGACAAATGTTTATTTCCTGTCTGTTCCCATCTTCACTAGAAGAAAGCTGTATTTAGTATTATGCTAAAAACAAGACAGAAAATCATCTATCTTAGTAGTTAATACTTAAATCAACATACATTGGCTCAATTGAATGTCAGAGAGATGTGGGAAATCATTCATTACCTTGGTTTACCTACAGTTTTCATGGTCTAAGAAACTTGAGGAGCTTTTCCCCTATATCTTTATTAGGTATCTGCTCTCTAAGCATCATGAAGATAGCCTCCATCATTTTTTGTTCACTTCCTACTTCCTTAACCAGTTCTGTGAGTGTAATATTATGGTCTAAAACTAAAGTAGGAGAAGCTGAACGACTGCTTTTCTGAACTACCCTGTTAACTTCCCCCCACCTTCCTGTTCCAAAGGCCACATTGGAAAAAAAAAAAAAAAAGCTTTGCCCCATAGAGATTTGAAAATTTTCCGGGTCTCTAAATATTTCATTTCACACTGAGAAATACTTAATGGCTCTCAATAAATAGTTCAAAGAATGGGAAAAGAGAAGATAAAGGGAAAAAGGTAAAGCGTAGTGGGTGAATGAATGTATAGATGGGTAATTAATTAACAGATTAGTGTAAGAATGAATGGAAGAGTTGATGATTTACAGATGATGTATGGATGATGTATGGAGAGATGATGTATGGAGAGATGAATAGTTGAGTGATAAGGGGAAGGATGGATGAAAATGGATGATAGGTTCACAGATGGATAAAAGAATCAAAATATGAATCAGGGCTAGATGGTTGGATGACTAGATGGTTGAACAAGAATTGCTTAGATGAACAAGTAGCTTGGTGAGTTCATGACTATGTGGATAATTGAATGAGTAAATAAATGAATTAGTCACTGTAAAAACTTTTTTTTAACAAATGAATAAAATCTTGGGGGCTGGAGAAATGGCTCAGTGGTTAAGAGAATGGACTGCTCTTCCAGAGGTTCTTAGTTCAATTCCCAGCAACCACATAGTAGCTCATAGCCATCTGTAATGAGAATACAATGCCATCTTCTGGTGTGTCTGAAGACAGCTACAATGTACTCATATACATAAAATAAATAAATAACTCAAACAAATTAACTCAATCTTAAAAAAAAAAAAGAATCTCATCATGTTGGGGATAATTTCCAAACATAAAGAGGTTTATTTTATGCCCTCCTCATAAATGGAACTATGAGTTTGTGTGGGGCAATGAGAAAGTCAGGTCCTTCTCATTCACTCATTCTGTTCCTTCTCATAAATTATAAATGCTGCTGATGCTCTGGGCCTCTAGAGAAGAAGCCAATTTAAAATAAAATCTACTATTAAGAAATACTGTCCTGACACTTCACATCCAGTATCTTACTCTATAAGCAACCCTAGGAAAGATGATTTCCCCTCATTTCAGAGTGGAAGACTATAATCTGCACTTTGAGCCCACTTTTCATTATGCGCAGAATCACATGGAAAATAAGTGGCTTTGGAACCATTTAGTACAGCAGGCTTAGTTCTTTCATTTGCAATATTAGATCTTTTATGAGATGCCACAATGCAAAATGGGAATGGTTGTATGTACTTTTCAGGGCTGTGGAGACACTTCAAAATGTTTTCTGTAAAATTTCCAACTTATATACAAGCATATACTGTAGCTGTTTAATATGTGACCATTCTATTATTATTCAACTATGCTTTAGTGACCAACTGCTACATGGCCTGTAAAAACATCTGGGGAACAACAACCTAAGCCTGTAATTGAGTATCAGTTGATATAATGAAGGACATGATTCACATTAAATCCATACTCTGCCATAGCTTATTGTCTCTCTGGAGAAAGAAACAAGTAAAAATATAAACACAAGCCTGTGGATGAGCTAGAATAGAGATGCTAACAACATGTGCATCTCTTAGGAAGGGATGCTTATTTCAGTCTCAAGGAGTTTTAAAAAGTTTATTACAATAGCAGAGATATTAGAAATGAACAAAGAAGTAAGGATCTTCTCTACTGTAGTGCAGATAAACACAGCAAAAGTCAAAGAGCAGGAAATGATGTGAGATGTTCTTTCATCAGCATGAAACCTGGTGTGCTAAAGGAGCCAGGAATAAGGTGACAATAGGGTCCCATCAGAACACAAGTGCCCAGTAGAAATTATACAGCAAGACCCAGATATAATTTAAAATTTTCTAGCAGCTACATTAAAGAGGCAAATAGAAATTGATTAAATATAATTAATAATAGCTTTACTTATTAGCTAAAATATTATTTTAATGTTATCAATACTTTAAAATATTTTTAAGCTCTTCCAAAGGTCCTGAGTTCAAATCCCAGCAACCACATGGTGGCTCACAACCATCCGTAATGAGATCTAACACCCTCTTCTGGTGCACCTGAAGACAGATACAGTGTACTTAGATATAATAATAAATAAATCTTTTTAAAAAAAAACTTCAAGTGTATAACACATATTGCAAGTGCTCAAGAACCTCACATGGCTATGAGTTTTGGAAAGATTGGAAAGGCCAGAGCCTTGCTTCAGAACCATGGACAGTACCAATCGTAAGCTACCAATAGAAACCTACCAAAAACATCTTCACAGAAGTTAGGGAAACCTAGCCATTTCTAAAGACCTACTAAGGTCATTTCTTTTCTATTCCTGGCTATTGTCTGGTGTTTCCAATCTATGTAATATCTTCACAGTCTATCTCTCTTGTGTCAAACCAGAACTCAGAAGGTATTCTTCCTTCAAATAGAATAAATATAGACAACTGTCAGCATGATTCTAAAATCTGTCCTGAATTCATCCATCTCTATAATACACACAAGGTTAATATTGTTTGTTCAACAGGATGCTCCACACAAGATGCTCCATAGAGTGTCACTGCAGCCTCTTGGCTCCTGTCACAATCACTTCTTTATTCTAACAGCAATGGCCTTCATTCAGTTCCTTGTGCATGACCTGTTCCCTTCAGCAATAATGTCTTAGAGCACACTGCCCTTACCACCTTAGGTGTGTGTCTTAGTCAGGGTTTCTATTCCTGGACAAAACATCATGACCAAGAAGCAAGTTGGAGAGGAAAGTGTTTATTCAGCTTACACTTCCACATTACTGTTCATCACTGAAGGAAGTCAGGACTGGAACTCAAGCAGGTCAGGAAGCAGGAGCTGATGCAGAGGCCATGGAGTGATGTTCTTTGCTGGCTTGCTTCCCCTGGCTTGCTCAGCCTGCTCTCTTATAGAACCCAAGACTGTTAGCCCAGAGATGGTCCCACCCACAAGGGGCATTTCCCCCTTGATCACTAATTGAGAAAATACCCCACAGCTGGATCTCATGGAGGCATTTCCCCAACTGAAGCTCCTTTCTCTGTGATAACCCAGCTGTGTCAAGTTGACACAGAACTAGCCAGTACAGTGTGCTTCTGGTTCCTGTTATTATGTACCATTCAGATCATATTTTAAGCCTCATGCTTAAGGAAAAATTACCTGATCAGATGAAATTCACTGCAATATTGAGAGCACTATTTTCTTATGAAACTCCGTATTTCTACTGTATTGGAGAGATCCAAATCCCCCATTATTAAGTCTGAGAAGAGGATACCTGTGATTTTTGTTCCCCTTTGATTTCTCAGTGCTTAGCTAATTATCATTATTCATGCAACCTCCCAAGCATCAGGCATTTACTGAGGATTAGGAAGGGAGCTGATATTGCATGCATTCCTGGTCAAATCTTAGAGAAGCTATCGGTCTGGAAATTCTCCTTTGGAGCTACTTAGCTGGTTTATATACACCGATTATTATTTCATAAAAATGCTAAGTGACTATTCTATAGTTTCTCCTTCAAATTCACCCAGACAAAATTAACAGTTTTTTTTTTCAGCTAAAAGTATAATGAGCCTAAGCTTATATTTTTTTAAGAAAGTTCAGCCAAAGAAAACCCAACACTTATATACCTAAGTGACTCAAGCAAAGCAAACCTTTCCTTTCTCTAAGATGACAAACAATGAAGGTTCTGCCCAATTCATCAAAACGCAATACAGTTATGAACAATTTAACCAACCCTTGGGCCCTTTTCACTATTGGAAAGATGGCTTGACAACTACTTTGAGTCATTTCTGAGATGGAATTGACACTAACTCAAATGGGTCTGTGACAAATGTTCTTATGATTTCAAAATGGAAAGGGATAACCATGAGTAAAATGGTTCAAATGTGGTCGGGTTACATCCTTTACTGAAACCCAGTAAAGGGTGTGTGCGGAGACTTAGAGGATAAGTCGAGAATTCCAAGTAGGAAGGACAGCACAGGGAAGTTAACATTCATCATCTTTATTTGAGTTGTTCTCTCATTACTCTTGTCCAAGAGAAAGTTTTGTGTGATAAATACTTTGAGGAAAAAATAGTGGTATTGCCTTGATCTGTGATGCTGTGAGAAAGACTGTCAAAAGGGTCAGTTGCTTGATAAAACTTGCTAGCACATGTGGGATCCACTCTGGGACAGATGCTATGTGGAATGTTTTGCATGTATTAATTCATCTAGTCCTCACACTTTTTAATTAACCCAGAACATGGATGACAAAGCAAAGTCACAGGGAAGAAAATTAGCAAGCCAAATTACTCAGCTAATAAAACCTAACACTGCTGTCAACTTCACAGTCCGGCTTCCAAAATGGCGCCCTAAACTACCATATCCAACTGGCTCATAAAGTCATATACTTTTAAGTTTTAAAGAATTTTAAAACTGATTTGATTTTTCTAACAGTGTGAAAAAGTACAAATGTCATAGTTATGTTCACAATTGAAGATCTATAAAAGGAAGACAAGACAAACATGGTAAGATGTAAGCCAAGAGGAAACAGAACTTATACAAATGAGCTCACCTTATACTTCATGTACATAAAATCTACAACATCAGCATATCACTGCATCATAAGTGTAAATTACAGTTGGCAATACTGGGTGATTATTACATATAAACTCAAACTGTATTGACTGTGGAACCACCATTATTTCAAATTTCTATTTAAAATGCCACCTACTCAACACATTGGTCCACACATTGACCAATTTGTGTTTTTCAAAGAAGTCATTTTATAAAGACCAACAGCTAACGAAAACTGCAAGTAATTCACAGTATTACTACATTTCAGTAACCGTAGCAGTCAGTACTTGATTGTGGTGGTCAAGTAGAAACTACAGTTCGTATAAGGACTATCTGGTCACAAATCCATGCTCCTCTCACACACAAGAAAAGCTAAAGAATTATGTGTCCCTTTGGTTAAGACTGTTAGAAGCCATTCAGGAGAGAGTTTTAGAACTGTGCCTCTAATGCACAGTTTTGGTTTCTCCTGGACAAAGTTGCTGTAATATTCAAGTTGGACATCTTCTGTTCCTGTGGCAACAAAACCACCAATTTGTGGAAAGGGGTAATTAATCTGACAGTGTTATATGTTTCTTTAAGACATATTCTTGAAGGCTAGAAAGAGGGAATATTGTTTGGTTTGTATAGGATTCACTAAAATGATTTTTTAAAATAGAAATACAAATAATAGCAGCTGCTAAATAGCATTGTTACTATGTTGAATTATGATTAATTTTCCATAATGGTTCAAATTATATTAGACTATGCATACTTTACAATTTTAATAAGATGCCTTATCCTTATATGCTCTAAGATCAACAATAGACAAATAAAATTGCAAAGGTTCTGTAAGGCAGAGGACACTGTCAATAGGACAAAACAGCAACCAACAAATTGGGAAAAGATCTTTACCAATCCTACATCTAATAAAGGACTAATATCTAATATATACAAAGAACTCAAGAAGTTAGACTCCAGAAAAGCAAATAACCCTTTTTAAAAATGGAGAATAGAGCTAAACATTGAATTCTCAACTTAGGAATATCAAATGGCCAACAAGTACCTAAAGAAATGTTCAACATCCTTAGTCATCAGGGAAATTCAATTCAAAAGAACCCTGAGATTCCACCTCACACTAGTCAAAATGGCTAAGATCAAAAACTTAGGTAACAGGAAATGCTGGAGAGGATGTGGAGAAAGAGGAACACTCCTCCATTGTTGGTGGAATTGCAAGCTGGTACAACCACTCTGAAAATTAGTCTGGTGGTTCCTCAGAAAATTGGACATAGTATTACCTGAGAACCCAGCTATATATCTCCTGGGCATATACCCAGAAGATGTTTCAACTGATAATAAGGACACATGCTCCACTATGTTCATAGAAGCCTTATTTATAATAGCCAGAAGCTGGAAAGAACCCAAATGTCCCTCAACAGAGGAATGGATACTGAAAATGTGGTACATTTACACAATGGAATACTACTCAGCCAATAAAAATAATGACTTCATGAAATTCTTAGGCAAATGGATGGAACTAGAAAATGTCATCCTGAGTGAGGTAACCCAGTCACAAAAGAACACACATGATATGCACTCACTGATAAGTGGATATTAGCCCAAAAGCTTGGAATACCCAAGATACAGTTCACAGACCACATGAAGCTCAAGAAGAAGGAAGACCAAAGTGTAGATTCTTCATTTCTTCTTAAAAGGGGGAACAGAATACTCATAGCAGGAAATACGGAGACAAAGTATGGAGCAGAGACTGAAGAAAAGGCCATCCAGTGACTGCCTCACCTGGACATCCATCCCATATACCAAACCTAGACACTATTGTGTATGCCAACAAGTGCTTGCTGAAAGGAGGCTGATAAAGCTATCTCCTGAGAGGCTCTACCAGAGCCTGACAAATACAAGAGCAAATGCTCATAGCCAACCATTGGACTAAGCACGGGGTCCCTAATGGAGGAGTTAGTGAAAGGACTGAAGGAGCTTAAGAGGTTTGCAACCCCATAGGAAGAACAACAATACCAGACCCCTCAGAGCTCCCAGGGACTAAACCACCAACCAACCAAAGAGTACACATTGAGGGACCTATGGCTCCAGCTGCATATGTAGCAGAGGATGGATGGCCTTGTAGGGCATCAGTGGGAGGAGAAGCCCTTGGTCCTGTGAAGGCTGGATGTCCTAGTGCATGGAAATGCCAGGGTGGGGAGGCAGGAGTGGGTGGGTAAAAAAAGGGGGGTGGGGAGAATAAACTTAACTTCTTCCTACAAAGTTGCTATTGCAATGTACTTGTATTAATGACACTGTTGTAATTGTAAAAACTATGACATTCCTGTGAACATATGACTGAGTCTGTTCCACTTAGTGTCCAATCTAACTGGGAGTATGTGTTACACTCCAAAATATCCTAGGAAGTAATAGGAAGTTTTGGTTCTTTGGCTCATGGGAGCTTCTGTGTTGACAGCCTCTAACTGCATAGACACTCATGCACATATACATACACAGTATACCTCAGCAGCTTGAGCCGTAGATCAAGAGATGTAAGCATGAAAACTATATGACTTGAAGTCATTGGCTGAAGTCCTACATTATCATGACACTTTCAAGTTGTCACTGTAAGTTGGCTCATGTCAGATGAATTATTAAGCTTTCTTAAAGTCCTTGTGAGCAGATGTTCATGCAAGTCAAAGTTGTTCAAGACCTTAAGATAAATCTACACACCATTTTTGAATGAGAAGAAATCTAAAATTCTTTAAAGTTTTTCTTATTATGGTATTTATCAATTTTCAAACCACAACTGTAAACATTTGCCATGTTTATGAGGTTAACCTAGAGATACTAAGCTAATTTTGAGCCAAGTGAAGTGTTTAGTAATAACCAAAGTTAACTTATTTTTAAAACTACTATGTCTTCAGTAAAAATATTAAAATATTATAGAAAACACAAGACTCTAAGTCAGACATGTCATGTCCTCTTAGCACTTTGAGGAGACTGTCCAAGCATGAGGAACACTTTAATATACACTACACTATCTTGTACCATTTATAATGTTAGAAGAAGATTGTCCTTGGTTGTCTCAAACTGTCACTCAATTCCCTGCACTGCTCATCACCCACTCTTGATTTCTCAGTTTTCTTAGCATCTCAGAAGCTAACCTGAACGTAAAGACAAAGTTTCTTTTGTAAGAGTTAGAAACTTAGTGTTTCTTATACTTGAAAGGTAAAAAGTAGAATTTATGAAATTCTTGGGCAAATGGGTATATCTGGAGGATATCATCCTTAGTGAGGTAACCCAATCACAAAAGAAGTCACTTGGTATGCACTCACTGATAAGCGGATATTAGCCCAGAAACTTAGAATACCCAAGATACAGTTTGCAAAATACAAGAAAATCAAGAAGAAGAAAGACCAAAGTGTGGATACTTCATTCCTCCTTAGAATAGGGAACAAAACACCCATGAAAGGAGTTACAGAGACAAAGTTTGGAGCTAACATGAAAGGATGGACCATCCAGAGACTACCCTACCTGGGGATCCATCCCATAATCAACCACCAAACCCAGACACTATTGCATATGCCAGCAAGGTTTTGCTAAAAGGATCCTGATATAGCTATCTTGAGAGAGGCTATGCCAGTGCCTGGCAAATACAGAAGTGGATACTCACAGTCATCTATAAGATGGAACACAGGGCCCCCAATGGAGGAGCTAGAGAAAGTACCCAAGGAGCTGAAGGGGTCTGCAACCCTATAGGTAGAACAACAATATGAACTAACCAGTACCCCCAGAGCTTGTGTCTCTAGATGCATATGTAGCAGAAGATGGCCTAGTCGGCCAGAACTGGGAAGAGAGGCCCCTTGGTCTTGCAAACTTTATATGCCCCAGTATAGGGGAACGCCAGGGCCAAGAAGTGGGAGTGGGTGGGTAGGGGAGTAGGGCAGGGGGAGGGTATAGGGTACTTTCAGGATAGCATTTGAAATGTAAATAAAGAAAATAACTAATAAAAAATAAAAAAAGAAAGGTAAAGAGCAAGAAGAAACCCCTAAAAAAAATTCTTTGGGAAACATTGTGAATGTCCTAGATATTTGTGGATATCCAAATATTGAGACTATTCTGTGCCAAGTGTGATATGCAGGACAGTTGTTTCTGAAAATAAAGTGAATGGTATACAGTACTAGTAGCACATTGTAAATAGTTTAAGGAATGCCATGTGGTACTTTTGGGGGGCACTGGGGGGGGGGAAGGCACCAGGGTAGTCAGCCCCTCTTCTGGCCCTGACCTCCAGAGCTCTGCTGTGGGTGTCACAGGCAGCTTCCTACACATTCCACAATGCAGTCCTTCACTTCAGGCAGCGTTTTAGAAAGAATAGATTTGCGTGAGATTTGAGGAAGAAATGTCCATTGAAAATAACCTCAGAAAAGTCTCACGGTCTGGCAAGAACGGCCTGTTTAGTTTTGTATCACCCACTGTGCTAGTTGCTTGAGAGTTATTACTGAACAAATTTCTAAGGCTTCCAAATCTTAACCCATTCTAACTAGCTAGCTGAGGTGCCATTGGTAGCAGGCTGTGGTTACAGCCTGGGCCAACTACAGCAGCCTGGTGAAAACGTCTGTGGTTCTGGATTGACAGGGCTCAAGTCTCTCTTGCATTACAAGTGCAACTTGGTCCCAGAAGAAGGCTTCTCGGGCACTTCCATAATTATACTTCTAATAATTTAAAAGATTGTCGGGATGTTCTT
This sequence comes from Mus minutoides, assembly GCA_902729485.2. Classification (NCBI taxonomy): domain Eukaryota; kingdom Metazoa; phylum Chordata; class Mammalia; order Rodentia; family Muridae; genus Mus; species Mus minutoides. The sequence continues at coordinate 39,536 of LR753931.1, read as the reverse complement.
TTGAGAACTATTATCCTTATGAGTGGGAGAGCCTGAGAGGCCTCTGAACCAATGCTTCCTTTTGAAAAATATCTGTATTTTGTTGCTAAGGCAACAAGGGCAGTCAGGGCAGAACAGGAGTTAGTTTCCATTTGGAAAGTATTAATGGCATCAGTGATTGGTGAAACTGGGCCAGGGGCACATTTTTTCCTGATTTAGCATGTGCTATTTTTTTCCTTTTTGTTCTTTGGTCACCTTTTCTGGGGTGAGGGGACCTTTTGATGAAGAAAATCCAACCCCAGAACAACAAACAGTGATATTGTTGTTCATGAGAGAGACCATTCATAAACGCAAAGCCATAGACAAGCCCCATCTAGAAACTCTCATGGAATCTTTGCGAATGTTTTAAGTATAGAGTTTCTATTTTGGTCTATTAGAGATGCAGTGCTTGCAAATACAGTTAGAACGGCTTCTTTTTTCCAAGCGATTTCATTTTTTCTTTCCTATGACTTCACAAGAGCATTACAAACAAGCAGAAATAACCTTCCAGCAAATTGTTTCTCAAAGACAAATGGACTGTAAGAGGACTTAGGTGTAGTCTCTATGTTGTCTATGAGAAAGAAACACATTAGTCTCAAATCGAATTCAGCATTTTTTTTCTGAAGGAGGGTAAATAGCACATCATGGGTAAATGCATACTTTACCCTCCAGGTGCTGATTTTTTTCTGGATCAAAGGGCCTGAAACCATTATTGCTTACAATCTTAACAACTTGGAAGCTTAATTTGAATAATGGTGATAAGAATAGACGGTGCCTCAGAAGGCAATATTGGCAGTAGCATATTAAGAACTATATATGTCACAAAAGAAATGTACAATAAATGCTACCCATGATTGTAAACGTGTGAGAATCAATAATCTTGCCCATGTCCATTAAAAAATGCAGGTTTTTGGCATTCCAACAGCAATTTCTTTAAAATATTTTAATAAAATAATATATGAGAAGAAATCACCATTTCATATACCATTATTTCCAGACAGAAGAACTATATTGTCTTTGCTACTTTGTGGGTTCTTGTCTCCCCAAACCTGGTTTTACCCCCTATCACTAGATAGGAGAGAAAGAAGGATAGAGGGAAAAGATAGGCAGACAGACAGATGATAGAGACAGAGAGAGAGACAGAGAGACGGAAACAGAGATCTGAATCTAATTTCTTCTTTTTTCTTATTTGCTTATTGCTGATCCTTGCTGCTTTGTGAGTTCTTATTTTTCTTACCTTTTATTCCTCCCAGTTTCACCCCTATCACTAAATAAGAGAGAAAAAAGGATATAAAGGAGAGATAGAGATCCCTGAATCTATTTTTTTCTCTCTTATCTCTTCTTTGAACACAACTACTAACAAATCTCAACTAACCCCCTTGAATGACCACCATCCACCAATCACACCTATCAAGGCTCTAACATTTACCCTCTGAAACATTCACAGAATTCCAAACATCACACAATTGTAGAATTTATCTCGCAAAACTATTCCTCTGCTAGAATATGAGGCAAATCTTAGTCAGCTATGTGCAGCAGTTTCATATTCCCAGACCTGGGACAAAAATAAAAACATATTCTTGTAGTATCTTCGTGTTTTTTGAACAAACAAAAATTCCAGAGGAGGAGGAGAAGGGTGAAAAGGAGAAGGAAGAGGAAGGGAAAGAGGAAGAAGAGGAGGAGGAGGAGGAAGAGAAGGAGGAAGAAGAAGAGGAAGAAGAAAATGGAAGAGGAGGAGGAGAAAGAGAGAAGGAGGAAGAGGAAGAGGAAGAGGAAGAGGAAGAGGAAGAGGAAGAGGAAGAGGAAGAGGAAGAGGAAGAGGAAGAAAGTAGTAATTAGGACCAAGCTATATCACTCCTGAGCATATACCCAAAAGATGCTCCAACATGTAATAAGGAACATGCTCCACTATGTTCATAGCAGCCTTATCTATAATAGCCAGAAGCTGCAAAGAACCAAGATTTCCTTCAACAGAGGAATGGATACAGAAAGTGGTACATTTACACAATAGAGTACTACTCAGCTTTTAAAAACAACAAATTCATGAAATTCTTAGGCAAATGGATGGAACTAGAAAATGTCATCCTGAGTGAGGTAACCCAGTCACAAAAGAACACACATGATATGCACTCACTGATAAGTGGATATTAGCCCAAAAGCTTGGAACACCCAAGATACAGTTCACAGACCACATGAAGCTCAAGAAGAATGACGACCAAAGTGTGGATACTTCGATCCTTCTTAGAAGGGAGTCAAAATACCCATGGGAGAAGATACAGAATCAAAGTTTGGAGCAGAAACTGAAGGAAAGTACTTCCAGTGAACTGTCCTACCTGGGGATCCATCCCATATGCAGTTACCAAACCCAGATACTGTTGTGGATGCAAGCAAGTGCTTGCTGACAGGAGCCTGATATAGCTGTCTCCTGAGAAGCTCTGCCAGTGCCTGACAAATACAGAGGTGGATGCTCACAGCCAGCCATTGGACTGAGCATAGGGTCCCCAGTGGAGGATCTAGAGACAGGACCCAAGGAGCTGAAGGGTTTGCAGCCCCTTCGGAGGAACAACAATATGAAGCAACCAGGCCCCCCAGATCTCCCAGGGACTAAACCATCAGCCAACGAGTACACATGGAGGGACCAGTGGATCCAGCCACACATGCAGCAGAGAATGGCCTGTGGGACACTAATGACAGGAGAGGCCCTTGGTCCTATGAAGGCTTGAAGTCCCGGTGTAGGGGAATTCCAGGACAGGGAAGTAGGAGTAGGTTGGTTAGTGAGCAGAGGGAGGGGGAATGGGATAGGGAGGGTTTCAGAAGGGGAAATGAGGAAAAGGGATAAAATTTGACATGAAAATAAAGAAAATATCTAATAAATAAATAAATAGATAAATAGAAGTAGTAATTCAGAGCCCACTAGATTTACTACTGGAAATGAGAAATACAACCAGGGAAATTCATTTATACCTCACAGCTTTGAAGTAACACCTAACACGTTCTCAAGATTTGCGTATGTGTGGCTGTAGGTGTGTGTATATGTGTTTGTTTGTATATGTGTATATGTGAGTGTGTGTGTATGTGTGTGTGAGTATATGTATGTTTGTGTTTGTATATGTGTATGTAAGGGTGTATGTATGAGAGTGTATGTGTGTATATGTGACTATGAGTGTGTGTGCATGTGTGTGTATATGTTTGTGTATGTGTATGTGTGTGTGAGTGTGTATGTTTGCTTGTATGAGAGTGTATGTGTGTATATGTGGCTATGAGTGTGTGGGGGTGTGTGGGCGTGTTTGTGCCTGCTGCTGGGAATTTGAACAAAAGCCTTTACTAAGCACATGCCCTACCACTAAACTGCAGTCAAATTCTCTTACTTTCCTTTCATTTATTTTTATTTGTTATTTTGAAAAAAAAGTCTTACAAAACTGGCCTTGTGGTCTTCCTGCTATACCCACTGAAGTAGCTAGAATTATGAGCCTAGCTGAAACTGGTAGCTTTTAATAGGCACAAACTTTGTGTTAGAGACAGGAATATCCAAGTTCAAGGGCCACCAGGGTTCAGAATAAGAAAGACCCTGTCAGGGTCCCCAGTGAAGATGCTAGAGAAAGTACCTAAGGAGCTGAAGGAGTTTGTAGCCCCATAAGAGGAATAACAATATGAACTAACCAGTACCCCCAGAGGTCCCTGGGACTAAACCGCCAATCAAAGAAAACACATGGTGAGACTCATGGCTCTAGCTGTATATGTATCAGAGGATGGCCTAGTCAGTCATCAATGGGAGGAGAGGCCCTTGGTCCTGTGAAGGCTCTATGCCCCAGTATAGGGGAATGCCAGGACCAGGAAGAGGTAGTGGGTGGGTTGGTGAGCTGGGGGAGGTGGGAGGGGATAGAAGACTTTTGGAGCGGAAACTAGGAAAGGGGATAACATTTGAAATTTAAATAAAGAAAATATCTAATAAAAAGGCAATAATAATAATAATAATAATAATAATAATAATAATAATAATAAAAATGAAGGAGAGAAAAGTGGAAGAGGTGAGAAGATCAGGAACAGTAGGAAAAAAATGCAGGGAAGTAGAGAGAGAAGGCCGGGGAGAGGGTGGAAGAAAAGAAACTCTAAGTGACTTTATGTCATGTATAATTCACGACAACTAAATTTTATAGATTTTTATTTAATTCAAAAATATGCTTGAACAGTGTGGTGGCATGTACTTTCAGTCCCAGAACTTGACAAGCAAAGACAAGTGAATCTCTTTGAGTTGAAGCCCAGCCTATCTTAGTAAGTTCCAGGCCAACCAAAGTTATATGAGACCCTATCTCAAACACAACCTTCATTCATTCATATATATATATATATATATATATATATATATACCCAAACAAATAAGACATAAAAGTATTTGAAGACATTTTCTTGGTAGGAAATTTGATGAAATCACCAAATATCTTTGGGAAGATGACTCCCTTCTTGAACATGCTATGAAAACTAAGCCTGGGACTATTCTATCATAATCATCCCTCCTTGCAAAGACTAGAATTAAAATCTAAAGTTTATAGAAAATGGTTTGTTTCTTTTAAAAGAACTAAGTAGAGAGTCTATAAAGTATAAAGAAAAATGATGACATAATATTATTATTTTTTTATGGACCTGTCTCCACACACCAACACTGGATAGCCTTCATCCGCAACCAAGCACTATTTCTTCTTTCTCAGTCCCTGGAGAAGTTGACAGCCCCACCCCCAGCCCCTGCCCCCCCTCCCCAGCCACGCCCCTGCCTCAGTGCACCAGTCATTTCTAGGTTTTGTTTATCCTTTCCAGAATGAGGACAGGATGCCAGCACAATCCCTCCCATCCTCTGTGGCTCATTCACTCTGCATTTTTATCACTGTTACAAACCTCTGTCCTGGAACTGTAGCTTATGCTTCTGTTTTACAAATGTAAAAATTAGCATCTTGGTTGACCAGTGATTCCTAGAAATATGTATGCAATGTCAAAATGAGTATGCTCTTTTTCTTTTTGTCAGAATTTTACCTCCAGCTGAAGCAATTTTATGACAACTACTCAGTATTCAACAGAGCCATCCCTTTCCCCCAGAGAGAATTAATCATAGGCAAGGACTGGAAAAGACATTTCCCTAGTTGAAGCTCAAGTCTGCGTCTGCTGAGAAACCCATTCTATTTTAATTTGCCAATTAAAAGTGGCCTGGGAAATCTCAGACTGTCATTATCTCATTAAAAATGCATCCTTGACACTCCCTTTCCTCCCTCCAGAGAATTAACACTAAACCAGCCCAACTGCTCTCTCTACAACTTGGAGTTAGCACCATCCTCCAAAGATGATCTTTATCTGGGGTCAATGGGTGATGGCATCTTCTGCAGTTAATAATTGTCAAAAATTCTACACAACTCCCATCACTACACCTGTGGACAAGTTACTGGATAGTTAGCACATCTGTAAAATTAACTGAAAGTTGGGAAGATTTGAAAGGAAATAGAAGCATTGTTTTCTGCAGATAAGTGGTCAGACACATTTGAAAAGAAAGTCCTGTGACCAGGTGCTCTAACACCCTCTGCTTTAGAGAATATTTGGGCAATATCTGGCTGTTATTACACCCCTCCTCTCTGTCCTGCAGGATTATGTATGGAATAGTGTCACAAACACAGAACTGAAGGTTAAGAATGTGGGTTTCTGATTTTATGCCAGCCAGAAATCCTATCGTCTAATAAATTGTATGTGGAGATGGTTAACAGGAGAAAATTGAAGTGGCTGGAATCATGTTGTCTGGTACCAGTTTTCAGTTCCCTGTGAGCCATAAACACTAGACAGTGAGAAAAAGACAGAAACACATCAAAGATGTCGGATGCTGCCTCATAGTTAATAACGCCCCTGAATAAGAAAGTAGTAAATGGTAAAAGGACGCTACTGCCTTTCAGTTCATACTCAAACTTGAATCTGCACACACCTGCAGGTTACTAATATTTCCAAAGGCACTTTTCAAAGAATTAGCCAATCCCTGCCTAATAAAACACATAGTAATATAGTTCACAGGGGAAAGGCACACTGTTCACCTCCAAATTTTAAAACATGTACCTTATTTCCTTGAAATCCCTTTGGACCTGGATCCCCTGGAGGTCCACCAATGCCCTGCTCCAAGATGAAAAACCAAGAATTAGTTTGTGTGCCAAGCTAGAAAGCCAACCAAGACAGGACAAGTAATTCCTCAGGGTTCCTGGGAATCCTGGTGTCAGTTGCCAGACTGTGATGCTTGGATCTGCTTTGGCGTCACATTCAACTGAGAACCTGCACAGCGTAAGGTCCTTGAGTCAAGGTCACAGCTTCTAAAACAACACATACTAAAAACAAGCATGCTTTTAATGTGATGTTTGTTTTCCTAGGCCAGTGCTTTTAAGCTTCTTGCTGTGTTGGATTCTGCTTTTAGGAAAGATTTTGCCTATCAATCAATATTCATATAACATAAGCAGATCATTGAAAACTGTCATTTGTACTGAGTCTGCAATGGCCACTCACCACCTTACTCTGGCAATTCCACACCAAAGCAAAGGACTTGGTTAACCAGATATAGCCTAAGAATTCTTGGGTTAAAACCATAGCTTTTAGCTTATTTGGGGATGGGTGTTCTCTTGGCTTGTTTTTGTTCTTTTGTTTTGTTTTGTTTTGTTTTTTCTTTGTGCTGACGACGACAGTCCAGGCAAGGCCTCTGTGCTTGTTTGATAACCACTGAGCTGTACCTCCAGATTTTTTTCAGTCCTGAAATTACTTCTTCATACTCATCTATATCTGTTGTTACTTTAAAATAGACAAGTCCATCCACTGGAAAAATGATCCAAATTATTATCTGGAGTCCACAGTACAATACTCAGTTATGAGCTCATTCCATGTTTCAATAATTAACTAGTTGCATGGGAAGACTAAAACAAATATTTAGATAAATATAGACAAAAATGAGCAACTCTTACAATTACATTATAGGAACTATCTACTTCCTTATCATACCTTCCTAACTCTCTCCATATAAAATATTTTCCACTTCCTTAGCTATTGACTAGATGGAGTTATCAGATGTATTGATAAGGTACCTACTGGTACCTTTAGAGAACCAGAGATAATCAAAATATTAGTCAAGTGGTTTCCAAATTTGACTATGTACTTGAATTATCTGGGAGCCTTTAAAAAATACTGACTCTGCAGACTTTATATGCCCCAGTACAGGGGAATGCCAGGGCCAAGATGTGGGAGCGGGTGGGTAGGGGAGCAGGGCCGGGAGGGGGGAGGGTATAGGGAACTTTCTGGATAACACTTGAAATGTAAATGAAGAAAATATCTAATAAAAGTTGGAAAAAAATTAAAAAAAAAAATACTGACTCATGGTTCTCTTCCCAACACACTTTGAATTACTTGAAGATGGTGTGAATGGATCAAGGGGTGGTGGTTGTTGTACCCTCCCAAGGTAATTCTAGTTCAAACACAGGCTTGATTTTTGCCTCCTTACCTGAATTCCTCTTGGTCCCTTTGGTCCATATGGCCCTGCAGGTCCCTGTGAAATAAAATTAAATATTCTACTTTAGTTCCAATTAGATATTCTAAATATCCATCTTTGTAATGTATAGGTTTTAGATGCAAAAATAGGTTCTGGTTGAGAGTCATTCTTCCCTGGCTATTCAAACATCAAAGAGAACAGATTGCAATGATTCTAATAATCCTAAGTAACAAAACACCTCAGAGTCACATTTTGCTTAAATAACTAAACTAGAAGAAAAATAATATTATGTGTCAGTATTTACCCCATATGTTGGTATGTGGTTCATTTTCTTTTTTCATTTTTTGAGACATTTACTCTATGTAGTCCTGGCCATCCTGGAACTCACTCTATAGACTAGGCTGCCCTCAAACTCAGATATCCACCTGCCTCTGCCTCTGCCTCTGCCTCTGCCTCTGCCTCTGCCTCTGCCTCTGCCTCTGCCTCTGCCTCTGCCTCTGCCTCTGCCTCTGCCTCTGCCTCTGCCTCTGCCTCTGCCTCTGCCTCTGCCTCTGCCTCTGCCTCTGCCTCTTATGTGATGGGATTAAAGACATATACTACAACCACCTGGTTGTATTTGGTTCAAAGAAAAGAAATTGCTTCATAAAGCTCCTTAGGGTGTTCTAGAAAGTATATAAGTTCCTGTAATTAGTACAATATTATTTCTGTCCTCTAAATCAATGTCATTAAATTAGCAATGAGTTTGCCTGACAGCTCGATTGTTCTTCACACTTTGGACTTTGGCAAAAGACTGTTTATAGTCAATAACCTTCCAAATTTCAATACTTTCCATATCTCAAAATACATTTACAATATATTTTCGTGTCTATAATATAGTCTTGATTACCCTTTCCTAGCTTTCTAATTTTTTTTCAGGTTATTTGTCAAGAACCAGGACCTACCAAGATTTGTTACACATTTTTTAGTTTGACCTTAAAATGCTTCTGATGTGTGCTGCTTTACATAACCTTAGATTTGATATTGATGTGTATGTTTACATCTTTGTCCTATTCTGATTCATCACTAAGGATCTAGAAGATGGCTACTGAAGTGGAGACAGTAGAGGAGGGTCTATCTCTTCTTGTCTATCATGTGTCTATGGGAAGCAAGAAACTTGATAAAGTTTGTTGGCCATGATAATTATGTGTGTGTGTGTGTGTGTGTGTGTGTGTGTGTGTGTTTATCTTATGGGATGTTAATCAAAATTCAGTATCAATTATTACCTTGCTGTTTGCTAATTTAATGTATAAAACTATAAAATAGTGGTAGTGTCTTAATTTCACTTCTTTGACTGCAAGCATATTTGGATATTTTCATCATTTTTTTATTCATTTGTGTTTATTTTCATCTCTTAATGTTCTTCACACATTTTTCTTATAAATTTGTGTGAACTCTTCATATCAAATGTGCCATACTTTGTGGACCCTATACGAACATATATATTTATATTTTGTATCTTTAACATTGAGATATACTTGAAATGAGTCATGTCCTATAATTGGCAATGTTTTCTTTTTGGCACAGAAAGTGGTGCGGCATTTAATCTTGTAACTGTTTCCTGGATTCATTCTCCTGTGCTCCCGTGTCCTTCCCTAATTAGAATATTGCCATTGTCTCGCTGTGCTTTATTCTGAAAACAATCATCGAGTCTGCATTCTGCAGATCCTTCTGTCTCCAGCTTTACAGGCACGTGTCAGCTTCTAGGAACGATCAAGCTATTTAAAGCATTTGATTCAGCAGACCAGTGTCGTTATTTTATCCTCCTCCCCAACCTTCTGCCATTTTCCCCTGTCACATCCATCCATGCATTTTACACAGATGTTTTTATATTTCATTATCTTGGTTACCTTCATAGTCAATAGTCCTTAACTTGAATGGCAACCATTTTTATTCTAGGCCTTTTGGGATAATTTATCATTATATTTTTTGATACACTGTCTATATAGTTTGGTTCGATTAGGAAGTCTTTAATATGCTAAGCTGAATATGTCTCTATCTTAAGCTCCTTACTCATATTTATTTTGAACTAAAGAAAACAGTCATACCACTGATTATATCCTCCTGCATCCCCTACATGTCAAAGCCCATGCCATGCATATATAATTTCACTAACTGCACTGTTCTGGTTGAAGTTGCATCAGAAGGTCACCCCAGAGCATCCAACTGCACCTCTCATTGACTGCTGGTTATTCTTTCAACCATAAAGTTCAGTAGGACTGACCTCAAAGATCAGGATGTCACAAAATGCCCTTAATGGTCTGTGAAAAGGGCATGCAGGGGTGGGGGGTTATTATGTAAGTCATGTATTCTTTGGTTTTCTCCTTCATGTTTTACAGATGTGCAAACTGAACTCCAGATCTAGGAGTGACACACATAATTCATCCCAGAAACTTTTGCTTGAGGAAACTCAGGCCAAAAGGGATCACAGATGTTAACATTTTAAAAACATGACTCTTACTTTGTCACCTTTCATTCCTGGTTTTCCACATTCTCCTCGTTCACCCTATAAATAAGTAAGTAAATTAAATAAATACATCAATATATCAATACATAAATACATAAATAAAAGATTGAGTCTTTAATATTCCAAGTTTTTTAAAGATACCCCTAGAATAATTACATAGGACAAAACTCTGCTCAATTTCATACCATTTCATCCTCAATATTGAAGGAGCATTGAACTTTGAAAACTTTTGCCCATGTGTTATCCTAACTATATTCTAAAGTTATTCAAATCAATGGTACCACATGATGAGAGGTTTTTTTTTTTTTTTTGAGGTTTCATGAGGCTTGGGAGAGAAATAAAATATGAAGAAAGATAACTGGTCATCTACCATATGTAGTGTACCATGTATAGTTGTCTGATTCCACATGATGCATCCATAACAGCAGCTTTATACAATCAGGAAATGTAAACTCTCTGAGGTATTGTCCCTCTATTGTAGAGCTGGTATATAATTTTATATATAACCACATAGCAAGTTTAGAATAGAATCAGGATCTAAACCCAGCTCTCCTTTAACTCAGTCCCTGTATTTTTCATAATGCCATAATTCCATTCTGAATACTGATCTTGGCCAGTTAGTAGCATTAGAATAGAAAACTGATAGAGAGGGCCTGAGACCAGACTGTATTCTACCTGGAGAAGGCAGCCATGATGAGTTAAGTTAGAAAGATCCTCTTGAGGAAAATGGAGTCCACTGTTGAGCATGCTACATAGATTTCATTATTACACAGATTGTATTAGCCTGACTAGTATGTTATCATAAAACTAACATTAAAATTATGCTTTAGAATCTATAGTGGTATTTTTCTGATACTACCTGACATTTATTGCTTTCGATAAATGTTAGTTTAACTTTGTAGACTGAGTGTTGTGGTAAATAAGTTCTTGACATCTTTGTGACCATTTCACAATGCATACAAATTTAAAGTACCATATTACACAAAAAAAAAAACCATTGAACTAAACAGAACCCCCAGAACTCGAGTCTCTAGCATCATATGTAACAGAAGATGGCCTGGTGGGCCATCATTTGGAGGAGAGGCCCCTTAGTACTGCAATCTTTATATGCCCTAGTACAGGGGAATGCCAGGGCCAAGAAGTGGGATTGGGTGGGCAGGGGAGCAGGGAGGAGGAGGGGAGAGGGGACTTTCGGAATAGCATTTGAAATGTAAATTAAGAAAATATCTAATTTTAAAAAAAGAAAAAATATACAATTTTTATATTATATAATATAAATTATGCCATAGTCAAATTTAAAAACAAAACTAAACAAAACAAAAAACCATACCTTTCACAACTAAAATGTTACGATCAATATTTGTTTATGAGTTTTACAGTTGTGCAAGTGGAATGAGAACCTCTGAATATTAACCCATTCTCTCAGTTGTTTCAAACTTCCCGTAGATAGAACTGAAAAGTGCTAGCCAATTAGGCAGAAAGAACTCAAGTTTCCTCAAAACGTTAACATCTGTTGTTATTAAAAACTCTTTAGCACCTGAAACTGATTCTGTGTGTGTGTCTTTATTCTGAGCCTCAAAACAATTCGTATTGCTAAAGTAAGAAAACTTGAAGAGGTTAATGGTTTGCGCGCACGCTAGCTGCAGTCTTACTAGCCCAGAGCCTGCCCTTTGACCTCTGCTCCTGCTATGCTTTGTTATCTATGTGCTGCTCCAGCACACGTTACCCAGTGTGCCACTGGACAGCAATGTAAGAAAATTACACTAGAATAAAATGCAGGCTATTGCTTGTCTTTAGAGGAAGTCAAACTATAGAAATAGCTGAAATTACGGTGATTTCATGATATAGTTTGTTGCACTGAACTAAATACAGCAGAAATCCTTAACTTACTACTAAAATGAACCCCTATTCTTGTGTAAGCTTTATCTCATTGTATAATAGCAACCAAACTGGCCAGGCTGTGCGCCACACTTTAAGCAACAATGCTTAAGGAAGTGGTCTTGTAATCATGAGTTGTGGGTACAAAGTTTGTGCTTGACCCTTTCTGGGATTGTGTGTGTGTGTGTGTGTGTGTGTGTGTGTGTGTGTGTGTGTGTGTGTGTGTGTGTTTACATACATATTCCAATCATCTAAAAGGAATAAAAGTGATTTATTCTTGCGAGAGCCTAGAAGTCCAACTGATCCAGGAAAAGCTGGATTCTCACTGAGAACAAAGTCGAAAATTTATTTCAGAATGTAAGTGGAAAAATCACTCTTGGAGTCCCAATTAGAGCACAATTAATTTCCTAATGTTGGATGGGAGTGAAATGAGTCAACTATCAAAATATCAAATAGAAAACTACCATAAATACACTCAAACGTCTTTTGGCCAGAATTCACGTTCCATTTGTCCCCAGACAGATTTGTTAACAATAGGGTTCTGAGAAACAGGATTTGTTTTGTGGACGGATTCCTATCAATGAAAATATTGTCTCCATTTTTTTCCTTAGCAAAGACTTACCCCCCCTTTTGTTGGGCTCATGAATGCCCATAGAATGGCCACAATCACATAAGCAAGTGCTTCAGAGAGCTTTAAACAGATCTGCCCTTTGCCAGCCTTAAGTTTCTAACACTGTTCCTCCTGATTAAATCTTAGTCTGAATGTCTGCACTACTTTGCTTTGACAGCTTGTATTTTTCAAGTAAACTCTTCCAGTGAGTCTAGAGTCTGGAGTCTATAATTCCACAGAAGGGTAAATTCATCTTTACACACACACACACACACACACACACACACACACACACACACACAAACACACATTTAAATCAAGATGAGGAAGCTCATCCATACATTTTGCTCATCAATTGATTAAATTTTTACAAATATCATAATGTCCCTCTTGCCTCTTCATAATAACACCTTATATTTTTGTATAAGCAAACAGCTGCCAATACATTGTCACCCCCATATTCTAATTATCCAGTGAGTATGTAAATCCCCCATGCCTGTATTAATCCAGTCCCATGTAGAAGGAGAAATAGTCACCCGGGTCTCTTTAGTTGCTTGTGTTCTTCTAGATGCTGAGTTAGGAAACACGAGATGTTTCCTTTCTGTCTTAGGCATAACACCACTGGGGCTGAACTTGCAGGCCTATGTGTAGGTTTTCTCCTACTATTTGTGGGGCCCTGATCCAAAAAAATATAATCAGACATTCACATACCATGTTTCTAGATAGTTGAATGTTGTAAATCCAACTATCAAACTCTTCCAGTAAAAATATTCCCTAGAATATTTTCTGTCTCCCTACTTGAAAAAACAAATGTACTTGTAAAAATAATCAAAAGGGCCAGAGATGCAGCTTAGTTGACAGGGTGCTTTCCAGTATACTTGGAGTTCTGGGTTCTATCCTCAGCACCAGAAGAACTGAAAGTGTCAGAGCATACTTGTAACCTCAGCGCAGGAAGGAAAGGCAGGAGGAACAGAAGTTGGAGGCCACCCTGGAATAGGTAAGTGTCTGGCTCAAAAAAAAAAAAAAAAAAAAAAAAAAAATCAAGCAGAGAACAACAAATTGGTTGTTTAAATATCCACGTACCCCAGACCCAAAACCCAAAGCTCTTAACTTACTATTCCTATTCCTTACACAAGAAGAGAGGCTATGTCTTAAAGTTTAAGTAGTGAAACAGAGCTTCCTGCATGATTCCCAGTCCTGCTACAGATAGCCACATTCCATTTGTGAGAGGGAGCCATACCCTAGCTCCTTCTCAGACCCAGAAAGTAGCTGATATGGAAAAGAAAATAAATCTTCTTTGTGGAAGACCTAGCAGGCTTCAGCCATTTTGCAGGAATTCCTGGACTTTTGTTTACCAAACAGAAAGATGACACAAGATTCACATACTGCAAACGGTTGACTTCTTGGGAAGTAGAAAAGATGCGAATACCTTGAATAGAACCCACTAAAAGCTTCAACCCCACTGAGCAGGTCCATGGCCTATGCTCTATAGAATAGAATGGATGGTAGGAATATTTTCTGACTTCAGCTAGAAAATCTGCTACTAGAGAACTTTGGGATGGATGAATCAGTGAATCACTGAGTACTCTCAGAGATTCCTGCACACACGGCAATCTTTTCATTTCTTTTGAAGCACTTTAATCTCCTACTTTGTGTTTTGCAAATAATCATGAAGTTATCTACCAATTTATACCTTTTGTTTATATGTCACACCTACTTTCTCTGCAAACTCTTAGCTCCTTGAGATCAACATATCTTTATTGCTTATCCAGAATCAACCTTCTCTTTCCTCTGGGTTATCAGAAACCATAAGTAACAATACAGATACTCATTTGACATGTTAATATTGGAGAATTTTTTTAATCAGAAAATGTGCTGCTTTTTTCCCCTTTTTTGCCAAATTGGGGTTCTTTTCTGAAAGGTTTCATGTTTGCCAAGTTGGTGGGACCCTGAAAACTTAAGAGGCACTTCTGCTTCTACAACATATAACCATATCTTACATTTCATTATTAGCCTACGCTAATTGACTGAAGAGTATACTTGGAAATGAGGAAGGACAATAATAGTACTTAGGTTTTTTTCTCTCTAAATTTCTGCTTTATTTGTTGTTAACCACTTACCTTGTCACCCTTGTACCCAGGGATTCCCTAGTTTAAACAGAGAAATCAAAAAGTAGAATAAGATATTACAGAACAGCATTAGAGGAAATACTAGGTGTTTTTGCATACAAATTACAACAAATCACATCTTCGAGTCTTGGAAATAGTCCTATATAAGTGCAAGGTAAGCCGGGCATGGTAGCGCACGCCTTTAATCCCAGCACTTGGGTGGCAGAAGCAGGCGGATTTCTGAGTTCGAGGCCAGCCTGGTCTACAAAGTGAGTTCCAGGACAGCCAGAGCTATACAGAGAAACCCTGTCTCGAAAAACCAAAAAACAAAACAAAACAAATAAGTGCAAGGTAATTTACATCTCCTGAGCTTGGGAAACATATGGCAACAAAGAGGAAGAATAAAACTATGTTTCCCTATTACAGTTTATTCTCAGTTTCAGATTCTTGTGCCTCAAATCCAATTTCTTACCCTCTGGATCAAAACTGAAGGAGAAAGTATATACTGAATGTCATTGTGAGCACGATGACCATAACCAGTGCTCTCAAACTGTTTCACTAACTTTTAAACTATAAGCTATTGCCGCTGAATGTTTCCCTGGGTGGGTTTGAGACTGGCTTTGAAATGAGCTAATGCCCTTTAGAATATTCATAAATGTCTGTATCCATCATGGTCCTCCCTTCAAATTCAGTCTAGAATAGATAACATCAAAGAAATGAATGGTTCCTCTATCAACACTAATGAGTCAGTGACCTTTGAGTTATTGGCTTTTATCTCATGCTAAGTGAGAAGCCAGCACCTCCACTGTCTTCTGAGTCACTCATGGGAATCCTAAGGAGCCCTTTCTACTGTGTCATTCCCATAAGCCCTCTAAGAGGCACAATTCTCTGTATTAAATGGACTGGGAAATTGCCAACTCTAAGAAACAGTAAGTCTTTTCCATCGTTATCCTATGACTATATTTTTCACGGATAAAATAGAATAGTAAGACTTATTTAATAGAAGCTGGAGAAACCAGTGGCATAAATGAGCTAATACTGCCATGTGACCATGAATCCTACAAAAATTTTATTTCATCTGTGTATAACTTTTACAAATAGAAACTTTAGAGAGGAGGTCTAAATTAATAGGCGCTGAAGAATAGAAAATGAAAATAGACTTGGCCAAATATAGAGTGACAGTGTGACAGTGTGATTTAACCCAGTGTAGAAATACTTGTCCACATGAAATGATCAATTGCTAAGACTGTGTTTAAAGACACAGTTAAATTGGTATTTTCTAAAACAAAACAAAACAAAACAAAACAAACAAAAAACAAAAACAAACAAAAAAAACCCTATCTATATTTATCATAACAAGAACGTGTAGACTTCCAATTCCAGAATTCGTAGGATATCCTCTATCCATTGCAACACACATTTGAAATTTTTGTTGTTACTTCATTTTGATAGACAGAAAATTAGATTTTGGAAGGAGCCTATAGATGTGCACAGAAACAAGAGAATGCTACTTTCTTCATGGTATATTCTTGTTTTCTTCTCAGCAAGCGCTGCTCACTTTCTCTGTTGATTCACCTCTTCGGGGCTTTGTTTGCTTGCTTCTTTGTTTCTTTTTCCCTTTCAGGGCCTCTTAACCACCTGCTTTAAAATATTCCAATTTAAAATGTCCAAAAATTGCAATGTTCGTCTCTGTAAAGTTTCTTTCTGATTTTCTTATTCCTGCTTTAAAAAAAAAATCTTTTCTAAATTCTAGCGCTATCATATTACATATCCTATCGAGCAAGTTACAGGGTCAAAATTCTATAACCATCTTAATTTTCTCTCCCCTGTTTATCCCTATAACAAGCTCCTTTCAAAGTTAATCTTCCTCTCACAGCTTTTGAGTTATTCACCTTGGCTCAGGTTTTAAGAGCTCCCATCCTATCACCTAGGAAAAAACTAGCATTGGTAATCTAGTAGACAACTAAGACGTGCTTCCTGAATAAATAGCACAACTTCTGAACAGACTCCTTTTGAAAAGATCAAGTTTTCCATCAGATGCTTCTATGGGGTTAATTAAAAATCCCAAGAAACCAGCTTTGTGAAACTCCAATTCTGTGACTGACTGCGTACTCAAACCAAGGGGCTAAGAAAAAAGATGTGTCACAACAGAAACATTGTTTTTCACCGTAGATGTTGCTACTTACTATACTCACTGTAATGCCCAAGAAAATATAAAGTTAACAATGTATTAATGGACCATAATTATTTCCCAAGCCATCTCAAGAAACCAAACAGACTTATTTTTGTCAATAGAACCAAAATGACAAAGGCATAGCTTAGACCATGTAATCCTTACACTTTTAAAATTCTAGCTTTTTTTTCCTTCCATTAAAAAAACAAAACAAAACAAAACAAAATACCCACAAGAAGTAAAGCAAAGTGCCTTTGTCATCTGAGCCTTTCAGAAATGTTGGGCATTAGGGAATGCCATGTGTCCCATTGTCACTCTGCTGATTAGAGTATTTTCTCTGTGGAGTTCTGCCTCTGAGATCATATCTGTCTGGTTTTGCCTGCCTGTACCCTCAAGAGCATAGGTAAGTAGGAATCCATTGTGCAATTGCACTTCATGGTCAAGCCAGTCGGTCAGAGATTCCCAGAAACCATTTGTCAAGAAAGCATTCCAATTCTGTACATACCACAGGACCTCTTTCTCCAGTTTCTCCTTTCTGAGCATCACCCTGCAACAAACAAACTCAGTCAAAATTCTTCAGCCCTGCAAGTGATTGATTGCTCAATAAAATGTGCTATTCCTAGATAATGGGTTAACCCAATTAAAGACGACTCTTAAGCTTTGACCACTGACATTTTTACCATGCAATTTAAGGAAAATCGCAGCTCAGATAAAGTTTGGCCTTTAAGAGTGAACCCAGATGTTCAGGGTGCATAACATACATAGATTTTTCACAACTTCAGCTACATTCCAGTTTACAACATAGTGCTTTTCTCAAGCATAGCATTGTGTTTTTCTGGAATAGGATACTCTGGCTTTTCTCCAAGAGGCTTTGAATATTTTCTAAAATGTTCCTCAAGAGAGATTGCTTGATTTCAGCAAGACTAAAGAAAATAAAGTATTAAGCACAAAATTGCAAACCAAACTAATGAAATATGAACATTGATTTGTAGCCAAGTTTTTAACAACAAAATAAGGTGTGCTGGTATCAGTTGGGACCTACATAGGATAAGTAAAAATAAGAGGGCTTGCAGCATGCCCCAAGAAAGCTACACATTCCCTCTCCTCAGCAAGTAGGCTAGTGCCAAGAAGACTCTCATTCATGTAATGTGATATATATATATATAACATTCTTAATAATATTCTTAGAAATGAGATTAAAGTTTGAATGTTTTAATTCTCTTATGTACTGCTTAATTTTGTCCCAAAATATGAGAAAAGTTGTCTTCACCGCAAAAAGCAAAGGCCTCACCATACCACTATCACTAGTTATTATTATTATTTAAAGTTGAAGTTTTCATGGCTAAAAAAAGGAAAGGAAAGGAAAGGAAAGGAAAGGAAAGGAAAGGAAAGGAAATACTTCTTGAAACTCAAAACACCAAAAAATAAGACTGCTTGAAGTAGAAATGTTTTTCTTAAAAAAAAAAAATTCTCTGGGTCAAACTTTCTAAAAACACAAATAGTTATTATTAAAGATGAGCCTTTTGCTTAGTCTAATTTATTTTATTTACTTAATGAAAATCTCTGTTTCCTCTTTTATTAACTTGATAGCCTCCTTTCTTTAAAATGGGTTGCATTATTTGCCTCTTTAATTATTAGACGCCTGATATTTTTCAGGCGGTGTAATGTTTTTATATACTACAGAAACTGACTCAATTAGCTGAATGTGGTGGCTCAGACCTCTAATCCCAGCACTCAGGCATCAGAGGCAAGAACATTGGGAAAAATTCAAGGTCAGCCTGAGCTTTAGAGTGAGTTCCTGGTCAATCAAAAATGATTTAGTTTTAGTTAGAGCTTCTATTGATGTGATAAAACTCTATGACCTAAAGGAACTTTGGGAGGAAAGGGTTTGTTTGTTTGTTTGTTTCCAATATACAACTTTCTGGTCATATTCCATCACTGAGGAAATTCTGCGCTAGAATTCAAGGCAGGAGTCAGGAACTGAAGCAGAGGTCATGGAGGAAAGCTGCTTATGGGCTTGCTACTCACAGCTTGCTCAGACTGTTCTCTTCCATAATTCAGAACCGCCTATCCAGGGATGGTACCTGCTATGTAACTAGCCCAGAAAGTGCACTACAGACTTGCCTACAGGCAACTGGATGGAGACATTTTTTTTCAGCTGAGGTTTCTCTTCCCAGATAACTTTAACTAGTGTCAAGTTGACAAAAACAAAACAAACTAACCAGGACAGTCTGTAAATAAATATACAAGCTTTTTAGCTAAAAACAAACAAACAAATAAACAAACAAAAACAAAAACCCTGTTTATCAATTTACCGGATTTCCTTTTGGTCCTCGCTCACCTTTGATACCAGGGTTTCCATGGGTACCCTGAAAGCAAGTGGAGAAAAGATTATTTTTATTAAGTATCAGTTTTCTCTGCTTTTGAATAAGTTCTGATCAGCTGCACCAAAAATAGGAGACCTTGGAGTTTTAACCAGGCATGTTGATATTAAATTCTGTTCATCGTAATTGTGCCGAGAACACTGCAAACCTTCTCTACACAGTCTCTGAGATTGCACAAAAGAGAGTAATATTTGTCTTCCCAGCTATGACTTCTTTCCCAATTACTTGCCAGCCATTTTCCAAACAAAATTAAACTCATTCAAAGACATTTAAAGACGGAAAGGACAGAGGTTGGGGTGGGTGGTTTCTGCTCTGGGATACTCTGGATCACTACCAACCCAGCTTGCTTGCCTGTGACCCAAAATGTTCAGATCCAGGGGACCTGCTCCAGATATAAGAAAAGAGAACTCTTCCATCCTGTTCCAAAAACCACCAAAAACTTCCCTTCTTGAGAACTTGTTTTGAGGGCACTAAATAAACTGATGTAAATGATTTACTATGAAGATGTGACAGTGATGACACAAAGTCAACTTAGCTCCTGGGGTGAGTTTTCCTGCCCATTACTCACGGGAATCTCTTAATATAATAAGTTAAACAACATCTTTATAGGAAAAGAAGGCTAAATCTTCACTTTAAAGTCAGCTCCTATTGATTATCATGTAATAGATACAACTTTGTATTTTGTGAGAAAATAAATTCCCAGTCTCTAATGCTTTGATTGGTAGAGTTATTTAGAAAATTATATATATATATATATATATATATATATATATATATATATATATATATATATATATATACCAAACCTGTAAAGTCTGAACCTAAGTCTCAGGGGGAAACTTGTCACACTCCCCCACACTCTGAGTATGCATTTTTGCCAACATTTTCAAACACAAGCACTAGCTCAAAGTGCACTTTGTAAAACCTGTTCTCCAGACTTCCAAATTCTTAGGACAAGATTTTGAATCACATAGATGAGTGAACACGCAGTAGAGATGGTTTCTGACACTATTGGTAGAGGCAAATCATTATGGCGAGTGCCTTCACTTCAGTTGCTAAGTGGTTGCTTCCATTTTACAGAATTCACCTAAATCCCCAAAGCATCCTAACCAGTTCTTCCCCCACAAAGCTACGTGGTGCTGCATCATTGGACTGCTGAGAAGGACGCAGTTTCCAGAATGGATGGTGCCATTGGTTTCTAGTGAGATAAAACATCACCTAAACCACCACTGTCATATGTTAGCTCTGTCTATTTTGTTGAGAAATTCTGGCTCTAGTTATCAAATAAAGAAATGACACTGAAAAGCCCCCTCTGAAAATAATTTCATCACTGTCTTCACCAACCCCAAGTTGAACATAGATGTGTACTCACAGGAGGCCCTGGGTCGCCTGGCTCTCCCTTCTCACATTCACAGATCTTGTGTTCACACTGAATCAGCAAGAAACACAATATTAATTTACAGTGAAATACAGGCTATGGCAACATTCCAAACATTAGCCAACATGTAACTGACTGAAACTCTCTTGAAGGAAATTTCTCTCTCTATTAAATTATCCAAGGCAAACTCAGAACCGGCCAAGAGCCAACTATTGAAATATTATTAAGTTTTGCCATGGTTAAATAAAATAAATGTTCTACCATGTATTTATCAATGTATTTATAGAAAGAGACTGGTTTAAATAGAAAAATAATTATTTTTCTATTGAATTTTGGATTTTCTTTCCATTCTCTCAATAACACATTATAACCCAATCATATGTAAATATTCATTTCTCCATAGTCAAAGAACATATGATTTGAACCATATTTATATCAATTTCAAGATGCACATTTTTCTTTATAGTAACATGTCTGAAAACAGAGTGAGTTGTATTATAGCTGCCCAACAGGCTCAAACATGACAAAGTGATTGTTTTCTCTGTGTACCTTCAAAATTTACAGGCCACACTTAACAGATGCTGTCCTTTAACCTGTGCTTTGCACGGTACCAAGTGTCTATCTAGTTCAGGAATCCTTAGCAAGATCATAACCGCTACTAGCTGGCTCATAACCACCTGCTGTACTATGTCCTTGCCAACAGATTGCTACTAGCTAGCTTCCTTTGTGATGTGCTCTGACTGATAGGAAAGTAAAGGAACTTCAAGCCCAACCCACCAGACAACAGGGGATTGAACACTAGATTGATACTAAAACCAGGAGCATCTTCCAAACCAGTGAGAATCTGATCCATGCTTAGAATTTAAAAAATCCATTTCAAATTAGAAATGTTGTCATTTGGGTTGCATGGATGTCTAAAATAATGTCTCAAATGATATTCAACATTTTCTACTTTTTCTAAAAATTTCTAACCTGCAGTTGAAATATAGACATAAAAACAAAACCACGTGGTTTCCTCGAAGCAATATAGAAGCATAAAAATAAAACCATGTGTTTTCCTCAAAGTAAAGTAGCTCATTTCCAAAAGAATTTCAAACATGTATTTAGTCACACCTTATGTGAATCTCAACATTGGTTTGCTAATCCAGGTTTTGAGAGTAATTCATAGTAATAAGGCATGTGGCGCTTACCTTCCTTTCAAATAAGACATCCTAGAAGGGGGGGAGAAAAGGGAATGAAACATTAACTCAATTAATAGTTCTGCTTCCAGCCTCTTATTAGCCTTAATCATTCCCTATGGGATACGCAATTTCCAAGAAGAATAGCAATTCAGCCTTTTTAACCTTGTAAAAGTAATAAAGCCAGCCAGCCACCCAAGGAGTGCTCTCAGCCATATAATAATAGGAGACATAAGGGGCACTAACATTCAAAATTACTCTGTGTTTCCTGGGAACTGTATCTTTGCAGTCTGTGCTTTAGCTTTCGTCTCTTTGATCAGCTCTATTCTCTCTATAATTTAGCTTCAAACTTAATTGATTGTAATGAGAAACTTCTCGCTTTTGCTCACAAAGACTTGGGAAAATAAATAATTACATATTCCCTTATACTCATCCCTATACATGTTTGCATTTGGACTTTCACATTAAGACACTGATTTTGGAATTGGTGTTTTATGAAATTATTAGTACATCTTAGAAAATTATGTTAAAACTCAAAAATAGAACACTAGAAAGGAGGAGAAAGGCTTTTCCACTCAAACTTTCAAGAGCCCCAAATATGATATTTATTTATAAAAGCTGAACATGAGAAAAAGATGCAGCCTTCACAACACTATTAGAAATAATACTTTGTGAAACAATTTTAATAGTTTATAACAACATGCATTATTTACATAAAAGAAAACTGCATTTATAACCTAGGAGGAATTAAATGGTAAAAAATAGATAGATGGATAGATAGATAGATAGATAGATATGCCGCAACAAAAAGTATTATTACAAAAATAACTATGCATGTTGCTATGACAGAGAGGGGGAGGGGGGAGGAGGAGAGGGTGGGGAGGGGAGGAGAGAGAGAGAGAGAGAGAGAGAGAGAGAGAGAGAGAACAGGCTTAATTTGTAGCTTAATATTAAGGAAATGTGACTTAGCTGATGTCATAACCCTAGACTGAGTCTCCTGACCATCTTCAGTGACACTCCCACTCACCTCCAAGGAGAAGTAAACAAAATGTTCTCAGCACTTTGCTGCATTCATAATTTCTATGCCACAACCTATTTTTTAAATCCCACACAGACCTCACTGTTGTCTGTAGCTCAGCGGGATGCTGCCTGACCAGAGTACAACAGATCTTATAGGAAGATAAACATGGAAAGAAAGGAATTCATGTTAGAAGAGATGACTAGCCCTTCTAAAGAAAGAAGTCAGGAGTTAAATAACACCTTGTGGCTCAGTCTGAAAGGGTAGTTTATATAAGATAATAAAGAGAAATAGGGGGAAAGGTGTGGGAACATTTGCCATTAGGAAGGAGCTAATGAGAAAGTCAAAGATAAACTAGAACATGTACCTTTATGGGGGCTGTTGCCTTTAATTTGCTTTAATGTCTCTATTTTAAATCATCCTAATACCAAAGAAGGAAGAGATAACACAATGCCCTAAGAGGCTCTAATGACAGGGACAGAGATTTTGGACTGAGAATTCAGTGTCATCCTGAGTTTTCTTCCTACTTTAACTTACAACTAGCATGCTGTTTTCCATCAGTCACTACAGGCAATTTTTCCCATATAGAAAGGAGAGAGTCTTTTAACCACATAGCCTCATAAGCTTTCAAATTCTAGTACTAGATGTTATCTATAGAAGTTAAGTGTCTTATCTAGCGCCTCAGCTAACAACTGATCTTTATATTCCTGGACATGTAAATCCAGCCTCCAAGTGGGATTCTTGTTTCTTCAAAAGCAGCAGCCCAGAGAGAGAGAGAGAGAGAGAGAGAGATGTGCTGGGAGTGGCTATCCTTCTGAAGAATTGCCGGTTGTGCCTACAGAACTGAAGAGATGTTCACCCCCTGTCTATGCTGCCTGAATGGTGTCTGTATGTTTCGGTATTCATTATAATTCATAATAGTAAGAAAAAAACTGGATCAATAAACGAAGTCACATTCAACAGTTAAAGTGAGCTTATTGGCTTTACAATAATCCAGCATGGGTACTTCCAAAAAACCCTGAGCACCCTCGCACATGAATGTATGCACATCTGACATATACATACACATGAAAATATTTAAAACACACATCAAAACCTTTCCCTTGGGGAAATAAAGGAAAGAAAAAACTTTGAGATAGTTCAGGAGGTACAACATAAGCTCTCTTAACATAAATCAAACTATAAATTTTGAAAAGCACTAAAACCAAAGAAGTCTAGTTTTGACATTATTAAAGAATTTTAAAATAAGAAACATCTTTATCATTTTATGTGGGTTTTTTATTTGAAACAATCTTACTGTGTAGCCCAAGCTGTCTAGAACTCATTGTGTAGCCCAGAGTGAACTTAAAGTCATGACAATCTTTCCTTGACATCCCACATGCTAGGACTATAGCTATGAGCCACCACTCTTGGCTCCTGACATTCCTAGTTTTTAAATTTTATTCTTTCACCACATTTGTGCCATTTTTCAGTTCTCCCTTTGAAAATTTAGTTTTATGTCATTATATTTCTCTTTAGCGCCTTAAATATATAATAGACAATTTTTGCAGCTCATTTGTTTTTACATTTTCTGAAACTTATGTTTCTATAGAAACAGAAATGGACCCAACAGTCAATAATAGATAAGATTGTTTCAAACAAAGAACAAAGCTTCATCCCTGAGGGCGCTTACAGTCAGAAGCTTTGGAACTGGGGACAACACACTGAAGGCAGTGTAGGAAGTCTTAAGCAAGGAGAGTGGGAGTCAGTAATAGCTTCTTGGAATAGGTGGGGTCCTCTGGGTGATTCTGAGGAAAGGAATGAAGGGGACCAGCTAACGCCCAGATGGTATGCTGCTCTATATGTCAAAGTTTGTTGGGGTAAAGAGTCATAAACACTAGTGTGGGCAATAAGACAAAGACGGCAGTGAGAAGGGATATCCCAAGGGAGAGGGCAGAAGTGTCCAGTGGATGGGACTGGCTGCCTGGGAGTGGGATTTCTATCCATGATGAGGAGGTTGGTTGTGTGAGCAACTGGGAAAGCACACGGTCACAGGGGGGAAGGGTGTCTTCAAAGGCAGTCTACAAATTTCAGTTTGAGTTAGGGCTTGTACGTTCAGTTCAAATTTGAATTTCAGTGAGAGAAATGTCCTTACTAAAATAAAAGAAGTACACTGCGTCAGTGGGTTCAGATTTGTATAAGGGGATAGTGGTCAAATTAGAAGGCTGGAGGGAGGCGGCTAATTTTGAGAATTACTCATTCTCAAGTACAAAGCCAATGCTATAAAAGGTAGTAGAGGAAATATGAAGAATTACAAAGTTATTAATATCATAACTAATGGGGTGGGAGCAAAACCCAGCAAGCTCTGTAATAACAACAAAAGCCTTTGCAATTTAACTTAGGAGCAAAATTTGCCACTAGAAAAATCTGAACGAGGACAGAAATAAACATCTTTTAAAAAAAAATGAAGCCTGGAAAAAATAGGGAATGACCACACTAATGAAGAAAAAGAATATGATTCCATTAACCCTTACGTGGTAAAGAGAATGCCTTAAATTCATGATCTTCAAGAATGCCCAGAAAAAGAAATTTTAATTTAGCCTCAACCTTTACTTCAAGATTTTTTTTTTAATTTTTTTATTGTTTTTTTTCAAGACAGGGTTTCTCCGTGTAACCTTGACTGTCCTACTCACTTTGTAGACCAGGCTGGCCTCGAACTCAGAAATCCACCTGCCTCTGCCTCCCAAGTACTGGGATTAAAGGTGTATGCCGCCACTGTCCAGCTCCAGATTTTTAAATATTAACTTTTATACTGTCTTATTCTTCTAAAGGACTAAGTGATGTATCTAGAACATTAGACTGAATTTGTTTCACATGTAAATTACAATAAACTTAGAGATACTCTGCATATTCCCTTCAATAGGAATCACTATGTCCTGTTTGATATTTTAGAGTGGAAATGTTTCTTCTTAGAGGCTTTTACATGATACTTCCTATGAAAGGTGCTAAGGGATTTGTCTTTATTAATCTTGGTTCCTGAAAAAAAAATTTTTAATTCTGGACAATTGCGTCCAGTAAAGCCAACTAAATTGAGCATTGCAATAAAAATGAGTAGGCTGCTGACCTCTGCAAAATAACCTAAATTCATTTCAAAATTAGTACTTTCAGTATAAGGAGACAAACACAGATGGGAACATACGATATGGATTTATTTCTGTAGAATGGTATAAAGTGTATACTAATCCAGAGTGGTGAAAGTCAGATCAGGAGCTCTGGGGTCGGGGTTTGAGGGGGGTGGGGGGTTATGTGCAGGGAGTGATCACAAGGAAGTTTGAGTAGGCATTTGTAAGTGATGGAAATGTCTACATTTTAATTATGTTGGTGGTTACATGACTGTGTGTACCTGTCAAAGCCCATGGAATTGTGTACCTTAACGCATTTCTATTCTGAAATCATGCCTACATTTTAAAAAACGCCTAACCACATAAGAATTTTAATATAAAAAGTTAAAATGTCAGCTAAGAATGTAATTAAATGAGGAATTTTCTCAAGGATCTGGTAAAAAAAAAATCCGATCCTGCTTTATAGAGAGGGGCAATGAATGTTGGTGTGCTTTTGTTTCAAAAACTGAATAGTACTCTGGACCTGGAATGCATCTGGAAAGTAGTAGCTCCCTGTCAAGGGAGGGTTATTCCCAGAAGTGACATCTGAACAAACAAGCTGAAGTCACAGGGTGCTAAGGAAGTAGAGGCTCATTGGTCATCTTCTGTTTCCCCAGAAATAGTCCTAGCCCTAATCCACTGCCAAGAGCTCCTGTCCTCAGCTGGGCAGGAATGTCAGCAAGGGTGTATCTAGAAGGAGTAGCAACTTCCTGCACCTGAACATCTGGGCAAACAAGGAGCTGTCTGCTCTGTGCCTTCTGAAGCCAGCTCTTCTCACATTAATTATGAAGAGGGGGAAAGCAATGACAAGCTACTAAATGTTAACCTTCAGAGGATTCCCCGTCTCATATGATGAACAGCTGAGAGGTTGATGCCTCGAGTCAAGGGCACAGGCAGGGCTAGGGATTGCAGGGCTAGCACCTTAAGTTTCATGTAAAATGCCTGCGCCCAATGAGACTCACCTGGGAACTGTGGGCTGGGCAGTGATCTCTGACTCTAGTCTAAATTGGCTCAATCCTATTAAGGATTACCCTCAATTAGTTAACCAAAATAGTTTCTTTCATTTTTTTTTGGGGGGGGGGGGTCCTAGAACTCACTTTGTAGACCAGGCTGGCCTCGAACTCAGAAATCCGCCTGCCTCTGCCTCCCGAGTGCTGGGATTAAAGGCGTGTGCCACAACTGCCCAGCACTTGTATCTACTCTTAAATAACTACAATATGTCTATACAGCAAGCATATATATATATATATATATATATATATATATATATATATATATATCCCTCTAGGTACCTACCAGGCGTTCCTGAATTTTGTCTACAAGTGTTGGGTCACTCAATAGTAGAACAGGTTCATTGGAAGAATCCCCAGATATCAAACGAAGTTTGGCTTCATTGACCACAGTAGAAAGTCCAACAGTGATGAATGATATTCCCAACATTCTAGCATCTTCAGAAATACTTTGGACATCTGGACTCTTGGGATGATCGATGCCATCAGTCATCAGCAAAGCCACTTTCACGCTATCTTTACGCCCTTCTCTTTTAAGTAGCCTTGTGGCATTGGAGATGGCATAATAAGAAAAAGTACCTTGCCCAATTAAATTCAAAGACTTGACCCGCTGCTTAAATGTCCGGAGATCCTTCCAAGAAGACAAGGGTGGATCAATCTGGACCGAGCTGCTAAACTGAAGAGCTGCCAGCTTGATGTCATATTTTAATGAACGGCCAGGAGTCAACTGGAAAAGCTTCTCACTCAAGCTGTCCACAAAATCTTTCTGACTATCAAAGAGTACAATTTTAGAGCTTTCAGAGCTGTCCAAGATAAAGACAACATCTATGAAGCAAATGGCATCTGAAAGAGAACACAGAGGTTATACCACTCAAAGCATTAAAAAAAGAAAGTGCAGCATATTTTTAAAATTAAACAAATACTAGGCAAAGGTGTCAAAAGGTAAATCAAAAAACTGTCTAACACTTGGGTTACGTCATATTAGTACCTTGAAACCAAATGAGAAAATGTGTCTGCATTCATCATAGGAATAATAACAGGAAAAGAAACTTAAGTTGAAAGTAGAGTTGAACATAAATTCTAGATAATTTTCTTAATAGCTGACATGTCTCTGACCTTAAGTATGTCATTTAAGTGTTCTGATTTACAAGTGAAGTTAAAATGAAATAAAATGTTCTAAAAATCTCTGAGATGATCTAAATATTTAGGGATTATTACTACAGTGGTATAAGTTTATCAAGCAGAATATCACATGTATAGCTACACATGATTTGCTATTTAATACAAACACTATTTTAAATTTTTATGTTAGTGATTTCACAGGCTAAAACTAAAAAAAAATTTTTTTTAAATACTTCCTTTTATTTTTACCCTGGAAGTCATTTTTCCTTGCAAGTGTGTTTGGCTTTGGTCCTTTCTTTCTTTGTCCATACACTGCTTGAGTCATAAAAGCTGGCAAAAGCAGGAGACAGAAGGCAACATCTCTTCTCCTCATTATGGTAGATGGTAAAAACTCATCCGTAGGGTAACACCTTGAAATGGAAAATTCAGTTATAAATACTTCCATAAAAGGTAATATTTACCTTTTCTCTTTTATTGAAAATATTTTTTCTCATTTCTTGATTACAGTTTCTCCTCCCTCTATTTCTCCCGTTCCTTCCTTATCTCCCTTCCCACCCAGATCCATCCCCATTCTGTCTCTCATTAGAAAATAAGAAGGTGGGCTGAAGAGATGGCTCAGAGCTTAAGGGCACTGACTGCTCTTCCAGAGGTCGTAAGTTCAATTCCCATCAACCATATGACATTTCACAACCATCTGTAATGGGATCCAATACTCTTTTCTAGTAGGTCTAAAGAGAGTGACAGTGTAAATAAATAAACAAGTCTTTTAAAAAAAGAAAGAAAAGAAAAAGAAAAAGAAAAGAAAACAAGCAGGTTCCTAAGGAATTGTAATGTGATAAAAAAAAGAGCCCAAGAGAAGGCACAAGAAACTGAGACCTATTTGTACACTCTCAACTCCCTTAAAAACACCAGCTGGGAGTCCTAATATATACACAAGTTACCTGTCAGGTGTGTGTGTGTGTGTGTGTGTGTGAGAGAGAGAGAGAGGGGGGGGGGAGAGAATAAATTAATTAATTAACTAATTAAAC
The DNA here is from genome assembly GCA_902729485.2 of Mus minutoides. Taxonomy (NCBI): domain Eukaryota; kingdom Metazoa; phylum Chordata; class Mammalia; order Rodentia; family Muridae; genus Mus; species Mus minutoides. The sequence continues at coordinate 10,496 of LR753931.1, read as the reverse complement.
GTAAATAGTCTCAAACCTGTAGAGTCAAAAGCTGTGATATGGGCCAATAGTATGGTTTAGGGGTTAAGGAACTTGACACAAATCATGGTGACCTGACTTTGATTCTCTAGGACCTACATAGCATAAGAAGAGAACCAAATTCGGAAAACTATCCTCTGACCTTTACACAAACATACACACACACACACACACACACACACACACACACTGACTCACTCAAACACAAACACACACATATTCACTCACTCACACACATTCGCATTTCAAGTAAAACACTCACACTGAGATTTTTAAAGTTTCTAACCTAAGCAAGTCATGGTACCATGACCAAACATTTCTTAGTAAATATTCACTTCTATTGAAATAGTTGTACTTAAGCAGCACTACTTTCTTCCTATATTACAGAGAGCTGGGAATAGGGGATGCCATTGATCCATTTCTCAGTCCCACACTGTCCTGGGACTATGGTTCCATCCCAGTACTGCTTTATCATTTCCAGATCCCTCAGAGTGAATTCAGATGACTGCATGTTCGTTATATTCGTTTTCATTATGACTGATTCTAAGCAAAGCCAACTCTCCCTTGAGTCACATAGGACCACTACATTTTCAGTCTTTCTGTGATGCACACAACATCAATGAATTCAAAAGTCAAGTTAGAATAGAATTCTTCCTCAGCTTTCCATAACTCCTTTCTCTTTTCTCTTTTCTCTTTTCTCTTGCTTTGGAAAGTTTATCTTCATCAGGTTCCACAGTGGAACTGCATATCTGATGAAAAAAAAATTGGCCGGGCGTGGGGGCGCACGCCTTTGATCCCAGCACTCAGGAGGCAGAGGCAGGCGGATTTCTGAGTTCGAGGCCAGCCTGGTCTACAAAGTGAGTTCCAGGACAGCCAGGGCTACACAGAGAAACCCTGTCTTGAAAAACCAAAATAATAATAATAATAATAATAATAATAATAATAATAATAATTTGACTACAAACCCCACTATATTTGCTTAAAAGTGACTTCCAAGCAAAATGGGAAAAGATTTGAATTCAGAGGCCCACCCCTTTAACCCAGTGATACTATTTTTTTTCTATGTAAACAATGAAAACTCTAATTCTATATTAAAATTCTCAGTCATCTGTATCAGTTCAATATGCCCAGCTGCACACACAGTGATGTTTAAATCCACAGAATTTCCTGACAAACGAAGACTGATATGTTGCTAGCTCAGGATACCCAAGGGAACAGGAACAAAAGGTTTATTTAGAATTGACAGTCTGTGTGGTTTCCGAGTGCTTGCCTCCTTGGGCTGCATTAACTCCACAAGGTTTGGCACCTTGCCTTCAGAAAATGTGAACTGGAAATTCATGACCATGGTTTTTCCAGACTCTTCAATAGAGGGTGGGAATACATGCAATGGCAGTGATGGGTGAGCTGGGAGACTGACTTCTTTCAGACAGGCAGATGGATTAAAACCCCTCAAAGAAGCAAAACTGTTAGGCTGGAGATAATGCGACTGCTGGCTTCAGGCCACTGTTTCTTCCTCAAATAGCAGGCAGCAGGAAGCTTATTAACAGAACTTCACTTCTGTGTGAACAAGCACCTGTGCTGGCGCATGTGCTGAGAGCAATTGTCTAAATGTCAACCAAGCTCTCGACCAGGGATACTAAGATGTGAAGACAGTGGGTAGTCGAAGCAAAACCAAAAACAAAACCCCACTAGAACTGGGCTAAGGAAATAGAACATAGAAATGGCTCCTCTGTTTTAACCAAGGAGAACATGAAAGAGCTACTTCTTTAATTCTGAAGCTTAGGGAAAAGATAAAGTCGTGTAGACACACACAGCTGCTACTGCATTTTTAGAGAGAAAAACAAATCATTAATGTTACACAGGTGTTTTCTCTTTCTTGTACCCATACCAGGAGAAACATCTCATACATTCTGGACCTAAGAGACTAGGGGGAAGAAACATGAGGGTTTTGAAACTATTGCCTTCAAATAATGCCTAAAACAGAGAACTGAAAGTGTAGTTTTCTTGCCTTAGAGGACTGAACTTAATCCTCGTGTGTTTAATAGTGTATAATAGTCACTGACGCCACTCAAGCATGACAATAATCATAATATCTTTGTGCTGTGGTTTCTTCTGAGGCTGTTGATTAGGCACCTGCACAAAGCTTTTTGCTTTCCTGTGGGGTCCACAGGGAATCCTCTTGTCCTCTTGGCTTTATTTTTCTTTCTCTAATTTTTCCATTCTCTTCTCTCCCTGGACTCCCTGACTCTGTTAGACACTGTGAAAGCCCATCCACTTCTAACCGCTTCCAGTGGGTCCTATTGCCTGAGTTCTTCATAGTTCTTATCTTTTAGAAAGATGTACAAATGATTTAAAGAGATAAAGAGTACAGTTAGTTAAATGAAAGAAATAAAAACCTCTATGTCAAAATTGCTAAATTTTATTAAAAATGCAGGTCTTTTGACAAATGCTGTATTTTGAAATTTTACCTAAAACTTATTTCAAGTCAATTAACAGGGTCAATACATTCAAGACACTATATTGTATAATTTTTCAGAAATAAAACAATTTTAGTAGATTTTAATAATTTTATGTCAGTATTTGCATTTTCCTGGTTTCTACATGAAGACAAAATGATTGGCTACTTTTCATTCAAATTTCTAAGTTAGTCAAATGCTAAAATATCCTAAAATGAACCCTGAATTGTAAAAATCCATTTCAAAATTTTAAAAAGTTCCCCCCGAAAGATATTAACATTATTGTGCTACAGTTTAGTAGACTGTAAATTTAGAATAAAATTTGCAAAAGGAAAAATTAAATACCTTTAATATTTAGTTTTAAATTTACATATTTAGCCATTATTTGAGTTTATCTAACAATTGGTTTTTGAGTCACAGCAGAGGGCAAAGTTTTCAATAAGCTTCCTTCACGTGACAAGACCATCAGCCGTTTATCCTTGCACGGTTCCTAGATGGAGTTTAGGGTTTAAAACCAAGCAGCTCTGTCTTACCTTAGGAAGTCTGTCCGACAGGAAAGGGAACAGTGCAGCAGATGCCCACAGCGAGGACTGTTATTAGAGTTTGCTATTTGATTTTGTTCGGTACTCTGGGAAATAATTGTCTTTGCTTTTGAATTTTTTTTCAATCTCTTATTCTTGTTTACTAGAGTGGTCAGGCAGTTGGCCAAGGTGCAAGATCTGGGTGGGATCAGTAAGCAACTTAAAGGAGCAGCGTCCCTTTAGAATAAGTCTGTGTTTTCCAGGCTACTGTTCTGAAAAAGAAAAAAAAAGAAATAAAAAAGAAAGTGAGCAAATTTTCTACATTGTAAGCGTCGATCAACAATCTACCTGTGTTTCTTACACTATATCCTTGGTTTGATTTCTGTCCTTCTCTTTGCCTGGGGTTTGCTCTCTGAGACACTGGTTAGAATAGCAAGCACTCCGGAGTCAGATAAATGACAGCAGACTCAGATTCAATTTTTTTTTTAAGAAAATGAGCGGGTTAATAATTCTTGAAGTTGAATAATGAGCATGTAGCTATTAGTCATTCAAGTCTTTCTATTTCTGATTCTTGAAAAAAAATTTATAAAAGAAAGTTTAGGTAATATTTAGTCTTAGTTGAGTTCTGGCTCTGCCCCTAACCTCTATGAGAGCCTTGCTCTCCCATGAGGCAGCGCTTCATCTGTTACAATGTTTCCTAATTGTAACTGTAACTGGGGGGAACCTAAATAAGTTCTCCAGCTCTGCTGCTTTTAGCTGATTTTAAAAACCACTAACTGGAGATGACAGACTCCCCCACTGACTGAAGGTGCTGGAGTTGTCACTACTGACTGGAGCCATTTAGCAGGTTACAACTGTTCTATGAAAAGCTGCATTTCACTATCTTTTCTAGTGACAATTGCCTTTCCACCTCCCCAGGGGACCATTTTTTCCATGTTCTCAGATTAAAGATACCTTTTAGAATTTGATGGTACACAACTTTCATCCCAGAACTGTCGAGGCAGAGGCAGATGGATCTGAGTTTGAGGCCAGCCTTGAACTTAAAGGTGTATATACCACTATGCCCAGTCGGCACAAGACTTTCTAATAATTACCTTTTACTTAAGTTTAAAGAAGCCAGTCACACCAGAAGAAGGCTTCAGATTCCATTACAGATGGTTGTGAGCCACCAGGTAGTTGCTGGGAATTGAACTCAGGTCCTCTGGAAGAGCAGTCAGTGCTCTTAACCAACAAGCCAGAACAACAATATCAACCAACTAGACTCCCACCCACCTAAGGCTCCCAGGGACTAAACCAGCAATGAAAGAATACACATGAAGGGACCGGACCCAGCTCCAGCTGCATATGTACCAGAGGATGGCCTTGTCTGGAATTGATGGGAGGAGAAGCCCTGGGTCCTGTGAAAGCTTGATGCCCCAGTGTACGGGAATGACAGAACGAGAGTGGGTGGTTGGGAGAGCATCCTCATGGAAGCAGAGGGAGGGGTGGTAGAGTGGAGGGTTTTCAGAATTGAAACTGGGAAAAGGGATAATATTTGAAATGTAAATAAACAAAATAAGAAAGAAAGAAAGAAAGAAAGAAAGAAAGAAAGAAAGAAAGAAAGAAAGAAAAAAAGAAAGAAAGAAAAAAAGAAAGAAAAGAAAAGAAAAGAAAAGAAAAGAAAAGAAAAGAAAAGAAAAGTCAGAACATCTAGCAACCCTGCCAGGATATAGCAGTTTGTGCATTAGGAAAAGTAGACCACTTAAGTTTGTAACTATCTTGGTACCCACCTATCTGACATACCTCCCTAAAATCCCTACCTGAGCCTTTCACCTTCAGGTCCTAAGCAAAATGGATTTTTGTTAGTGATAGCCCCCATCTTTGGAATGCTGGATTTCCTAATAGAATGTTTTCTTTGCCTAAATACTTGCCTTCATGTCAATGGCCTTTTCAAGTGACTGGAAAAGAATTTGGATTTGTCATTATTTATAGTTTTATTTGTTTTATTTACAGTGGTTGATATTCTGAGATGTCTATCCCAGAAGGGGGTCTTCGCAGCTGGCCCTTTGTTTTTTATTCTTATTTTCTAACTTCTGCACTCAGTCCATGGTGAATCGATCTTACTGCTCTACAAATGACAGACACCTCTGTATAGACTTCCTCTGAGATCCATAAGAACATGATTATTGGGGATGGCAATATACATGTTGTTACAATTATTCAAAATAGTTTTCTTATTAATTTCATTATTTATTTTATGTGGGTCTACATGTGATGGGGTGTGTGCATGCCACAGTATATACTTAGAAGTCAGAAAATAACTTCATAGGATTGGTTCTCTCCTTCTATCTTTTCATGGCTTCTAGGGATAAAACTCAGGCTGTCGAGTTTAGGCTACCTTCTGAGATTTTACCTTCTGAGCCATATTTCAAATCCTACAGTTACCATTTTTTAGAATGGATGACATTTTAACATTATTGATGCAATAACAATATAACAATAACAATCTCTCAAGATCAGCAAGTATGTGTCAGTCAAAGTACTGAGTGTTTCACATACATTTCACCATCTGCACTCCACAGGCATAGATCTGAACGTCATGGGAGTAGAGAGTGATTGAGTATCTTTTATCCTCCTAATGTGATTGTCTCCAAGGCTCACTGCTTCCATCTGCTAGCCTAGGTCTAGTCCTGGAGGCTTCTGGCCTGTGTGCAATCTTATCTAGGCCTAGAATATTTTTATCCTCTGGGACTTACTGTTGAATGAGCTCACCCTTTCTTGTTCTTTCTGAACTCTGGCTGGCTAGTTCAGCTCATCTCATCTGACTCAGAACCCCTCTCTAAGCTGACTGATTTCAATCTGTCTTCTTTCAGTTTTGTCTGAATTGTCCTGCTTGGCCTCATACTAACTCTGGCAATCTGTTCTAATCTTCTGTCTCCTCATTCTCTGGCTTGTTCTGTCTTCATCTGTGTCCAACTTGTTTTCTCTCTGCAACATGTCTTTGAACAACTGTCCTTGTAAAACTTCCCCCTCTGGTTTCTACAATGCTCTCTCTTAAGTAGCTTCCCTTTTCTCTCTTTTCTTGTGAGAGTTGGGCATATCCTATCCTGTCAAGTCTTCCTTTGGTTTGTTACTCTGTCTGCCAGAGTAACACTTTTCAACATGGGCTCTTCCTTCTACTAACTAACTTTACCTTTATTGTTTGGGATTAAAGATGTGTACTAAGGGTGTTTCTGTATTTCAGCCACAGGAATTAAAGATGTGGGCAAAGGCTGTGCTACACAAGCAGAAACAGGTTTTTCAGTAAATCACATAATCTCAGGGCTCACAATGGGATCAAATATCCTGCAACAGTAAAGTAGTGTTTAGCAAAGATTCTCAAGAACCAGGATGGGTAGAGGTAAGAAAGCTCACATATTTATAAATGACAACAGGAGTAATTTTTGTGGTGACAGAATGGCTGCATCATGATTATCAATGTCAATACCTTGCCTGTGGTATTGTAATTGCTTCCGGATGCTGCAAACTGGGGGATGTTGAGTTAAGAACAGACTGCATGGCACTATAGTATTGTTGTTGTTAATTTAGAATTGTATGTGACTCTACAATTATTTCTTGGTTAAAAAATAATTTAAGATGAACAGGAAATAAAGCTTTTAAAATTAAAAATAAAAAGAAGTTTGAAGAGGTGGCTGAGTGAGTACAGAGTGTGTGAATCTGAATTGCATCTCCAGAGTCTCTGCAAAGGACACATCTATACTATCAATGCAGGATTGCTAGATACAGGAGGATTCCTAGGACACATTAGCCAGATCATCTAGCCAATCGGTGAGCTTCAGGTTTAGAGAGATTCCTTACTTCAAAAACTAAAATAGAATGCAGTTGAGAAAGGCATACAACCACGAGACTTGGCCTCCACATGCATGGCTGCATGCACACATGTGTGAATGTGTGCCGCAGACCCTTTTTGGTCCCCTGTCTGCATGGATTGGGTTCTCTGGAAGTAAGTGGGCAAGGAGTTCAGTGAGTGAAGAGACCACACGAGAGGATGTGTGGAAATCTGAATGTAATTTCACAAAGTGGATACCAGTCTTACAGAAAAACAAAGCAGGCAGGCAGAGTACATTGAAGTTACCTGACACAATACAAAGGAATGACTTCAAAAGGACTTACAGGAACCAGGAAATATTTACAGTAAATAATAAACAGCTCTGCCTAGGATCAGCTAGAGACAAGTAAGGATTTCACACCCTAGTCACAACTTGTGCTACTCCTTTGAGCCTTGTGAATGCTAGCACCAGGGGGTTCTGCTCTAGAAGACCTTCTCATGAATAATGTATTACCACAGCCCCCCTATTTTCTAGGCCTTGGTAAATTCTGGCATATGAAGGTATCTTGGCTGTGCTTTTAAGAATCTGTGGGGAATCTCCATTTGTCAGAATTCACCAACTTGCTTCTAATATGCAATGTAGTTTGCTATGCCTGGCTGTAGAAGATTCTAAGTATATACTTTGCTAAGCTTGCCCTGAGATTTCTAACTCTTATGTAGTAAAATACTGTAAGAAACCATGTAAGACCCTCCACAATATTGCAGGGACAAATCTGGGGCTTTCTAGCTATGGGAATGCCAAGGTTCCAGGAGGATGGGTTTCCTTTGAAACTCTTTGTGTCAGGACTGTTTCCAGGTTTTCAGGCCTGCCAAGCAAGTCACTACTAGAGTGGATGTAGCAAATGTGTACACACATGTACATGCAAGAAAAAAATAAAAGAAAAATTCAGGTTTTGCAGATATTGAGCCCATGAAAAGTGTCATTCACTAGCATTTCAACTGTCATCTTAAACTTAGAGAATGTTAGAACAGTGTCCGGGGAGATGACTCAATAGATGAAAGTATTTGTTGCACAAGTAGGAAGACCTTCGTGCAAATAAATCCCCAGCACCCATGTATCAAAGCCAACCATGTAATCCCAAAAGTTTGAGGAGCAGAGACAGAGGGTCATTGGGTCTTGTTGGCTTTCAAGCCAGCTCCAGGTTCAGTGAGAAACCCTGACTCAGAAGAGTGACAGAGCAGGACATCCAACATCCTCTTCGGGACTTCACACTCATGCGATGGCTCATTCACCACACATACACTGTTCTCATCTTTCATACACATATACGCAACGCATACAGACCTATACAAGCACATACTACACATATCACAGACACACATATGTGCATACACCATACACACATATATGTCACATAATAAAAGATCCTATGAGCCTCAGTTCTAACAACTATCTTATCAAATGAAGATTCCACGTGAATGATAATGATTTCTTCATCACCCCTCACAAAGTAGCTTTTCAAGAAAACCTGGGGATCCATCCCAAATCAGCCACCAATCCCAGACACTATTGCATATGCCAGCAATATTTTGCTGAAAGGACCCAAATATAACTATCTCGAGTGAGGCTATGCCAGTGCCTGGCAAATACAGAAGGAGATGCTCATAGTCATCTATAGGATGGAACACAGGGCCCCCAATGGAGGAGCTAGAGAAATTAACCAAGGAGCTGAAGGGGTCTTCAACCCTTTAGGTGGAATAACAATATGAACTAATCAGCACACCCAGAGCTTGTGTCTCTAGCTGCATATGTAGCAGAAGATGGCCTAGTCAGCCATCACTGGGAAGAGAGGCCCCTTGGTCTTACAACCTTTATATGCCCCAGTACAGGGGAATGCCAGGGCCAAGAAATGGGAGTAGGAGGGCAGGGGAGCAGGGCGGGGGGAGGGTATAGGGAACTTTTGGGATAGCATTTGAAATGTAAATAAAGAAAATATCGAAGAAGAAGAAGAAGAAGAAGAAGAAGAAGAAGAAGAAGAAGAAGAAGAAGAAAGAAAGAAAGAAAGAAAGAAAGAAAGAAAGAAAGAAAGGAAGAAAGAAAGAAAGAAAGAAAGAAAGAAAGAAATTCCCTGAGGTTTTCAAGTAACAGTCAAAACCCGATATTTGCTTTCTTTTCTTGGGAGTTAACCACACTTTTCACACTCACGTGGCATACATGAGATAAGGCATGGAATGTTGCAATTCACAGGAAATTACAATGCTGTTGCCTTAAAAACTCCAGAAAATTCATAAAACCATCTTTAAAAGCTGGTCACAAATCAGCTGAAAGTTGTATCCAAAGGATATGTCTGGGGCAAGACTAAGGCATGGCATGATGTTGTTTGTCCAAGTTCCTCTCAGTTTGACCCACCTACCACGTTGCTGATCCAGTGTCAAAGAAACCAGAGGCTGTGACTGAAAAGGGAAAAGGCAGTGGTCTCCCTAAACAATTCATAAAAAGTATTAGAAGTTCCTTGATAATTTTTTTCCCAGTAGAAAAACTAACAACTGCTACAAAGGTCTGAAGCTTCCAGGACTCACTATGCTTCTTGGCCCCAAGAATATGGCTTGGGCATTGTCTTGTGCCCTTCTGCAGTAAACTGGAGGAACATCAAGAAAGTATCGGTCCTATTCATCAGCAAAGAGAAAAATTAAAATCCTTCAAAGATAATAAGGAAATGAAAATTGCCATTGGCAAGAAAGCTTGGGAAATGGGGCATTGCCTAAGTCTGAGACAGTGGACAGCTTCGTTCATCACTAAATTCTGAGTGACTTTTTAACCTTTCTCCTTGCCCTCTACTTTCTCTTTTGTTATTGCTATTATTTTTTAAGAAACTTTCTTTTAAGAATAACTTAGATATGTAGTGACTTGACACAATTGTTTTCTTACATAATTATCCCCCATAATACACCTTCCTTCATCTTCTGACATTTGGTTCCTAGCTTGAGTAATTCCCACCACAGTATTGTGACTACTAAAATATCCCTTTTATGGCCCCCTCTTCCATGTTGTTTCTTCCCTATCAAAGCCAACTACTAGGAAAAGTGTTATCTAGAAAAAATGGACATATCTTCTTTCTAATAGATGCCAAAAAGAGGAATTTGAATAAATCTTAGGTTTGAAAGATCAGTTTTAACTTGATGGTTCAATGGACAGAGAACTCTTAACTTTTTCTTCCAACACTCACTGAGAGAAGACCAGATGTGTTAATAACAAGGATTGGCTTCTGCTTTTAAAAAAAAATTACTTTGTGCATATGGACATATATGAAATGAATATGCATGTGCTGTGTTTGTTGTATTTTATAAGAGAGAGAGAGAGGAAGAGGAAGAGGAAGAGAGAAAGAGAGAAAGAGAGAAAGAGAGAAAGAGAGAAAGAAAGAAAGAAAGAAAGAAAGAAAGAAAGAAAGAAAGAAAGAAAGAAAGAGAAAACAAAGATATGTTTGGTAGAGGCATGGTGAGGTGGAAGGGGGTTCCTCTGCAGGAATATGCTGAGACATCCCTTCCCCCTGAGGTACCAGCCATAGGACAGATATAGTATAGAACAGAGTTTATTTAGGGCACGGACAGGGGAGTTGAGGAGGGAGTAGAGACAGAGAAAGGAAGGGGAGGAATAGAGACCAGGAGGGAAGGGAAGGGAGGGGAAAGGAGGGG
>LR753929.1:99919-114144 GCA_902729485.2 Mus minutoides | reverse complement strand
ACACACACACACACACACACACACACACACACACACACACACACGAAACATCCCAAGAGCATATCCAAAGATGGATATTACTAGTCTCCATCACATTGATAAAAAAGCTTGGTATTATAAGTTTCCCATATTAACATTACAAACAAACACATCCGATTGAGCATAGACTCCAGTAATTTAAAGATGCATTTCTTCTGTTAGTACAAAGTCTACTCAGTCCATCTAAGAGTCTGTAGTCTTTATTAGTTCCAATAATGTCCAAGTGCCCAAAGTTTCTTCCAAGACTCAACACACTCTCCCAACTTTGCTTTCATGATAGTAAAAAAAAGCTAATACAATATTGAGAGTATGTCCCCCAAATCCTAGAAAGAGAAATGAAGCGACAGTGATAACAAAAACATGAAGCAACACTAAATTCAGTAGGACAAACACCAAATTCTGAAACCATGTTCTTTTAAAACTGTGACTTTTGATGGAATCATTTGGGATCCAACAGGCAAAGGAATTAATGTCTCTCCAAGGTTACAATCTATAGCAAATTTCTTTTTCTGAGAAGCTTGTGAGTCCTTGTTTTTTATATCTAAGTTGTAGTTCTTACCTTGAGGCCATGATTTATAAATAAATCTAAATCTAGGAAAAGCTTCTCTGTCCCATCAATAAAGAATTATAAGTATTCTAATAATTTTGCCCTCAGAAGGCCTTATAGTAGACTCTTAGAACTCTAACAGTTGTGATTATGTGTTCTGCCTTGCTACTGGGGTATGTGAACTCCACTCATGCGGATGAATCTTGGAATGCTAGGCTGCATTTACTCTACACTCAAGGGAAGCTCCAATATACTGCCCAGGAGTTGAGAAAATGCAGCGTAAGCAGGGGTGGCTCAGCTTGTGAGGGAAATGACATAGGCTGAGGCCAAAAATGGGATTCCCTGACTCCTGGGTATCTAGACCATGCAGTTTCCAGCATGGAGGAATCAGAATAGAGGAGGGCCCATGGACTAAAGATGAGATAGAGGTTAGGGTTCCCAAACTCTTGAACATCCACATGCTACTGAGTCATGGGGAGTTGCGAATGGGGAGCTCACTGACAATTGTCCTTAGCAGCTATTTTCTGGAAGCTTGGAAGGCCATTCTGCAGGAGACTTAGCACAGCTTTGTAGATGAAGGCTTTGTCCTTGCTTCCCAAAGTGGTTCTTGATAAGAAAGACAGTTTTTGGTTTCAAACTGTTTATTGATTGTTTATCATGGAACAAGGGGTGCATACCACCTCCTCAGGGTGGGCCCAAGATTAAATATATTTTGCAGATGGACTGTCTTAGAAGGGACATTTATTGGCTCAGGGCCCATCTAGATTCCTTATTAGCATGGATAATTCTGTTTTGATCTATATAACTATGGGTCAAATTTCCTATGTGGAGAGTGTGGCACATGTTCCAGGCCAGGAAACTGGTAGGGTGCAGGGATCCACCTACCAGTCTTACCAAGTTTCCTGTCATGGTCTACTGCCTCACAAACAATCTCATAAAATACCTTTAAAAGAATATGGTTAACTAAATTTCCAGCTGTCTATGTCTCACTGTTATGTAGGTGATTAGGGATCTCATAGTCATAGAATATTTTCAGTTCATCTCTTCTGTGAGTGAAGATTCAGTACTAACTGTAAGGAAATGATGAACCTAATTCTCTGCTACATCCACTCCAGTAGTGACTCGCCTGACAGGCTGAAAAATCTGGGCGCGGTCCTGAGGCAAAAAGTTCATGGAAACTTAGTCTCCTGGAATCGTGGCATCCTGTATAAAGAATGCTCCAATGTCCTTGCTTTAGTTGATAAACAGATCTGTGTGCTTTCCCTTAATATTGCTTCATTGTAAGTGCTCCTAAGGATTCATATTTTAACATATAGCTAAGTTAGATTCTAGGTAGTCCTAGATCCAACCTTGAGCATGTACAGCCGAGTCAGTGCCCTACACAGGAATTCACCACTATCTAGGAATGAGGAAGTTTGCGGTCTGAGGAGAAACCAGACTAGATACTTAGAACTATAGCTAGTTGACTTGCACCCAGATACAAGTATTTACAATGGCCTAGGGGGAAGGTGGACTATGGCAAGGGTATGAAGCCCTTGCCCCCGGCTTCTAAGTTTAAGCTGACCTTAGGTGGAATTGTTTTTGATCCCAGTTGTTAACCTTGAATCTTATCTCAGTTGGTTCCTGCCAGTCCTTCCCCGCTTGCATTACTGTTTTGTTATCTTGTCACCTAACTTCCCTATTTTCTTCTGTATAAAAGTCTGATGCTCAATTTGACAAATTACACTCAGATCCATACTTTCTTGTGTGGTCTGTTTGTCATTCGCGGAATCCTTGCCTCACTTGCTCCAGAGAACCCACGCAGATAAGGGATCCAGAGGGTCTGCGGCAATTCTCTTTACTGAGGAAATAGAGACAGTTCATTTCCTCTGTTTTCAAAAAGAAAAAAAAAAAATCACCATTTTCCTAGGTCTTTTATCACTCTATCCAACAATGAATCCCATACCACAGTGAATAAAAGGTGGAGCTTTCCAGTTATCTATTTATGATTATTGGTGCCCTCTTTGGTACACTTTTAAGTATATAATAAGACAGTCAAACAAAATTTAAGTTTTGCCTTTTGTGCTGGTTATATTCACTTAGTTTCAATTGCTGTGATCAAAGTCCATTACCAAAATTAAGTTGGGCATTTGTCTTAGTGTTTCTATTGATGTAAAGAAACATGATCAAACAAACCAAACCAACCAACCAACCAACCAACCAACCAACCAACCAACCAACCAAAACACACAGAAAACAAGTTGTTGAGGGAAGGGTTTATTCAGTTTATACTTCCACATTGCTATTCTTCAGCAAAAGAAGTCAGGCCAGGAACCCAAGAAGGGCAGGGACCTTGAGTCTGGAGCTTGAATAGGTGCCACTGATTGGTTTGTTCATCATGGCTTACTCAAACTACTTAGGACCACTAGCCCAGGTATGGTAGTACCCACAATGGGCTGTACACTCCTATATCAATCACCAATTAAGAAAATTCCCTACAGCCAGATCTTACAGTGTTTTCTCAATTGAGGTTCTTCTCCTTTCAGTTAACTCAAACTTGTGTCAAGTTAACATAAAACCAGCCAACTCACTCAGGTATTATTGGTGTTAAACCTTGGTCTGCATTCAGCTGAACATTCTTGGAAGAACAGTATTCAGTAAAGAGTTGCATAGTAGAGGCAGTAGAGGGGTAGAAACAGATAATAGATAGAATGTCAAGAGGAAAGCTTCTACACTAAATTGTGAGGGTCTCTTACACATACCCTATTCACAAGCATTCAAAAGCACAATATGGATTTTAACTAACATTTACAACATGAATTCACAGCATAAAAGGGATGAAGTCACTAATCAATATTGATATATGATTCATTTTTCCAATGTTCAGCTTACTGCCTGAAACAACAGTCAGTAATGGGAATATATTTAAGAACGGGCATTGGTTAGTAGAAATTTCCACTTAAAAAATTATCAGTGGGGCATATAATTCACTTATATTTTTAAAAAAGCCCAGATACCAGTAGGCATAGCTATCCCAGTGTGAGCATGAGAACTCTCTCATGCATTACTTAGAAATAGCTAGTGGAATTTGAAAAAGATATGCCAGTTCTTCTTCCCAAGCCCATGCTCCCAGAAATAAGACCCAGACTTAAAATAAATTTACAAATACCCTGGCCATATAGCTAGAATCTTCTTTGACTATATTATAACTTAGCCTACTTATTTAAATCTACATTCTGCCATGTGGCTGGTTACTTATGCTAAGGTTCCATGCTTCTGTATCTTCACATTTGTCCAAGTGAATCTCCCAAGCCTGGGTCAGTTGCAGAATTCTTTTTCCCTCTCAGATGTCCAACTTCTATTGTATCCTTTTCTTCAGGCCATAGATTTTTTTTAATTAACAAGGGAATACATCCATATAATAACAAGATAGTATCTCTATAGGAATTCTTTTCAACAAAGAATAACATGTCTTTCAGATGGGGAACTCCATGCAACCATAGACTTGGTTGACATCATACTCCAGCCACCAACAAGATAGTGATCCCAGCCTGCTAGATTTATTTATGGTGTGATGGAGCATGCATTTATTCCTTTTAGTCTGTAGATAAATTTTAATAAATATTTTATCTATTCATTTATCTATGACTTTATTTTAAAAAAATTATGAGCAATCCAAGACATAGAGAATCAAACAAAGTTACATATCTGCAATGAAGTTAAATTAGGTATTATTCTAAGTTTAGGCTGAGAGGAAAGAGAAAACACATGCAATAAAACTATATTCTCCCAGAGACCCATTAAGGTTGTTACTCAATAATAAATCATCTTTTTAAGTCTTTAGATGAAATTATAGGAAATACAAACCTTAAGAGGAAGTTTATATCTCTCACGTGTGGAGAGCTAATGCACTGGAACAAATGGAATACCCAACTGAGAAATAAATTGTTAACAGATCCAAGACAATATAACTCACCTGCCCAAATCTAAAGCAAAATCAAATTAAGAATTTATTATCTTCTGTGAAATTTAAAATATAATTTCCTCCATTACACTACTGTATTGTATTGACCAGGTGGGAATTCAAGGGTCAGATGGATGTTATCCTTTGTGACAATTATCCTGATCTTTGTTTGTGACCCCAAAAGAAAAGTATGGAGTCAAGACAGCAATGAGTTCTGGAGATTGACCATTTTATTTTATAAAGAAAGTCCAGTTTCATACCTGAGCATCAACTGGACCCCAAACAGAGTGCATACTTTTGCATGTATAATGGTTCTTGGCAACCAGGGCTTCAGATTAGCCCATGCAGTGAGGTACCCATGAAGCATGGTCATAGTTTTAGAATGTGAAAGATTTTCCTTGTGACTCATCCTTGAACAATTCTTATATTGAGGGCAAGACCTGCCAAGATTAATTTTACATTGTTTGATTTTGCAGGTGAGTTCATTTAACTGCAGTAGACTATAGGTGTGAATATGAGTAGTGAGGTTGTGCATCAGAAGGAAGTTGGATATGGACCTCCACATAGTCTGAACTATGTGCAAGAGGATTTGCATGGCTCTGAGTCAGCAGGGCAGGTGTGTCCTTTGCTCTAGTGCCATTCTTCCTGTTGATGACTATTTTCCTGTTGATTTGTGTCTATCACTTAGAGCTCAGAGAGTGCCTTATCTTAGGAACCAAATTCATGAGTCAATGGGACTCAGAGTGACAGAAGTTCCTCTATACTTCCTGCCTACCCACACCCACAGCTCATGTGTTCTAAGATGGTTATTGGCTGCACTTGTTTGAGGTGGAAGAATATGTGTACTGGTATTGTATATACAAAAACACAGTGCAGATACAATTATACATTAGAGGGAGAATTGTGATGAGAGTATTAATTTAGTCTTGTGTGCAGCCATATAGATGGCATATAAGCAGCTTCCCTAGCCATATCTTTTTGTAGTGAACAGAACAAGAGTCCATTTTACTAGCTCCTGCTCCATAATCCCATTCTTCTATTGTGAATGTCTTTAAGGTGTAAATGTTCTAATAGAATTACACCAGAGTACCTAGGATCACAGTGTTGTGCTAAACTAATTCTATCCTCAGAAATAATATACTGGCAGTTGCAAATCCCTCATCAATTTTTTATATATCCTTTACTCAGGGTCCTCAATAGTGTTAAAGGTAGTTAAATCTTAAAAGATCTTAGAGACACAGATCATGTAGAGGCATCCTTCTACCCTTATTTCCTAATTTTTTGACAGCATGTAAGAAAGAATTATAGAAGGAGAGTAACTGATCTTTGGAAGGGATATCTAGTTCATTGGTATGTCAAGGTGCATACTGGAATGCGGAAGTCATCTTCTTTAATATCTCCTCAGCTTGGTTACTGATCCCACATCTATAAACTATATGGTTTTAGGCCACAACTTAATCTTTCCCATTTTGACCTCTTCCAATTTCCCAATTAGAACTTATATCAGAACTATCACCAGTGAATTGTTAAGCCTTTATTAACTATTTATTTGTTTTTATTATGTAACCTGGATTTCCTTATTTCCTTTTTGATTGCCAGTTGCAATGGGTCATTGGTAAGCTTTCTTGTGCCTGAATTAAGAGAAGTGCCAGTGTCTATCATATGGAGCTTTAATCTACAGGACCCACTAGTTTTTCCACATCTGTATTCAGGAAAGCCATGGGGATTTACTGGAGATGAAGCCCAGGTTTAGTAAGCACAAAGCCTCCTGTTGAGGGAAAACTCCTGTGTGGAACAAACAAGCCTCAACTGTTGTTACTCAGTCCTGTTAAACACATGTTGATCTGTGCTGTGAGGCCATATGTCAGCATCTCATTCTCAAGGTCATCATTAATTACTGTTGTTGGTTTTCAAGTCAACAGGAGGATGTTGTATCTGGTGTTTGATGGTAAGTGAAAGACTATTACTGATAACACAGCCTTTAGAAAATGAACATTTAACAAGAAACAGACCGACATCTGTGAGTTCATGTTCCTTAGTGACACTTTGCAAAATGAACTGACCAGTGCTCCTCACTGATTTCCAATGATCTTGAGATTTGAAACACAGGAGCAAACAGATGGCTTCTCTATAGCAATGATGAGAAAGGCTGACTGTCTCTTTTGAATATCCCAATATATATATGGAAATTATTTGTTGATGAAAGCACTGAACTCCCTGGGTCTATTTTATATTGTGTTTTTAGTGAAAGGCCACTTAAATGTTAAAGGTCTGAAGAAGTGGCAGATTGCAGACAAGACTCTTTGGGGTACAGATATAGAAAACTCAGTGGGTTCCATAGCAAGTGACACATTTAAAATTGTCTAAGTATAATAAAAATACTAAGATGCTGAAAAAAGAAACTGAAGAAGATATAAGAGAATGCAAAAATCAGAAGATTCAATATGGCATGAGCGGACCATCTTCTTCTATAAAACTTTGATCCTGGGAATGGGTTACATATAATAGATTTGCTGGTCAGAGTGCCTCTCCATAATAACTCCCAGGCAATAGAGGCTGATTCCAAAGCTATTGTTTGCTGTTGGTAAGATCCTGTTTCTGCAAACAACACTTAAACAACTTATGTTACATGGAGATGTTGAGCAGGACCTACCTACTACTTGAAGTAGATAGTAGATAGACAAAGACACTTAGTCAAGAAGACTAAGAGACTGTAAATTGCTCATCAGGAAATGAAATAGATATACAACTACTCTTCCTCCATGGTTTAGATATCACCAGAAGGATATGGTGTGAGACCCAGAGGCAGTTGATGACTACAAGGAAACAGAATCTTCTAGAGACAGCAGGGCAGCTATACAGATGAATTCATAGTTAATATGAAAGCAGATAGTAGACATGTCTAAGACAAACAAAAGAAATCTCAGCATGAAGAGACCACTAGGCATGAAATCCCATTTTCAGGCATGGAGCAACCAGCAAGTTTTAGCTTTTAGGAGAGGCAGAATCATTTATCTCTAAGACTATAGACTCTTGTAATCCAGCCACATCAATAAAAGACCACACACCCACATATACTTGTAGAGCAACAATTAGTCTTGATGTTTTAAAATATGTCACAGAAAGGTGTGTAGCTAAGGATGTAATATCTAGGAAGGAAAGGTAGTGTGGGGTGAGTGTGAACTAATAACTTCCATCTAACTCTCAAAGAACTAGTTAGAGAAAAGAACATAATTTCAGTGATCGTTTCAGTAGCTCCTTACTGTTCTAGACACTGAACTTTCTCTATAGTAGTAGAATTTGAAAGGTCCTGTATCCAATGCAGTAATGTGAACATATTATTCATGGAGAAAGTTATCTAAAGCTTGATGCTGTCTTGCTGAGCCCTCGTGATTCTGTAGAGTTTGAAAAGCTTTACAGTTTCCTTTTCTCTTATCTGAGAACTTTACTATTGTCCTTGAAAGTCTGCCATAGAATTGCAATTAGGACTGGTTGAATATTGAGGCTTGATCACTATATAAGCTATTACAGCAAAGTTTAGCAGAGGTGAGAGTCTGATGGTTTATGGAACTTTCTGAATATCAGCAGTGATCCTTTATGCATCACAATGAAGGATATGAGTAAGCTTTGGCCATATTCTCTTTCAACAAAATGAGTGACATACTGGCCTCTCATTAATGCCATTATAGATTCCTTTCTCCACAAGAACTCTGGAAAAGAAGCATAGTATTTAGCTCAGTGTTCATCCACTGGAGACAAACATGTACTACATATATATTCCACTGTTCAGGTCCTCTCAAAGTAAAATTCTTGAAAGACTTTTAGGACTACAGAAGAGTCACACACTTCCTGTACATAAAACAGGTACCTTTCCCTAAATTAATTCTACTTCATTTAGAATACAGTTAAATAATATAAATTCATTTAAATTTACAAATCAAAAATTATTATGAAGTTCTTGTATCTAAAACTTCTGAAAAGTTAAATTTCTTATGATACAGTATGAGGATTTGTGAATATGGAAAATTTAATGAATGTTTAGGAGAAGGCTAAGGCAATTATTTAATTAAATACTTTAAATTTCATCTCAAGGACATAATCTCTTATAAATTATAGCATAAACTTTTACTTTACTATATATGCTTTTATACTTATCCAAAAAGTATATAATAATTGGTAGAGCATTGGATTCAAGAAGCATGATATAAACTTTCACTGGAAAGTATTTGATTGTACAGGTAACTATTTAGAGCAAATATTGTTGGAAGATGATATTTATATCCTGTGTCACTTCTTTTAAGTCTCATGTGTAAAGACACTGTAGCATTTTTTTTTGTACTAAGTAGAAATAGTTTAACTAATGTCTAACAAATTTTCGTAGATCTCAATTAATAAATCATCCTGATTTTAATGAATACAAACTAACTAAAGTATCAATAATGCCAAGAAAAGGTGAAAGTCTTGATGTATCAGATGAAATATATAAAAACAATATATACTTATACTGAATCTCATATCCAAGATGACTTTGAGAAAGAGAGTTTTATTTTTGAGAGAATATTTGATACCTGTTATTAGAAAATCTGCTCTGTGGGTAATAATTTTTGCTGTTCCATTTAGTATGATTTTTAAAATTATAATTCCCAGAATTAAAATTAAGCATTTTCTCCAAATAAAGAGAATATTTTGATGAAAAAATAGTGTCTTTACTTCCCAACACTTTATTTGAATGGAAGCTTCTAAGTACATAAAATAGAGTGCTGATGCTGATTATTGTAACTGCTAATTGCTGTGGCATAGTGGTTATTTAGGTCTTGGCCTTGCTATTGCTGTGATTAACACCATGACCAAGAGCAACTTTGGGAGGGAGAGTTTTATTCAGCTTGTAGGTTATAGTCTATCATCAGTAGAAGCCAGCGCTTGAACTCAAGGAATTAACATGAAGTCAGGAACTGAAATAGAGGCTACAGTGGGACACTCTTGCTTTTGTCCTCTCCATAGCTTTCTTATCACAATTTATAATACAATGCAGAACCAACTTCCCATGGTGACATTGTTTACAGTAAGGCTGGTCTTTTAACATGAATCATTAACCAAGAAAATGTACACAGAATGTCTGAAGGAGACAATTTCTGGCTTGAGGTACTTTTTTCTCAGGTCACCTAACATTGTGTCAAGTTGTCAAAAAAGCTTATCATCATAGTCATAAAAAACAAGTTAAGGTGACTACAGAAGTATCATCTGAAAACCATCATTTTTTCAATGTAGGTAACATGTTTTCTGTGTCCTAAGATAGCTACCACCCATTTCAACATCTAATGCTATCTTTCTGAAAAGAGTATTGTGTAGAATACTTATGGAGGAAGACTGGGTGTCAGCCCTCAGTTTCCAAGAATGATCTAAGGGTCTGGTGAAGGTGAATGCTTTATTGTGTATAATTGTGTATAATTAAAGACTCAGACAGATCCTAAGAGTCATCTGGTGAAGCAAATATTCCTTCTAAAATGCCACAGTAACTGAAAAACTGAAGCATATTTAACAATTTCTCACATTTTTAGTCTTGAATAAACCAATACACCTGAAAATCAGGGATCTGTCCTAAAATCCTATCTCATGAAGGTAATAGAGTCCTTTAAGGAGGATATCAATAACTCACTCAAAGAAATATAGTAAAACACCAGTGAGGGAATTGAATAAAGCAATCCAGGACCCAAATGTTGAAGTAGAAACAATAAAGAAAACACAAATGCTGGTAAACTGGGAAATGGAAAACCTAGAAAAGAGGTCAGAAATTACAGATGTAAGTAATACCAACAGGATACAAGTGATAGAAGAGAGAATCTCAGGTGTAGAAGATACTGTAGAAGGAATTGATATAATTCTCAAAGAAAATTCAAAACATAAAGCACTCCTAACCCAAAGCATCCAAGAAATTCATGACACAATAAAAAGACCAAAAGTAAGAATAATCAGAATAGAGGAGAATGAAGATTCCCAGCTCAAAGGACCCGAAAATGTCCAGCATTTTTCTGCATACAAGAAATACACTTCAATAACAAAGACAGACACTATCTCAGAGTAAAAGGATGGAAAAAGGTCTTCCAAGCAAATGGTCCCAGGAAACAAGCAAGAATTGCCATCCTAATATCCAATAAAAAATACTTTCAACCAAAAGTTATCAATTGTGATGAAGACAGACACTTCATGTTCATCAAGGGGAAAATCCACCAAGAGAAAAATCTCAGTTCTGCACATCTATGCCCCAAATGCAAGAACACCCAAATTCATAAAAGAAACTTTACTAAAGATCAAGACACACATTGAATCTCACACAATAATAGTTAACTAGAAACTAGACAGAGATAAAGTGAAACTAAGAGAGGTTATGAACCAACTGGATTTAACAGATATCTACAGAACATTTCACCCTAAAACAAAAGAATACAACTTCTTCTCAGGACCTCATGGTACCTTCTCCAAAATTGACCATATAATCGGTCACAAAACAACCCTTAACACATACAAGAAGATTAAAATAATATCATGCATCCTGTCAGATCACCATGCCATAAGGCTGGTCTTCATGAACAGCAAAATCTACAGAAAGCCCACATACACGTGGAAACTGAACAACTCTTTACTCAATGATAACTTGGTCAGGGAAGAAATAAAAAAGAAATCAAAGACTTCCTGGAATTTAATGAAAATGTTGACACATCATACTCAAACTTACGGGCTGCAATGAAAGCAGTTCTAAGAGGAAAGTTCATAGCACTAAGTGTCCTCTTAAAGAAACTGGGGGGATCTTACAGTAACAACTTAACAGCACACCAGAGAGCTCTAGAACAAAAAGAAGCAAACTCACCCAAGAGGAGAAGTCAGGAAATAGTCAAACTTAGTGTCAAAATCAACAAAATAGAAACAAAGAAAACAGTACAAAGAATCAGCAAAACAAAAAACTAGTTCTTTGAGAGAATCAACAAGATAGATAAACCCCTAGTCAAAATAACTAAAGGGCCAAGAGGCAGTATCCAAATTAGCAAAATTAGAAATGAAAAGAGAGACATAACAACAGAAATGGAGGAAATTAAAAAAATCATCAGATCCTAGTATAAAAGCCTATTCTCAACAAAACTGGAAAAATTTAGATGAAATGGATAGTTTTCTAGACAGATGCCACTTACCAATGTTAAATCAAGAGCAGGTAAACTATTGAAACAGGACCATATCACACAAGGAAATAGAAGTCATTAAAAGTCTCCCAATCAAAAAAGTCCAGCGCCAGATGGATTTAGTACAGAATTCAACCAGACCTTCCATGAAGACCTGATACCAATGTTACTCAAACTATTCTGTAAATAGAAACAGAAGGAACACTACCTAAACGACACAAGGACCCAACTAAAAAAAAAAGAATTTCAGACCAATCTCCCTTATGAATACAGATGCAAAAATATTCAATAATATTGTTGCAAACAGAATCCAAGAACACATCAAAACCATCATTCACCATGATCAAATAGGCTTCATTCCAGGGATCCAAGGTTGATTCAATATAGGAAAATACATTAATGTAATCCACTATATAGCAAACTCAAAGAAAAAAAAATCACATGAACAACTCCTCAGATGCTGAAAAGGCAATTGACAAAATACAACACACCTTCATGTTAAAAGTACTGGACATATCAGGAATTCAAGGCCATACATAAACATAATAAAAAGCAATTTACTGCAAACCAACAGCCAATATCAAATTAAATGGAGACATACTTGAAGCAATCCCACTGAAATCAGGGACAAGACAAGGATGCCCACTCTCCCCATATCTATTCAATATAGTACTTAAACTGTTAGCTGTAACAATAAGACAACAAAAAGAGATCAAGGGGATACAAATTAGTAAAGAAGAAATAATGGTATCACTATTTTCAGATGATATGATATGAATGAATAGATAAGCAACCCCAAAATTCTACCAGAGAACTTCTCCAGCTGATAAACAACTTTAGCAAAGTGGCTGGATATAAAATTAACTCAAATACATCAGTAGCCTCCCTTATACAAATGATAAACAGGCTGAGAAAGAAATTAGGGAAACAACTCCTTTCATAATATTTATAAATAATATAAAATATCTCAGGTAACTCTAACCAAACAAGTGAAAGACCCATATGATAATAACTTCAAGTTGCTCAAGAAAGAAATTGAAGATCTCAGAAAATGGAGAGATCTCCCATGCTCATGAATTGGCAGGATCAATATAGTAAAATTGGCTATCTTGCTGAAAGCAATCTACAGATTCAGTGCAATCCCTATCAAAACTCCAACACAATTCTTCAAAGACATGGAAAAAGTAATTCTCAAATTCATCTGGAAAGGCAAAACACCAAGAATAGTAAAAACAATTATTAAAAATGAAAGAACAGCTGGGGGAGTCTCCATCCCTAATCTCAATATTTATAACAGAGCAATATTGATAAAAATTGCATGGTATTGATCAATGGAATAGAATTTAAGACCAAGAAATAAAACCACACACTTATAGACACTTGATCTTTGACAAAGAAGTAAAAAATATGCAATGGAAAAATGAAAGCATCTTCAATTAATCGTGCTCTTCTAACTGGATCTCTGTATGTACAAAAATGAAAATAGAACTATTTGTCACCTTGCACAAAGGTCAAGTCCAAGTGGATCAAGGACCTCAACATAAAACCAGATACACTGAATCTAGTAGAAGTGAAAGTGGCAAAGAGCCTTGAACTCATTTGCACAGGGGGAAATTTCCTATCCAGAACTCCAATGGCTCATGTTCTAAGATCAAGAATTGATAAATGGAACCTCATGAAACTGAAAATCTTCTGTAAGGCAAAGGACATAGTTAATAAGACAAATCGGCAACCTACAGATTGGGAAAAAAACTTCACTGATCCCACATCGGATAGAGGGACTATCCAAAATATATAAAGAACCAAAGAAGTTACCTGTTGGGGTCCACTGCCTGCAGTGGACTGGGTTCCTGGAGGATTGGCCCGAAGCTGAAATGAAACTAAGGGAGTGGGGGAAGAAAGAAGGTCTCCGAGGCTACACGGTTGCTTCTGCTTAGAACGACTGTTTAATGGTGGACAAGCATTTGGGGATAAAGGAAGGGAAGCCCCGCCCCCAGTCTTCTGCGCAGGCATTCTAGAGTTTGGCGGGAACCCTGAAGTCTCGTGACATCTCTCAGGTTGCGCAGGTGGGCTGGTCGTAGGTGGGCCTCTGGTAAGCTGGGCGGAGCCAGGTGACCTAGGAGACTTGCAGAACCATGCTGCAGGGGTACCGGGCTCTCTTAGCCTAGTTAACAACACAATGGATGCCATTGGGTGCGGCACGGCTCTGGCCATTTGCACCAACTGTGTTGGTGGGGAAGGACACCACATTTCCTCCCTTCTTTTAATATAAAAAGCGGGACTGAGGCACAATTATTATTTTGTGCTA
Source organism: Mus minutoides (assembly GCA_902729485.2). Classification (NCBI taxonomy): domain Eukaryota; kingdom Metazoa; phylum Chordata; class Mammalia; order Rodentia; family Muridae; genus Mus; species Mus minutoides. Next base: position 100,135 of record LR753929.1, on the reverse strand, counting down.
TTTAAGTCCTGCATACGGGGAAACCTGCTTTCCGACTGCGTCCTGTCTTAGGAATTTCTCAGAATATCTTCACTAACCAGCTTGCCGTCACTGAGATTTGCGTGCAGCTAGTTTGTGAGCTTCATAACACAAACCTGGCTCTTGTGGCAAAATATTAATAAGCCATGGCCTTTTGGCACGCATCTCTGCCTTAGCGCTTGGAATAGGAAGTATTTC
>LR753929.1:19082-98588 GCA_902729485.2 Mus minutoides | reverse complement strand
CCATTGCTGGTCTAAATTACTTAGTTTCATATTCGCTGGCTGATCCTAAGCGAGTTCAACATTGGGACTGTGTTGAACTCCACTTAGCCGTACGCACTGGCGACTAACTGCACCTTCCTTTGAACTAGCGCGCTGAATTGGGTGCACTTACCTCGCTATATCCCGTGCTCTGTACGAATATCCTAGATCTGTTTTCCTGTTTTCCTGGGGAGCTCCTCTTGAGCCAGCTCGCTCTCGGGGGGTGTTCCATCCTCGTCCATGCCCCATGTTGGGCGCCAGAAATGTTGGGGTCCACTGCCTGCAGTGAACTGGGTTCCTGGAGGATTGGCCCGAAGCTGAAATGAAACTAAGGGAGTGGGGGAAGAAAGAAGGTCTCCGAGGCTACATGGTTGCTTCTGCTTAGAACGACTGTTTAATGGTGGACAAGCATTTGGGGATAAAGGAAGGGAAGCCCCGCCCCCAGTCTTCTGCGCAGGCATTCTAGAGTTTGGCGGGAACCCTGAAGTCTCGTGACATCTCTCAGGTTGCGCAGGTGGGCTGGTCGTAGGTGGGCCTCTGGTAAGCTGGGCGGAGCCGGGTGACCTAGGAGACTTGCAGAACCATGCTGCAGGGGTACCGGGATCTCTTAGCCTAGTTAACAACACAATGGATGCCATTGGGTGCGGCACGGCTCTGGCCATTTGCACCAACTGTGTTGGTGGGGAAGGACACCACAGTTACCGTAAAACCAAACAACCCAATCAATCAAAATATGGGGTATTGATCTAAACCAAAAATTCACAACTGATGAATCTCGAATGGCTGAGAAGCACCTAAAGAGATGTTCAAAGTCCTTAGTGAACAGAGGAATACAAATCAATATGACCCTGAGATTCCACCTTACACCAATTAGAATCACTAAGATCAAAACCTCAGGTGACAACACATGTTGGAAAGGATGTAGAGAAAGAAGAGCACTCCTCCATTGCTGGTGGTATTGCAAACTGGTACAACCACTATGGAAATCAATCTGTAGGTTCCTCAGAAAATTAGAAATAGATCTACCTGAAGACCCAGCTATATCACTTTTGGTAATATCCCCAAACAATGCCCCACAATGCCACAGGGCCACATCTTCCACTGTGTTCAAAGTGGCTTTATTTGTGATAGCCCGAAGCTGGAAACAACTTAGATGTCCCACAACAGAAGAATGGACACAGAAAATGTGGTTTATTTCCACAATGGAATTCTACTCATCTATTAAAAACTAGGACATACTGAGTTTTTTCAGGCAAATGGATGGAACCAGTAAATATCATCCTGAGTGAGGTGACTCAGACCCAAAAGGACATGAGTGCTATGTATTCACTAATAATTGGATATTAGCCAAAAAAAAAAAAGTACAAAATACTCAAGATACAGTCCATAGAATTCAAAAAGGTCAACAAGGTGAAGTGCTCAAGTGAGGACACCTCAATCCAATTTGGGAGAAAAAAGAAAGCAATCCCAAATCAGGGGAGAGGGAGGGACCTGGGATGAAAAGTAGATGGGGGAGTTGGGGGGGGATGGTAACCCAATCTGGTACTGGGTGAGAGAAAAGGACTGAAACCCTGAGGGCCAGCAGAAAGAATGGAAACAGGCAACCTCAGGAAAAAGGATGTTGTGGGACTCTCCAAAATGCACCAGAGATCTGGGAGGTGAGAGACTCTCAGGAATCAATGGGAGAGATCATAGATGAAACGCCAGACAGTAGGGAGAGGGATTTTTAGAGCCTACCTCCATCTGGAAGTGAGGGATAGAGTTGCCATCCCATAGTCACAACTCTGACCCAAAATTGTTTCTGTCTGAAAGAATTACAGGGATGGAAATGGAGAGGAGCCTGAGGAAAAGAAGGTCCAGTGATAGGCCCAAAGTGTGATCTAGCTCAAAGGGAGGTCCCAAGGCCTGACACTATTACTGAAGCTATGGAGCCCTCACAAAAAGGGACCTACTATGACTTCCTCCAAAGATACAACAAACAGTTGAAAGAGTCTGATGCAAATATTTGCATCCAAGCAATGGACAGAAGCAAATGACAGCTGTTGAATAAGGAAAGACTGAAAGAAGCACGATCCTGTATGAGGACCAGTAGTCTCATTAATCTGGACCCCGAAGGCCTCTCAAACACTGGACCACCAGACAGGCAGCATACACCAGCTGATATGAGGCCCCCAACACACACAGTAGAGGACTGCCAGGTCTGTGTTCATTCAGAGATGATGCACCTAACACTCAGTAGACTGGAGGCCCCAGGGAATTTACAGGTCAGGTGATATTGGAGATGGGGACATCCATGTGGAGACAGGAGGGTGGGGAGGAGGTACAGAATGTAGAAGAGTCAGAGAGTGGAGGGGGGCAAATTAAATATGGTGTGTAAAAAAATAAATTAATCAAAATAAGAAATAGCATCCATAACTGAGTATCCCATATCTGATGTTGAGTACTAAATTGTTTTAAAATATACAAAATGTTCTTTGGGAGTTAATCATAGTGAAAGAGCATAAAATATTAAAAATTAATCATTAAGAAATATATTCAAGGCTAGAGAGATGACTCAGCAGGTAAGAGGATTGACTACTTTTCTAGAGGTCCCGAGTTCAATTCCCAGCAACCACATGGTAGCTCACAACAATTTGTAATGGGATCTGATGCTCTCTTCTGGTGTCTGAAGACAGTAACGTATACTCACATAAAATAAATAAATATTTAAAAAAAATATATATATACTCAGAAGCCCTTATATGATAGCACCCCACACAGTGAGACAGTATTTAAAATGCCTTATATATCTGTGTACATTGTCTAACAATCAGTTTACTTAAAAAGATTATCAGTGTTTTTAGGAGAGAAATTATTTTATCACTAAGTATAATTTAAAAATTTCAAAGTAGAAAACCCTTTTTGAAGTTAAATATTAAGAAAATGCTAATTTCAAGAACAGTGAGAAAAATTGTCAATATTTCCATGATATTTGTTGAACATGATTTTAATATTTTCACCTGTTGATATTCAACAAACAGAATAGTTATTTTAAGATATATTCCATTATTATGTCTCCCTTTTCATTTCTTTTTTTTTTTTTTTAGAGAAATTCTTCATTTACATTTCAAGTGTTATCCCAAAAGTTCCCGATTAACCCCCCCCCCCCTGCTCCCCTACCCTCTCGCTCCCACTATTTGGCCCTGGCATTCCCCTGTACTGGGGCATATAAACATTGCTAGACCAGGGGCCTTTCCTCCCGAATAATGGCCAACTAGGCCATCTTCTAATACATATGCACCTAGAGACATGAGCTCTAGGGGTTCTGATTAGTTCATATTGTTGTTCCATCTATAGGGTCGCAGACCCCTACAGCTCTTGGGTACTCTCTCTAGTTCCTACATTGGGGACCCTGTGTTCTGCCCTATAGATGGTTGTGACAAAACTAAATTCACACATTATCTTTCCACGAATCCAGCTCTTCAAAGGATAATAACTGGTAAACACCAACTCAAAGAAGGAAACTACACCCTAGAAGAAATAAGAAAGTAATCCTTTAACAAAACTAAAGGAAGACAGCCACAAGAACAGACTCCTGTCTTTAACATCAAAAGTGACAGGAAATAACACTAACTTCTCTTTGATTTCTCTTAACATCAATGGACTCAATTCCCCAATAAAAAGGCATAGACTAATAGACTGGCTACACAAACAAGACCCAACATTTTGCTGCTTACAGGAAACCCACCTCAGAGACAAAGACAGACACTACCTCAGAGTAAAAGGCTGGAAAACAATTTTCCAAGCAAATGGCTTGAAGAAACAAGCAGAAGTAGCCATTCTAATATCAAATAAAATTGACTTCCAACCCAAAATTATCCAAAAAGACAAGGAGGGGCACTTCATACTCATCAAAGGCAAAATCCACCAACTACTTGAGAGTTAAGATTTATAGATACGAGGTTTACATTCCCGTCGGTGTAAGTAATTTCTTTGAAATCATTTCGAGTTTCGTGTGTAACGTGGAGTGTGTTATTATCACCCTCTGAAGTTGTGGGGTGAGAGTGGTTACCTGTCTAGGACCTTTGTCTTTGATTTGTCTCTATGTCCCAGTGATTGTCTTCAATACTTTCAAATGTATTTAACAGATATCTATAGAACATTTCATCCTAAAACAAAAGGATATACCTTCTTCTCAGCACCTCATGGTACCTCCTCCAAAACTGACCATATAATTGGTCACAAAACAGGCCTTAACAGATACAAAAATATTGAAATTATCCCATGCATCCTAACAGATCACCATGAACTAAGGCTGATCTTCAATAACAGCAGAAATAATAGAAAGCCAACATTCACATGGAAACTGAACAACACTCTACTCAATGATACCTTGGTCAAGGAAGAAATAAAGAAAGAAATTAAAGACTTTTTAGAGTTTAATGAAAATGAAGCCACAACATACCCAAACTTATGGGACACATTGAAAGCAATCCTAAGAGGAAAACTCATAGCCCTGAGTGCCTCCAAAAAGAAACTAGAGAGAGCATATACTAACAGTCTGACAGAACACCTAGAAACCCTAGAACAAAAGGAAGCAAATTCACCCAAGAGGAGTAGACGCCAGGAAATAATCAAACTCAGAGCGGAAATCAACCAAGTGGAAACAGAAAGAACTATTCAAAGAATCAACCAAACCAGGAGCTGGTTCTTTGAGAAAATCAACAAGATAGATAAACCCTTAGCCAGACTATCTCGAGGGCAGAGGGACAGTATCCGAATTAACAAAATCAGAAATGAAAAAGGAGACATAAAAACTGATCCTGAAGAAATCTAAAACATCATCAGATCCTACTACAAAAGCCTATACTCAACAAAACTGGAAAACCTGGATGAAATGGACAACTTCCTAGACAGATACCAGGTACCAAAGTTAAATCAGGATCAGATTAACAATCTTAACAGTCCCATTTCCCCTAAAGAAATAGAAGCAGCCATTAATAGTCTCCCATCCCTTTTCATTTCTGATATTATTAATTTGGATACTGTTTCTGTACCCTCTTGTTAGTCAAGCTAAGGGTTTATCTAACTTGATTTTCTCAAAGAAGCAGCTCCTGGTTTTGTTGATTTTTTGTATAGTTCTTTTTGTTTCTATTTGGTTTCATTATTTCCTGCCTTCTACTCCTCTTGGATGTATTTGTTCTTTTTCTTTTAGAGCTTTCCAGTATCCTGTCAAGCTGCTAGTGTAAGTTCTCTTCAGTTTCTTTTTGGAGACACTTAGAGCTATGAGTCTTCCTACCATTACTTGCATTGTGTCCCATAAGTTTTGGTGGTGTTTGTCTTTGTCATTGAGGTGGGTTTCCTATATGCAGCAAAGTGTTGGGTCTTGTTTATATAACCAGTCTGTTAGCCTATGTCTTTTTATTGGGGACTTGAGTTCATTGATGTTAAGAGATATTAAGGAATAGAGATTGTTGCTCCCTATTATTTTTTATGTTATTCTTATGTTTGTCTGGCTATCTTCTTTGGGGTTTGTTGAAAGAAGTTTATTTTCTTGATTTCTCTAGGATATAAATTCCCTCCTTTTGTTGGTATTTTCCATCTATTATGAATCTTTGTAGGATTGGATTTGTAGGAAGATATTGTCTAACTTTGGTTTTGTCATGGAATATCTTGTTTTTTCCATCTATGGTAATTGAGTGTTTTGCTGATCATGGTTGCCTGGGTTTGCATTTTTGCTCTTTTAGATTCTGAATGACACCTGCCCAGGATGTTCTAGCTTTCATAGTCTCTAGTGAGAAGTCTGGTATAGTTCTGATAGGTCTGCCTTTATATGTTACTTGACCTTTTTTCCTTACTGCTTTTAATATTCTTTCTTTATTTAGTGCATTTGGTGTTTTGACTATTAAGTGATGGGAGGAATTTCTTTTCTGGTCCTGTGTATGAGGCAGGACAGTTGTGAGACAAAGGGTTTGAGGCTAAGCTTATGTCTTAGTCCCATCATTGGAAGACTTGCCTGGTTACATAAGATGGCTGATTCAGGCTCTGTATTTTTCTATAATAGAAGTCCTTACTAGGGATATTTTTATAGGTTCTAGGAAGTTTCCACTGCACTAAGGTTTTCATATTGCTCTCCAAATGCCCCCATTCCACTCATCTTTTTCTGTTCTTTCACTCTCCATTTCTTTCTTCCCCACCTGATTCTTCCTGACTCCATTCATCTCCTGTCCACTGGTATAATTTATTCTATTCCCCCTTCCCAGGAAGATTCATGTGCTCCCTGTGGAGCTGTCCTTGACACTTATTCTTGCTGACTCTGTGAATTTTAGTGTGACTATCTTTTACTTAACAACTAGTAACCATCTATCTATAAGTGAGTATGTACCTTATTTGTCTTTCTCTATTTGGATTGCCTTGCTCAGAATGATCTTTTTTTTTTTTTTTTAGTTCCATACATATTCATGCACATTTCATAATGTTGTTTTTGTCTAAATAAACAGCTTAGTAATAACCCACTATATAAACAAACCATTTTCTTTATCCATTCCTCTATTGAGAAATATCAGCACTGTTCATAGTTTCTAGCTATTATGAATAAAGCTGCTATGAACATACTTTAGCAAGTGTCCTTGAGGTATGATGGAGCATATTTTGGATATATGTCAAAGCATTATGCTGAAGTGTTGATGCCCCAGCAAGGAGGAGATGAAGAATTGCAGGAGCCAGAGGTGTTAAGGATACTAGGAGAGCAAGGACCACAGAATTAATTAGCCAGGACTCATAGGGGCTCACAGAGTCTGAAGCAGCAATCACAGAGCCTGTATGGGTTTCCACTAGGCCCTCTGCATACATGCACAATTAATTCACTTTGGGCTTTTGTGGGACCCCTAACAGTTGGAGTAGGTATGACGCTGACTATATTGTCTACTCCTGGGACCCCTTTCCTCCTCTTAGTTTGCCTTGTCCCACGTTTACATGAGAATTTGTGTCTAGTCTTATTGTATCTTATCCTGTATTCAGTTGATATCTCTGGGAGTTCTACTCTTCTATGAAGGGAAAGGGAGGAGCAGTGGACCCAGAGAATATAGGAGGTGGGAATAAGGCGAGTGGGAGGGATAAAGAGAGAAGGGGCTTTGATCAGGGTGTATTGTATGAGAGATATATGAAGAAAAAAAACTTATGCTTTACTATTTCTCAGAGGTGAAATTGCCACTGATCCTGACCTCATATGATAAGTTGATGAGAACCTTATTTGAGAAAATGTATGCATGAAAGTGTTCACAGTGGTGAAGGATGCAGATGAATAGTGGTCCTAGCTACCTTTCTAGTGTGGGGCAATAACATCAAGGTCACGATAGAGAAGCTAAAAAGTTTAGGTTACCTACAATCAGATTTATTGATCACATTTGGTACTTGAGGGCTTCTGAGAGATCCCTAAGGCTGTACAAGAAGGCAGTCATGATTTGATGAAGATGCCTGTTTAAAATGGACACTAATTGATACAAAGATAAACTGCTGCCTAAGAAGAACTTATCCTGTGGCAGTCACTAGTTTATATCTAGGAACACTTTATTAAGGACTATTATATATAAAGCTAATAAAATGGGGACAGTCAGTTGACTCAACATATGTCCATTTATATAACAGAGTTCAAAGTCAAGATGGAAGCTGGGGATCTAAAAATGGAGAAGTATTGCAGCAAAACAGAATCAGAGTTGAAAGGCTATCTGGCCGGATAAATGTTAAAGATGTTTGCTACAGACAGGTAAGGATGAGTAGACCTTATCTTGGTCACTGTGGAGGAAGAGAACCTTGAGTGATCAGATAACAATAATGACTTGTAGTGACCTGACTTATCAGGCTACTTCACGGAAATGGGATAGTACAAGGATGTGCATAGATATCATGAGCAGAGACTCAGAACTCTGAATGGGGCATGCCAGGTATTATTAAGTAAAAAATGATAATTACCCATTTTAAAGACTTACAGTCTTAATATTGCATTACACTTTATGGCATAATTATTCGTCACTGTTTATCCTATATTTAAAATTTTATTGGCTAAGTTCAGATTTTGTACAAGTTGGGTATAGGGTGTAGAATAGACAAGTAGCACACATGATTCTCTTGATTAAAAGAAGCCACAAAATGCCACATTGAATACAAAAACAGAATATGGTGCACCCATGTAATACAATTATGTAACTTGAGTAGAGAAGGATAATTTGATTGTCCATAGTGAGCACTAACTTATTTCCTAATAGTTGCCTTTTCAATACTGGTACAGTGGAAATTACCTCCATTATGACTACCATAAAGAAAAACATGCCACCTATGGTAGAAAACAAATCCCTAAACAGAGAAAATAAAGTCACTAATGCTGAGCTTGAAGACAGGGATTACAAGATTATTGTGTCCACAGTTTTCTGAAAGCAGATGAAATTTTTCCTAAGGTATACTTAGTGATGTTCTCAAACCAATGATGATGTCACAAAGCCATTGTAATTTTTACTTAAAATGGTAATATTGGAAATTTTAGATAATATATGTGTTATTGAATGAAAACCTTGACAGGTTTGAAGGTGGTTAGTAATGGCTACTCAACTTAACCTCAATTAGAGAAACATCAGATAGTTTCATGAGACCACATGGACTAGGGCCTTCATTTCCTTCCTTGGCTTTGGCCTTGAAGAACACTTTCTATACAGAGTTACCCTGCAACTTTAGGCTTTTTAGGAACACTAATTGTGTTCCTCTGTGACACCAGGAAGAATGTATGTTATGGTCTGTGTTCTCATAGAATCCCAATATAGCTATATATTAAACATGAAATACAAATGTAGAATGTGCTGACTCAGCCTACTTCATGCTGGTAACCCACCTCTTATTATAAAGTAAGTGCTAGGCAGAGATCATCAAAGATTTTTCAGGAAACGTTCTAACTCTCATTTTGAGGTACTATTGAGATAAAATGACTGGCTATTATGAGATCCATAGCCTAAAGGTGTTTCTGTAATGTTCTCTGTGAAGGTCCATAAGTTCAATTCTCCATATTACACTAAAGGAATCCCACATCCACCCCTCCAGGACAGGTAAGATCAGATTTCAGTAGTAGCCTGGAGGCCTGATCCAGTGACCCTTATAGCCAATCGGTATAAGGAAAAGGTTGATGAGGAGGGTTGACTTGGTATTTAAACTCATAGTGAGGTGTTGCTGGTCCAGATCCTGACAGCTCAGCAACCTCTGAAGAGATTGTGGAGTGCACCAAGACAGCAGCAATCATCAGAGGTGGGGCCCTGACTCTGCTTTCCCTGGAAGGAAGCCTTGAGAGACTCCTTGGAAAATCAGGCAGGCCCTCATAAATAAGAGTATCTTCTAAACTTCAGCAGCACCATTGTGTGGAAGTGGGGGAGGGTAGGGAAGTCAGAGAGGAATCCTAGCCACACCTGGATCCAGGTTTGTATGGGTTTCAATTCATTGCATGTCTGGTAATGATTAGAGAGAATGACAGCTAGTACATGCACAGTAGGTGCATGTTCATCTCACCCTGAGCCTAGATATTTAATTTTTTGAACATTGCCACTAGATGAAAGCTCATTTTCAAGATTGTCATATGCAGAGGAAGTAGTAGGTGGCATGTCTTTGGCCAAAAAGTATAAGAGGCATGGCTTATGAAACCTGGCTTGACCTGACCATGAAGTGATAATATGTCTTTATGTATTACTTCATCACCCCTGGTGGCATTGGCTTCCAGTACTCTTCCCAGGTGAGATTTTCCTCACTGAGGTAATGAAAGTGTGGCAATGTCCCAATGTAGAATAGAGTACGAGTAACATTTATCTTCTCTTTATTTTCTAAAGAGGGAAGTCTAGAATATTTTCTTTGAAAAGAGAATGTTTCAAATAAACTTATCTCCATCTCTCCACTAAAACTGGATGTGATACAATCTAAGCCCCAAGTCCAGAAGAAACTCCTGACTTACAATCACATGCTACATAAGAATTTTGTAACACTACATATTCTCAGATAAATGTTGTAAGTCCCTAGATATGTAAGTTCTTAAATTTGATGTCCATGGTAATCTCTCTGATCATGCAAATTTGCAGTGCATGCCATTTTACATGTCAGAACTTTGCCCACATGCTGTATAATTAATTTTAAGTTAAAACTAAAGGCTATCCAGAGAATTTTTAGCCCAAATTAATATTTAGCCATTTCCAAAATCTTTGAGTAAATATCTCGTAGAGTAGTTAGAATATGGATGGTGTAATTTATATATATTTTAAAAAAGAAAAAAAAAGAGTTGGTATAATCTCTGATTGTTTTTTCTTTATTCTCTAGGTACTTGGGACATGACTCCTACTGTCTTCCTGTCCATCCTGTGCTTGGGAGTGGCCTTGGCTGCTCCAACACCTGATTACAATTTGGATGCTGAGTGGGAGGAGTGGAAGAGGAGCAATAACAGAACATACAGCCCAGTAGGTTACATAGATACACAAAGAGGGCCCTTTGAGAGAATTCTTGCTCATATTGGGTTTTCATGGATATAATAGTAGCCTTAGATGCCACATCTACCTGAAGTAGTAAAGTAACATGGGGTGAACACAAAGTGGCCACATGACTGTTCATCAGAGTGTTGAGAGTGGCTTTGCTTGTTTCCCTGAGGTCCCTCTCTATGACCTTTGCATATTTGTAGCAGCTAGTCCACATGGTCAGCTAGGGCAGAAGCATAATCAGAAGTAAATGCCATCAATTACATTTATTTCCAGGAGGAAGAAAAACAGAGGAGAGCAGTGTGGGAAGGAAATGTAAAATTGATCAAACAGCACATTGTGGAGAATGGCCTGTGGATGAACAACTTCACCATAGAAATGAATGAATTTGGTGATATGGTGAGTGTGACTTAAATGATTCACATTTCTGCTTTTGCTGTTTTATTGTTTAAATGGAGTCTTGATGTTCTTTTCTGTGAAGACTGGTGAAGAAATGAAAATGATGACAGAAAGTTCATCTCATCCTCTAAGAAATGGGAAACACATCCAGAAACGCCACCCCAACCCCCCCAAAACTTTGGATTGGAGAAATGAAGGCTATGTGACTCCGGTGCGAAGTCAGGTATAACAGCATCACATTCCTGTATTACCCAACTACTAAGGATACAATATGCTATTGGCATGCCTGTGTGGTATGACATGCAGTTCACTTAATACTTTTCTATAACCTGAAAGCCACAGGTACTGTCTTCAGCATTCTGTTACTAGTAACAAATGTTTCTTGGTTGTCCCAAGTAATGAGGAAGCCCTAATACATTCCTTAGTAATTATAAGCCCATATATGTACAGTATCATTTCTGTGCCTTACTTACTTTTGAATATCCACTTATGGTTCCACTGTATTTCTCTCCAGACTTAATTTACTACATAAGTGACATTTTTCACACCAGCAGTACAGTAGATCACAGCTTTATGTATATATGTGTGTGCTTCTTGGGCTACTCCCTATTGCATTAGACACCTCCCTATGGAGACTGATGCCTCTTACCTAGGTACCCATCAAATGCTGATAGTTTACTTTTTTTGATAAAGTATGGAACTGCTTTTTGTACATGGCATTCTGTTTTTCCCTGCTCAGGGAGGATGTGGTGCATGTTGGGCTTTTTCTGTGGCCGCATGTGTAGAAAGTCAACTGTTCAAGAAAACAGGTAAACTGATCCCACTGAGTGTACAGAATTTAATGGACTGCTCAGTATCTTATGGCACCAAGGGCTGTAATGGAGGCAGACCTTATAATGCCTTCCAATATTTGAAGAACAATGGAGGTCTGGAAGCTGAGGCAACCTATCCATATGAAGCAAAGGTATGTGAATGTCCTATCTTATCATATCAGTTCAGGTTGGGCAAGGGGAAAATATCAGAAAAATACACTGTATTCAGAGCTCAATTTGAATGGAGAATCTCTCTGTGCCCCACCAGGGCTGCCATTACAGTACCCACCACTGCATAGTTGTTTGATTCTATGGTTACTGTTTCTGTGCACATGAAGAATATGCAGACCATTCCACATATAATACAGTTCTGAACCATAAAATTCTCTTATGGATAAGAGATGTCATTAAAGACATGAGAGCTGATTTTCAGCTCCAAATATCTCCATCATATTTCACTGCCTACGATGATGTATAGAAGCACAGACATAAGGGTGTTCCATTGCAAAATGTAGAGTGTTATGGTTTTGAATTATGCTCTCTAGAGGGTAGATTGAAGTCACCAAGTCTTCTAACTTTATCTTTTATAGGTAAAACGCTGCAGGTACCGTCCCGAACGTTCTGTTGTTAAGGTCACCCGCTTTTTTGTTGTTCCAAGGAATGAAGAAGCTCTACTGCAAGCTCTAGTAACTCATGGGCCCATCGCTGTTGCAATTGATGGTTCACACCCATCCTTTCGTTCATATCGAGGAGGTAAACATGTTTTCTTCTAGATATCAATGAGGAATGCTAGTACCACTTTGGGACATGCTGTGTTGATGTCCAATTTTGTATATGATTTGATGTATACTAGCTTTTTTGCTTATCCATGCACTAATCAAGTACGTTGTTTCTATGAGACATGACATTTCTTTTTTTTTCATTTTTTATTAGATATTTTCTTCAATTACATTTCAAATGCTACCCTGAAAGTCCCCAAACCCTCCCCCTGCTCTGCTCCCTAGGCCACCCACTCCCACTTCCTGGTCCTGGCATTCCCTTGTACTGGGGCATATGATCTTCATAAGACCAAGGGCCTCTCCTCCAATTGATGGCTGACTAGGCCATCCTCTGCTACATATGCAACTAGAGACACAGTTCTGTGGGGTACTGGTTAGTTCATATTGTTGATCCTCCTATAGGGTTGCTGACCCCTTTAGCACCTTGGGTACTTTCTCTAGCTCCTTCTTTAGGGGCCCTGTGTTCCATCCAATGGGTGACTATGAGCATCCACTTCTGTATTTGCCAGGCCCTGGCATAGCCTCACAAGAGATAGCTATATTAGGGTCCTGTAAGCAAAATCTTTCTGGCATATGCAATAGTGCCTGGGTTTGGTGGTTGTATATGGTATGGATCCCCGGGTGGGGCAGCCTCAGCTCTGAACTTTGAGACATGACATTACAATGCACATAAGTACTTCATTATTTATCATTATTTTTTTTTAGCTTTTTTTACTCTACTTTTCTCTACTTGGTGTATCTTAAGATATGGGGTTGCCTTTCTAGAACTGAACTCTAAAGAGTACCTTGAATTAAGTAATTTATGTTCAGTTATGATTTCCTGGAATGACTTTCTCTTAGTAAAAATGTAGGATGTCAAAGTATCATCTTATATGGGTAGAAGGAAGGATGTTTTGTCATTTCAGTAAAATTAGAAAATGCCTCACTTCCTGTTGTCCCCATGGTCAGCTTTCTGGAATCTTTCATTCCCTTGATTTTATTTTTCAGGAATATATCATGAGCCAAAGTGCAGACAGGATACTCTCGACCACGGTTTACTATTGGTTGGCTATGGATATGAAGGCCATGAGTCAGAGAACAGGAAATACTGGCTGCTAAAGAACAGGTATAAATTGTGAAAGTTACTTGGTTTTAAGATCCAAGTGGGTTTTGTATTTTCAATTAGATTTTAGATACTAGTCACAGAAAGCATTGTTGCATTAAATTGAAAAAGGAGCATGTTCTTTTTTTGTTCAAATTTATGTGTGTGTGAGTGTGGGGGTGTGATATTGATATCAGTTGTCTTCCTCAGTGCTTTTCCACCTTATGTACAAGGCTCAAATTTTTCTGATCCTAGAATTTTCTATTTTGATGTTAAGCTTATGTAGTTCATTCCAGTTATATCTTGGTTTCTGTGATTACAGTTTGACTGGGAAAACATCTTATCTTTACAAAATATTATTGTCAAATATTTGTAAGTTGTGTGTTTGTATGAATAAATTCTTTGTGGGGACAGATGCTTCTTCATACCAGAAGACACCATTTTTCCCAGAGATCCAATTATAGTGGATTGTGAATTCACATACATGGGTGCTAGGCAGGATTTTTTTTTTCTGTTGAAGAAGTCCAAGGTGCCCCTAATCTGAAGTTCTATCTTTAGAAGCCTTATCCTAGCTTTAAGTGGAACTTGGAATCAAACTCTAGAAGTTACATTTACATGATCTGGCTGATCCTTGTCTTTGGCTATATCAACTAGCATATAATGTATAGCCAAGTTTAGATTTTATCACTTACTTCCATGAGACCCAATATCATAGTTGTGCCACTGATTTTTTGTTTTTCAATTAATTGTTATTTCTGAACAACCTGTTGGTGGAAGGACATCCCAATTTTCCATGCTGTGACTTTTACTGTCTTCTTTGAAGTAATTCTTGGTACTCTGGTAGTTGACCATCTGGCTTTTCTGATGCTTTCTATTAAGTTGGCCTGTAGTTCAGTTCTCAAATGCAGATTTGTTCTAACAATCCATTGTACTGTTTCTTTTCTTATAAATGGAAAACCTGATTTCTTTCAGCCATGGTGAAAGATGGGGAGAAAAAGGCTACATGAAGCTTCCCAGAGATCAGAACAACTACTGTGGAATTGCTTCTTATGCCATGTACCCTGCATTGTGAGCTGGCTATGTGTATCAAGGAAGGCAACATATACAGAAGAATTAATTCCTATTCAACATGGCCAGCCTCTGCTGTATAAAAAACATTTGTGTCACTGAACAGCAGGGAAAAAGGTGAAATCTGTTGTATGTTTGGTTTAGTAAGTCATGACCATTGCTGTAATGATGTTCTGAAGTGACTTGTATAATTGAATCCTGTAATGACTTTATTTTATTTTTTTCACTGTACCAAATGCTGTTTTTAAAAATAAAAGTTAACTACAAAGTTATCTTTTCTATTTTTGTCCAGTTTCTTTTCTATTTCTGTTCAAACACAAAATTGTTCTTGATGATAGACCTTAATGTGGTGCCCATATTATAGGAGGAAGAATGGGTGGCTCCTCTGTGATGGATGCTATTTTATAGATGTTTTTGTCTGTTTCGACTAGCAACTGTAGCCTAAAAGATTATATGAAAATTCCTGTATTTGACATTTTTAGTTGACATGACTTCATTCAGTTTCAATTATTGGCTGCTCTGTGCAATATGATAGCACCACAAGCTACTCCTCTGTATGGTGCTGGGCTGTGACACCTCCCTCTTCAGTACTTCATTCTTTTATGAGCTTTCTTGAGACTGAGTCAGAGACATCAAGGTGGTTATATCTTCAGCCCTGTCCTTGCTGCTTTAGTCTATGTGAACTCATCTGAGCCTTGCACAATTGATCCAGAAGGCTTTGATCTCTTGCTGTCCTCTATAACCTGTAGCTCTTACAATGTTTCTGCCTTTCCTCTAGGGGGGATTATCTGAGGTCTGAGGGGAGGGATGTGATGAAGACAACACACTTAGATCTATATGTTTTATGCTCTGCCTCTCTCTGTCTATCTCTGTGTGTCTGCATGTGTGTGTGTGTGTGTCTGTGTGTGTGATGTCTAGCTGTGGGTCTCTGTATTTGTTCTTACTTGCTTCAGGAGGAAGTTTCTCTGATGATAGCTGAACAAAACATGGATTTATGAGTATAACAAAATATCATTAGGACTTATTTTATCACTAATTTAAAAAGTCCAGTAAGATTTGGTATATAATTCTTCTTATAAAATGTAAAGATTGTATCCATGGCAAAGAACTGTTTGCAAAGTCCACATTAGTGCTGAAGAGACAGAGTAGTCTTTAGCAGCACTGGCTGATGTTGCAGACTACTCAGGTTGATTTCATAGCACCCACATGGCTGCTTACAATCTTCCTTAACTCTAGCTTTAAGGGATGTACAACTGAATTTTTGCTCCTGGAGTCACCCATCATGCATTTGGTGTACTTACATACATGTAAATTATAAGTACATATCTTTATTGCACAAAAAAGTAAATTTGAATTATTTAGTAAATGTCTTACTTATATGGCAGCTCTGTATAGTCATGATGTGGGATCACACAGGAATTTCTGGCCATCAGGAGTCAAAGGTTGTAAAAGTAAAAGAGCCTTGTTTGAAAGGACTTAACTAGTCTCTTTCTGATCACGGTCTAGTTGGTCAGAGGGTAACACTTGCTGCTAATGTTTTCACAAGATCATAATTCTGAAGACAACCAAATTCATAAGTCTTTTGTCTCAGAGGCTATAAGTCATGTAAGTTTCACATTTTTGTTGGTCTTTTCCTGGACTAATTTGTCATTTGGAAAATTCTCGAGTCTTTGAGAAATAAAATAAAAGTGAATTTAGTAATCATCTCTCTTCAGCATTAATATATTTTATATATTATATATATATTTATATATTCTTAACCATTTCTTTTTGTGCTAGAAAAGCTATTAATAGCAAGTGAGAGGGAGCTAAAAATATACTACACACTCACACAGTATATCAGCAGGCTCCCACTTTCCTGCTGATTGAAGTTTCTGCTGTGTGAAGCGATAAGGTACCTAGGGATATATGTAATTCTAGTCATCTTCATTGTGAGGGCAACCTCAATATCACCGGTAGAGAAATGCTGATTGATTGATCATGATACAGATTTAATAGGAAATATCCAACTTACCTTGATGACTACTGATTCCACACCTATGTATTGCATGGCACCTAAGCTGTTATAGTTATATTTTCACATATTTGTTGGTTTATTGATTTATATTCTCCCTTTCTACCTTTTATTTCCTGGTCAAATCCCATGTCAGAGCCAATGAGGCATTAAAATTTCTGTCAAGTATTTTCTTTTATTGTCTGAGAATCATACAATTTCTTTTTGTTTGGTTGCAAGACTCAGTAGATCTGGTTACTGCACCTGGAGTAAAGCAAGTTTCTGTGTTCATCATAAGGAACATCAGGATACAGGTCACTGAGTTCTAAAGATCTGTGCTTAGAGATACTATAGGGTTCTGTCCAGAAATAATGACTAATACTCCTGAATCACCTGCTGAGGAAGAAAAGCATTATTACTTTGGGAAGGCCATATTGTTTGGCTGTTGCTTCTAGGTCCTATGAGCTCTGGGGCCATATGCCAGAATCATTCTCTTGGTCCTCACTAATCACCCTTGTCATAGCAATTTGTGGATGACACCATACTTGCTTCACAGAATATAAGAAAGTCAAAGGAGGAAAGATAAGGTAGCACTTTAACCTCCTTCATGTTGCTAAGAAACAGAACGAATAACTGTGAGTTGTAACTTTCACAGTAAAATGTAAAAATGATAGGCAAATATCAGTGTTTCTTTAACAAACTTCACAATAAGTCAGGAAGATCTCTTCTTAACCAAATATGTGAATTCTCCAGAATCATTTATTGCCATGTTAGTGAGTGATGGGCATGACACTAAAGATATCATGGATCAGCTAGCTCCTAGAGAATAAATCATAGAGAATATGGAGTTTCATAATGCCCTTAGTAACAATGATGATTTGATTGCTTTTAGTAATAAATGTTTATATTGTTACTGATGCCAAAACAAGGTAATTTTCCTGTTGTCATCAGCTTAATCTCTCTTTACTGCTTTGTATCCTTTACATGTTCTTCATGTACCTGATAGAAATGAATAAAGAATATTGATATTCACATTTTTTGTGTTGAAAACTGAAATATCAATAACCCAAAGCCTGGTAAACAATAAGGCGTAGTGTGGGGTTTTTCAGCCACATATGTAGGCTCTATATCTTGAGGTTACTGTGAGGAGTAAAATAAAAGTAAAGTGTATAAGACCTCTGCACACCTTCTCCGCCAGAGGAGAGTCAGCTTCCAGGGAGGGCTCTGACCCTGGAACTCAGGTGAGAGTGCCATTTTGTATCCCGGGTCTCTCAGAGACCAGTCCATGGAGGATAGTACACTGGCCATAGAAGCAACAGAGCTTCCTGGACAGGTCCCTTCAGGCATTCATCTTCAGCCAGGAGGCAGAGCTGAGATCCAGACCACTGTGCAGGTTCCCTTGTGTGCTGACAGAGACTAACAGAATCAGAGGAGGAAAAAAACACCAGCCAGAGACAGCAAGAACATATAACACCCAAGATTATCAGATGGTAAAAGGCAAACATAAGAATCTTACTAACAGAAACCAAGAGCACCCAGTATCATCAGAACCCAGTACTCCCACCACAGCAAGTCTTGGATATCCAGACAAACCTGAAAAGTAAGATTTGGATTTAAAATTATATATTATGATGCTGGTAGAGGATTTTAAGAAGGGCATTAGTAACTCACTTAAAGAAATACAGGAGAACACTGCTAAATAGGTAGAAGTCCTTTAAGTGGAAACACAAAAATTCCTTAAAGAATTAGAAGAAAACACAACCAAACAGATGATGGAATTGAACAAAACCATCCAAGATCTAAAAAGGGAAGTGGAAACAATAAAGAAAACTCAAAGGGAGACAACTCTGGAGATAGAAACCCTAGGAAAGAAATCAGGAACCATAGATGTGAGCATCAGCAACAGAATATAAAAGATAGAAGAGAGAATCTCAAGTACAGAAGATTCCATAGAAAAGATAAACACAACAATCAAAGAAAATGCAAAAGTGCAAAAGGATCCTAATTCAAAACATCCAGGAAATCCAGGACACAATGAGAAGACCAAACCTACAGATAATAGGTATAGATGAGGATGAAGATTTTCAACTTAAAAGGCCAGCAAATATCTTCAACAAAATTATAGAAGAAAACTTCCCATACCTAAAGAAAGAGATGTCCATGAACATACAAGAAGCCTACAGAGCTCCAAATAGACTGGATGAAAAAAAGAAAGTCCTCCTGACACATAATAATGAGAACAACAAATGACTAAAGATAGAATATTAAAAGGAGTAAGGGGAAAGGTCAAGTAACCTATAAAGGCAGACCTATGACAACTACACCAGACTTCTCACCAGAGACTATGAAAGCCAGAAGATCCTGGACAGATGGTATATAGACCCTAAGATAACACAAATTCCAGCCCAGGATACTAGACCCAGCAAAACTCTCAATTACCATAGATGGAGAAACCAAAGTATTCCATGACAAAACCAAATTCACACAATATCTTTTCACAAATCCAACCCTTCAAAGGATGATAAAGGGAAAACCCCAAAACAAGGAGGGAAACTACACCCTAGAAAAAGCAAGAAAGTAATCCTTCAACAAACCTAAAAGAAGATAGCCACAAGAACAGAATCACAACTCTAACAACAAATATAACAGGAAGCAACAATTACTTTTCATTAATATCTCTTAATATCAATGGATGCAATTCCCCAACAAAAAGACATAGACTAACAGACTGGCTATATAAACATGACCCAACATTTTGTTGCATATAGGAAACCCACCTCAGGGACAAAGACAAATACTACCTCAGAGTAAAAGGCTGAAAAACAATTTTCTAAGAAAACAGACCAAAGAAACAAGCTGGAGTATCCTTTCTAATATCGAATAAAATTGACTTCTAACCCAAAGTTATCAAAAAAAGTCAAGGAGGGGCATTTCATGATCATCAAAGGTAAAATTTTCCAAGATGAACTCTCAATTCTGAATATCTATGCTCCATATGCAAGGGCAAGATAGATAAATCCTTAGCCAGACTAACTAGAGGGCACAGGGACAGCTAGGATTCATTGTTTTATTTTTTATTTTTCCCTCTGTATTATTGTCTTGGACTTCTTTAGGTTTCGTAATAGTCTAGGATGATGTTTTCCGATATGAGTTGTTTTGACCTTTTGGACATACTTTACCTGTTAAAGGATCTGTCTAAGCTTCATGATTTCAATTTAGTCCTAGTCTAATTACTAGATTTGTCAGGGTATCGCCCTAAAACAATATAAGTAGTCATTAATAGTCTCCCAACCAAAAAAAGCCCAGGATCAGATGTGTTTAGTGCTGAGTTCTATCAGACCTTCAAAGAAGACCCAATTCCAACTCTCCTCAAAATATTCCACAAAAAAGAAACAGAAGGTACCCTACCCAATTCATTCTATGAAGCCACAATTACTCTGATCGATAAACCAAATAAAGACCCAATAAAGAAGAACTTCAGACCAATTTTGCTTTTGAATATCATTGCAAAAATACTCAATAAAATTCTCGCAAACTGATTCCAGGAACACATCAAAAAGATTAAACATCATCATCAAGTAAGCTTCATCCCAGGGATGAAGGGATGGTTTAATAAATGGAAATCCATCAACGTAATCCACTATATAAACAAACTCAAAGACAAAAACCACATGATCATCTCCTTAGATGCTGGGAAAGCATTTGACAAAATCTAATACCCCTTCATTATAAAAGTCTTGGAAAGATTAGGAATTCAAGGCCTGTATCTATACTTAATAAAAGCAATATAAAATAAACCAGTAGCCCACCCACATCAAACTAAACAGAGAGAAACTTGAAGCAATGCCACTAAAATCAGGGACTAGACATGCCTGTTCACTTTCTCCCTGCCTATTCAATATCTTACTTAAGTCCTAGCTAGAGCAATTAGAAAATAAAGGAGATCAAGAGGATAAAAATTGGAAAGAAAGAAGTGAAAATATCACTATTTGCAGATGATATTATAGTATATATATGTGACTCTAAAAATACCACCAGAGAATTCCTAAACCTGATAAATAGCTTCAGTGCAGTAGGTGGATATAAAATTAACTCAAACAAATCAGTGGCCTTTCTCCACACAAAGGATAAACAGGATTAGAAAGAAATTAGGGAAACAACACCCTTCACAATAGTCACAAAAAACATAAAATACCTTGGTGTGACTCTAACTAAGGAAGCCAAAGATCTGTATGATAAGAACTTCAAGTCACTGAAGAAAGAAATCAAAGAAGATCTCAGAATATGGAAAGATCTCCCATGCTCATGAATTGGCAGAATTAATATAGTAAAAATAGCAATCATGCCGAAAGCAATGTGCAGATTCAATGCACCCCATAAAAATTCCAACTAAATGTTTAACTGAGTCAGAAAGGGTAATTTGCAAATTCATCTGGAATAAAAAAACCCTAGAAGAGCAAAAACTATTCTCAACAATAAAAGAACCTCTGGTGGAATCACCATGCCTGACCTCAATCTGTACTACAGAATAATTGTGAAAAAAAAAAAACAAAACTGCATGGTACTGGTACAGCAGCAGACAGGTAGATAAATGGAATAGAATTGAAGACCAGAAATAAACCCATACAACTATGGTCACTTTATCTTTCATAAAGGAGCTAAAACCATCCAGTTGAAAAAACATAGCATTTTCTACAAATGGTGCTGGCTCACTTTGCCCTAATCATGCAAAAGAATTCGAATTAACCCCTTCTTATCTCCCCTTTCCTAGTTTCCTCTATGAAACTTCCCTATCCCCTCCCCTGGCCCCCTGCTCCCCAACACACCCACTCCTGCTTTCTGGCCCTGGCATTCCCCTATACTGTGACATAGTACCTTCAGAAGACCAAGGGGCTCTCCTCCCATTGATGACCAACTAGGCCATCCTCTGCTACATATGAGAGTTTTATGTTTGAGAGAACATTTAATAGCTGTTATTTGATAATCTGCTCTATGGGAACTATTTTTTGCTGTGTTCCATTTGCTTTGATTTTTTAAAATTATAACTTTCAGAAACCCAATCAAGCATTTTCTCCAAATAAAGAGAATATTCAAATGAAAAACAATAGTATCTTTACTTCCCAAATATTCTATTTGAATGGGAGCTTCTAAGTACATAAAATGGAGTGCTTCTGCTGATTATTGCAGCTGCCTGACTTTCTTCTATTGCTGTGATTAATACCATGACCAAGAGCAACTTTGGGAGGAAAGGCTTTATTCAGCTTGTAGGTTATAGTCTATCATCAGTAGAAGCCAGTGCTTGAACTCAAGGAATTATCATGAAGTCAGGAACTGAAGCAGAAACTATAGTGTGAGACTCTTGCTGGTGTCCTCTCCGAGGATTTCTGATCGCAGAACCAACTTCCCATGATAACACTGGTCTTCAAACATGAATCATTAACTGAGAAAATGTGTGCAGAAATATTTGAAGGAGACATTTTATGACTTGAAGTACCTTTCTTTCAGGTCACTCAAGATTATGTTGTCAAGAAAGCTTACCGTCATAGTCCAAAAAAAAAAAAAGGTAAAAGTGGTGTCAGAAATATCATCTGAAAACCATCCTTTTTTTTTTCATGTGGGTAACATGTTTTCTGTGTCCTAAGCTAGCTACCATCCATTTCAACATCTAATGATACCTTTCTGCAAAGAATATTTTATAGAATGATTGTGGAGGGAGATTGGGTTCCAGCACTTAGTTTCTGAGAATGATCTATGGAACTGGAGAAGGTGAAGCAAATCTGACTTCCAAACTGTCACAGTGACCACAACACAGAAAAATTGAACATATTTAACAATTGCACACATTTTTAGAGGACAAAAAGTGCATTTCTACTTCCTCATAGCAACACCATGAGAGGGAGGTCACCTCTGACACTATAAATGATACTTGCAGACAGGAGCCTAACATTACTGTCATTAGATTTTACTTAGCAACTGATGGAAACATATGTACAATCTCACACTCAAACATTCAGGAGAGCTTGGGGAATCTCGTGGAATAGGGGAGGAAGGATTTATAGGGGCAGTAGGGTCGAGAACAGCACAGGAAAACCTACAGAATCTACTAACATGGGCCCATAGGGGCTCCTAGAGATTGAACTGCCAACCAGGGAGCATGAATGGATGGATCTAGGCCCTCTGCATATATTCATTTAAAAATTTGCAGCTGGGCCTTAGGATTCCTAAAAGCAAAAGCAGGAACTCTCTGATTCTATTGTCTGTCTTTGGATCCCTTTCCTGTAACTGGGCTACCTAATCTAGCTTCTATAGTGTAAGATGTCCCTAGTCTTACTGCAGTGTGATATCCCAAGGAGGGTTGTTATTTTTGGAGGCCTCCCTTTTTCTGAGTAAAAAGGGAGTAGGGGTGAATTGGGAGAGCATATGAGAGCATGGGAGGAGAGGAGGAAGGGGAAGCTGCAATTGAGATGTAAAGTAAATGAAAAATATTTAAAAAGTCAAAACTATGAATACTAAAAATTCATTTTGATATGAAAACATGGTTTTATGTGAAACTCAGCAACCCCCCTACCCCCGTGCACACATACTGGTGTGGTGGTCTATGTCTTTAATCCATCCCTTTGGAGGCAGAGAAGGCAGATTGTTGTAATTTGGAAAATCTGGTCTATACAACAGATCCAGATCAACCTGGGTTTCATAGACACTGTTTTCATAAATGAATGAACAAATGAATGAATGAATTAACAAACAAATAAACTAGTCAATCTAGGTGCCTTCTGGTGATCAAATGAAGAGACATTTAAAATGTTTAAACTGGAAAAGAAGGTCCAGAGACAGGCCCAAAGTGGGATTCAGCTTGTGAGGTTCCAAGTCCTGACTCTATTACTGAGGCTATGGAGTGCTCAAAAAAAGGGTCCTCTGAAAGACCCAACAAGCAGCTGTAAGAGTCAGATGCAGATATTTGCAACCAAGCAATGGACAGAAGCAGCTGACACCTGTTGTTGAATTAGGGAAGTCTGAAAGAATTTGAGGAGATGGGCCAGCAGTCTTAATCTGGATCCCTAAGATCTTTCAAACACTGAACGACTAAACAGACAGCTTACACCAGCTGATATGAAGCCCCCAACACATACAGTAGAAGACTTCCAGGTCTATGTTCATTCAGAGATGATGCACCTAATCCTCAAGGGACTGGAGGCCCCAGGGAATTTAGAGATTACATAGGGTGGAGGGAGGGAACATCCATGTGAAGACAGGGTGTGGTAGGGAGGAGGTGTGGGATGAGGAGCAGTTGGAGGGTGGGAGGGGAGGGGTGGGAAATTGAATATGGAGTGTAAAAAATTAATTACAAATAAAATTAAATTTAAAAAATATTGAAACCGAGAGATCCATGTGGCATATACATGCCATTGGATTTTTGTCTGGGTATGTAAATTCTTGTAAAGGTCTGGCAGTTGAGGCAATGAAGCATTGCTAGAAATGATTTCTCCTGGTATGTCTGTATGTCTTATTTTTATTATGAGACTTACTGAGAACAAACAATAAATTACCCAGTCTTGTACTTGGCCTTCCTATCATTTTTGCAGCCACCTATCACATGGTTCTCGAGGTTTCAGTGGAGGTCAGTACTAATCTAGGTGTTTAAGAGAACTCATCTGTCTGTATGCCATTTCTTGAATTCTGGTTCAGTAGGACTTGGGTACATTTAAGAATTAAGTTTTTGTATAATGTTTTCATATGGACCTTTGCATATGCTCCCAAAGGAAGTTCCCAGATGTCTTAGGAAGCCTCCCTGATGACAATAGGGCTAGGTCCTGTTCTAAGCATATAGCAAAATATCGCTAGGAATCATTTCATTCACTTCATTGAATATTTCTTTTGGTCAGTCTTGTTTGTTTCCACCTTTGATATCTGAATCATCCAGCTTCTGTTTTTTGGCTATCCAGGTAGGTTGGGTCATGGGTTTTCTTATTGGAACAGCCATTGGAAAGTTATTCCCACAGGCTCTGAGCCAATAACTACCAAACAGGACAGTTGTGGGACAAAGGGTTTGGGGGCTCAGTCTCTGTCTTAGTCCCACAAATGGAAGAGTTGCCTGGTTACATAAGATGACTGACTCAGGCTCAGTATGTTTCTATACTTGTCCTCACTAAGGAAGTTTTCACTGAACTGTGGTTTCCACATTGCTCTCCAAATGTTCCCCTATTCCAGTTTCTTTCCCTGTTCTCTCACCCTCCATTTCTTCCTCCCAACCCACCAGATTCTTCCTGTCTCCATTTTTCCCTGTCCACTGGTAAAATTTATTCTATTCCTCCTTCTCAGGGAGATTCATGTGCTCACTGTGGAGCTGTCCTTGTCACATACCCTCTGTAGTGCATTATAGAGTGATTATTTTCTACTTAACAGCTAATAACCACATACAAGTAAGTAAAACCAAGTTTGTCTTTCTTGATTTAGATTGCCTTGCTCAGAATGATTTTTTTCTCTTTATTAGATATTTTCTTCATTTACATTTCAAATGTTATCCAGAAATTTTCCCTTACCCTCCCGCGTCCCCGCCCTGCTCCCCTACCCACCCCCTCCCACGTAATGGCCCTGGCATTCCCCTGTACTGGGGCATATAGAGTCTGTATGACCAAGGGGCCTCTCCTTCCAATGATAGCCAACTAGGCCATCTTCTTCCATATATGCAGCTAGAGACATGAGCGCAGGGGGAACNGAGTGGTTGAACAAGCTTGCAGTCCCACCAACAGTGGAGGAGTGTTCCCCTTTCTCCACATCCATGCCAGCATCTGCTGTCACCTGATTTTTTGATCTTAGCCATTCTTACTGGTGTGAGGTGGAATCTCAGGGTTGTTTTGATTTGCATTTCCCTGATGATTAAGGATGTTGAACATTTTTTCAGGTGCTTCTCAGCCGCTCAGAATGATTTTTAATTTCCACACGTTTTCATGCATGTTTATAATGTTATTCATAATGATGTAAACATAGTATTTATATGTAAAACTATAAAAATATAAAATGTAATTAAAATCCAAGAGTTGTCTTACTTTATAAATAGTGAGGAATGAACATTTCCAATCATTACATGTAGGGTGGAATATTTTACAATATGTTTAACATCTAGGAACTCACTTTTCACATCATTTGCTTAATACCACTAAATACATAGGTGAGGCTATTCATTAAAATATTGTTTGAGAATAGTTAAAAGCTTCTATCATAAATGAAAAAGAAATTGTTAAATGGTTTAAGATTTATCTAATAATAAGATGGTGTTCAGGCACTGATAATAAAGACTTTCACCGAATAACTTCTTTTTCCATTTCTCATACAATCTATGTGTTTCTCTCTATCACTGTCACACACGTATGTGTTTTATAGTAAAATTCTAGAGGATAACTAAAAAAGAGAGATACAATATATTGTTATGGAAGACTATAGTGGGAAGATTAAATGGGGAAGGGATAGAACTAATGGGTAAAGGAGGGACTATGGAGGATGGCTAACAATACAAATGGCCATTTGAGGGCCCATATGAAAAGCAGCTTCCTAAAATATATTTGGACTAAAAATGGAGTCTTGAAACACTAGTAGAGACAATGCAAACTACACATGTTTCACCAGCAAGTGCAAACTCCAGTGCCAGGAATAGATTATATTTAATTAAGTGATTGGACAAAGAGGCCCAAGGACACCAAAAAACGACTTAAGTTATTTCCAAGTTTTTAGTTGTTCTGCACAAATTAATGGGAAGGCTTTACTGCTTAATACATCACTTATATATCTCCTTGAAGACAGGGGAAATGACCTGGTGTCTAACTAGAGTCTTCATCCTTACTGAATAGTGTTTATGGAATTTGATGCTACTCTTCATATTAGCAGATGAGACTAATAACCACTAACTCAGTTCCAAACCATGCAATCTATAATGCTGAATGAATTGATGCATGAATGATATGGGTCTAATATAGATACCCAGAACTGTACAAAATACAGAGAGTGAGAGACCTTGGAATACTCAGTCCTTAAATGGAATGTCTTCATCAAAGCTCTCCCCTCAGGGCTCAGGAAGCTCTGCAGAAAAGGAAGAAGAATGATTGTAATAGCTAGAAGGGATGGATGACACACACACAAAGTGTCTTCCAGACACTACAGGACTGACATACATATGATCTCACAGTTTCCTGGGCAGCATTCACAAAGTCTACACAAGTTTCAGACAGAGAGTGTTCTAGCACTGAGTGGGGGACATGGACATGAACCACTCTCTAACAGATGAATATTCACAAAGAAAAAATACTTCTTTATTGAGTCTTACTGGTCATATAAACCATACTTAAGGATAAGTTTCATGTCCAGAAGCCAGTAGTCAGCAAAAATTAAAATTCAATGTTGTTTTGGGAAACTTTGTCTCATATTGCTTTGTTTAGGATTTTTTAACTTATTGATCATTTGCACAAATATTATAATTAGAGATTTTGTGTTTTAATGATATCTCTGTATAAACATGTATATATGCGCATATTTCTTATGCTTTTTATTTTTGTTTTTTTAAATTATGATTTGTTTACTTTTATTATTTCTTTATTTGTTTTCTAAAAGAGAGAAAAACAGCCTGGGGTTGGGTAGGTGGGGTTGTGGATATATGAGGTGGTGAGGGAGGGAACTGTAATCAGAATATACTGATGAAAATATTTTCAATTGAAACAAGTCTCTAGCTCCATATATAGCAGAAGATGGCCTAGTTGGCCATCATTGGGAAGAGAGGCCCCTTGGTCATGCAAACTTTATATGCCCCAGTTCAGGGGAACGCCAGGGCCAAGATGTGGGAGTGGATGGGCAGGGGAGCAGGATGGGCGGGGATGGGGGAGGGTTTAGGGGACTTTCGGGATAACATTTGAAATGTAAATGAAGAAAATATCTAATAAAAATTGAAAAAAAGAAGAACATAATTTCAGAGGTCATTTTTATAATATTCTGACATTCTAGATTTTAGTATCTTCCTTAGTGTAGACAGCAGAAGATTCCATAACTAACATGCAAATGTGATAATTTTATTTTTGAGACAGACCTCCAAAGGCTGATGTTAGACCTGTGATAGACTTGAACATTCATAGTTCCCAAACTTATTGTATCCTATTCTTTCAGATGAAAACTTATCCATTATCTTTGAGATTAACACCTATTCTTAGATTACAGACCTCTGTGGCTGAATATAATGCAGGTCACTTTTTGAGAGTAAAGACCAAGTCCAGGTCACTTCAGGCATAATGGAGTCCAGGTAGGAAGTTCTAGTGGATTAGGTAAGCCTGAGCAACAAGCAACATTCATCACTCATGAATGATTGAGAATGATTGATGCACTAGGATATCTGGGCCATAGTGTCTTTTGAGATGATGAGTAACACATTTTTTTTTTTTTAATGGAGAGAAGCAATTGGCTCCATTAAGTGTTCCTTCAATGGAAACAGTGGTTTGCTACACTGACATGCTCAAGGTCCTTTAAAACACAACCTTTGCCAGAATTTTAGAAAAATGATCAAAATAGATCCATATACATTCTGTTCACAGCAAGGGAGTCTTTAATTTCTATATTTGAATAAGTTTAAGCAAGAAAAATTTAACAAATTATCATAGCATTTTCACTTTCATCTCATACTAAAGGAAAGCCTAGAATTTCAAATGAGAGGAAAAATAAAAGTTGAAGAAGAGTAACCTTGGCATGGCATACCAGCGTATTGCTTGTCTATAGGTGTGTGTATTTTGCTTGGGTTTTCAATTTGATTCCATAGATCAAGATGTCTGTTTTTATGCTAACACCATGAAGTTTTTATTACCATAACTCAGAAGTACAAATTGAAATGAGGGCTGACAATACTTCCAACAGTTCTTTCATTGTTCAAGATTGTTTTATCTATCTTGGGTTTTTTGTTTGCTTATTTTGTTTTGTTTTTCCATTTGAAGTTGAGAATTGTCATTTCTTGTTCTGTAAACAATTGTGTTGAAATTTTGATGAGGATTGTGTTGAATATGTAGATTGCTTTTTATAGGATAGCCATTTTAAACTGTGCTAATGCAACTGATGTGCATGGGAGACCTATGTTCTGATTTCTTCATTAATTACTTTCTTCAAAGACTTGACATTTTTTTTTTTATCATACAAGTCTCTCACTTGTTTGGCAAGAGTGACCCAAATATATTTTATATCATTTGAGGCTATTATCCAAATATATAAATGAGTCAATAAACTAGATATCAAAAACCAAACCAAATAATACAATTAAAATATGAAGTACAGATGCAAACAGTACATTCTTGATAGTATCTTACATGGCTAAGAAACACATAAAGTAATGGTAACGTCTTTAACCATACCAGAAATGCAAATCAAAACAACTTTAAGATTTTATCTCACACCTGTCAGAGTGGCTAAGTTAAATATCATAAGTGACAGCTCATGCTGGCAAAAATGTAGAGGAAGGTGAAAATTCCTCTATTACTGGTAGAGTACAAACTAATACAGCCACAATGAATATCAATATATTAGTTATTCAGATTACTGGGAATTATTCTACCTCAAGATCCAGCTATTCTACTCTTGGGCATATACCCAGAGAATGCTCCATTCTACCATATGGGCACTAGTATAATTATGACCATTGCAGCTTTATTCATAATAACTAGAAATGTAAGAAACTTAAATGTTCCTCAGCTGAAGAGTGAATAAAGAAAATGTGGTAAATTTTTACAATGGAGTATGACTCAACTATTTTAAAATGGCATTATTAAATTTGCAGGCAAATGGATGCAAGTAGAAAAAAAAACATTCTGAGTGAGGTAACTAAGACCCAGAAATATGAATATCTTATGAATTTACTTATAAGCAGATATTAGCTGTTAAGTAAATGATAGCCAAACTACAATTCACAGATTCAGAGAGGTTAGATAAAGAGGAGAATTTTAGTGTGGATGCATCTATCTCCCTATGAAAGGGAAATAGACAAAACTGCTGGTAGACCAAGGCAAGTTGGGACAGGAATGGAAAGGGATTATATGGTAGGGGAAAGGGAGGGAGGGACAGAAAGAGTGCTGAAAGAGACAGCTGGAATTGGCAAGTATTTGGGGGAATATATGAAAACCTTGGGTAGTAGAATCATCCTGGAACTTATGAATGTGGCCCTATTGAGAATTTCAAGTACTGGACAATAATGGATTCTGAACTGGCCATCTTTTGTTTCCAGACCAGGCTTTCAGTTCAAGGACTAGTCTGAACTGAGTTGAGTTGTTAGCTGAGGGTGCCCCAAGAAGATTCACAAAAAGCCTAGGCTGATGTTGGAACATATACTTGCTCTCCTCAAACTGACAGCACAGCAACATCATCAAGGACAGCATCCACAGAGCTCATTGAAAATGCAGAGGTCAAATTGACATCTGAGTCTCTTTGATGTGAGGAGTTACTCTGTCACCTGGCAGAGAGAAATATAGACACCAATGCAGGCACAAAACCTTTAAAGAAATTTCTATCCTGTCTGCAAAATGCTGTAGGGCAATGGTGGTGCAGAGCTTATAAGAGTGACCAACTAATGCTTGATTTAACTTGAGGCCCATTCCATGAGAGGTAACCATGCTTGACACTACATGGATGGCCAGAAACCAGAGGATGGATACCCCCCAAGACCTAGGTATATCCAAATATAATTGGCCAAATGATTTAATGAAATGATTTCTAATGATATTTTGCTATACTCATGGATCAGTGCCATATCTAATCTTCAGAAGAAAGACTTCCACTGGTAGCAGATGAAAATAGATACAGGCACCCAAAGCCAGACATGACAGAGAGAAAGAGAGAGAGAGAGAGAGAGAGAGAGAGAGAGAGAGAGAGAGAGAGAGAGAAAGAAAGAGAGAGAGAAAGAAAGAAAGAGAGAGTGTAAATTGGAAGTCTCCATTTGGTTCCTTCCCACAGAGCTTGAGGAATCTCACAGAAGAAAGGCAGTAAATATTGAAGGACCCAGAGTGCATAAAGGACACGAGGAGAACATAGCCAACTGGATTAACTGAGCAGGGCTCCTATGGGGTCAAAGAGACTGAAGTACCAAGCAAGAGGCCTGAATAGGTTTGGACTGGGACAGAGTAGTCATGGAAATTAAAGAAACTATAAATAGTTTCTGCCATGTTGCTTACTGTTATATGGAATTCATAGATAAACTCCAATTATCAACATTGCCCTAAACATATTTATTCCCTACCTATCATCATGAATATAACTTTATGACAGTCTTTCCAGTTTTTAAAGGAGTTCAGAACTAACCTGGGGCCTTCATAAATCTTAGTGGTTACTTGCAATTCCCTGAAGGTCTGACTCAGGAGGTGTGGGGTAGATTTAGAAATGAGTTTCCATTTCCTAATACTGACATTACTATTGACTATGATGTAACACTAATAATAGGTGGTGAGCTTCCTTACAAGACCAACTTTAAACACGAAGGATATCCATGCAGCCTGATGTAGATGCAGATGCAGGGGTGCTATCAGCTAATACTCTAATACTTGGCATTAATTTCAATGTATGTTATGTCACAAACAGCACTTAGAGATGAGAGTTGAGCTTTTGATCATTCAACCTCATTCTTCTGCCCTGTCCAGTTATTTGCTTGACAAACCCAATACAAAGAATCTAACAACCCCAAGAGAGATGAGCTATGATTCTAAGGGTTAGGATCAGGGTTGAGACTCTCATTCTCTGTGTAAGAGCATTCTATCTGCTTGATGAAGCTGCTTTTTCAGCTAAAATAGTGTTTGAAAAAAAGAATATGTAGGTTTTTAGGGAAATTGTTTTGTGACACTATAACATAACTTTAATAAAGGTTATGGATATGCCAATGAGGATATATGATGAATGCTGTCCTGTCCTGAAGAAGAAACATTAAGGAGAGCATACAGTTATTTAAAGGGAATTTTATTGCCAAGGAGTAGTATGGGACTCTGTAGATATAAAAGATATACAAAGAAATAGATTCAGCTTAAATGAGCAAGATTCTGCCTATGCAGATGTTCAGGATCCTTTCTGTAGACAGGTGTGGATGAGAAGACTTCACCTGGTATGGAGTGGAGGAAGGTACATCTCATCAGATATGTAGGGTGATCAGATAGCAATAATGATTGTGATTACCTGAGTTTCCAGAATTGATGTTGAAAGTGGAATAACACCAAGACACATTATTAGAAAACAAAAAGTTCAAAATTAGGCAACACAAGTACTACCCAACACATAGTGAATAAATAGATAATTTAAATACTTAAAGACTTAATTAAAACCTTAATATTGCATTACTCATTCTCACATAAATATTCTTCAATGTTTTCCTACTTTTAGACATTTCTGAGTTAAGTTTAGTTTTTTTTTTTCTTTTGAATGTTGGGTAGTATAGGATGTAGGATTGAACTGTATCATATCATACATCCTGTATCTGAAGTAGGAAAAGATGCAACAATCCATGGACAAACCAAATATGGTGCTTCCATGTAATATCAAATTACATAATTTGCACAAAGGAGGAGATTTTGACAATATTGAGTAGAGACTCATTTATTTCTAAACATTCTCTACATTTAATATGACTAAAAGGGAAATTTCTTTAAATATGCCTATGGTTAGAAATGGTGCTACTTCAACTGATGGTCCGCATGTAGAAGAATGCAAATCAATCCATTCTTATCTCCTTGTACAAAGCTCAAGTCCAAGTGGATCAAGGAACTCCACATAAAATCAGATATACTAAAACTAATAGAAGAGAAAGTAGGGAACAGCTTGGAATACATAGTGTCTTAGTCAGAGTTTCTATTCCTGCACAAACATCATGACCAAGAAGCAAGTTGTGGAGGAAAGGGTTCATTTAGCTTATACTTCCATACTGCTGTTCATCATCAAGGAAGTCAGGACTGGAACTCAAACAGGTCAGAAAGCAGGAGCTGATGCAGATGCCATGGAGGGATGTTCCTTACTGGCTTGCCTCCCCTGGCTTGCTCAGCCTGCTCTCTTATAGACCCCAAGACTCCCAGCCCAGAGATGGCACCACCCATAAGGGGACCTCCCTCCTTGATCACTAATTGAGAAAATGCCTTACAGCTGGATCTTGTGGAGGCATTTCCCCAACTGAAGCTCCTTTCTCTGTGATAACTCCAGCCTGTGTCAAGTTGACACAAAACTAGCTGGTACACATAGGGATAGGGAAACAGAACACAAATGGCTTATGCGCTAAGATAAAGTATTGACAAATGAGACCTCATAAAATTGAAAAGTGTCTGTAAAGCAAAGGATACTGTCAATCAAACAAAATGGCAACCAACAGATTGGAAAAAGATCTTTACCAATCCTATAGCTGATAGAGAGCTAATATCCAATATATACAAAGAACTCAAGAAGTTAGACTCCAGAGAATCAAATAACACTATTAAAAATGGGGTACAGAGCTAAACAAAGAATTTTCAATTGAGGAATATCAAATAACCAAGAAGCACCGAAAAAAATATGCTCAACATACTTAGTCAACAGGGAAATGCAAACCAAAATGACCCTGAGATTCCACCTCACACCAGTCAGAATCGTTAAGATTAAACCTCAGGTAACAGCAGATGCTGGCAAGGATGTGGAGAAAGTGGAACACTCCTCCATTGTTGGTGGGATTACAGGCTGGTACAACAACTCTGGAAATCAGTCTAGTGGTTCCTCAAAAAATTAGACATAGTACTATCTGAGGACCCAGTTATACCAGTCCTGGGTATATACCCAAAAGATGCTCTAAAATGTAGCAAGGACACAAGCTCCACTATGTTCATAGCAGTCTTATTTATAATAGCCAGAAGCTGGAAAGACCCCAGATATCCTTCAACAGAGAAATGGATACAGAAAATGTAATACAGTTACACAATGGAGTCCTACTCAGCTATTAAAAACAATGAATTCATGAAATTCTTAGGCACATAGATGGAACTAGAAAATATCATCCTGGGTCAGGTAATCCAGTCACAAAAGAACACATGTGGTATACACTAACAGATAAGTGGATATTGACCCAGAAGCTCAGGATACTCAAGATAAAATTCACAGTTCTTATGAAGCTCAAGAAGAAAGAAGACCAACATGTGTGTGCTTCAGTCCTTCTTAGAAGGGGTAGCAAAATACTCATGGAAGCATATACAGAGACAAAGCATGGAGCAGAGACTGAAGGAAAGGCCATCCAGTGATGGCCTCACCTGGGGATCCATCTCTGAGGCAGTCACCAAAAGAAGACACTATTGTGGGTGCCAAGAAGTGCATACTGACAGGAGCCTGATAGAGCTGTCTCCTGAGAGACTCTGCCAGAGCCTGACATACAGAGGCAGATACTCAGAGCCAACCATTGAACTGATCACAGGATCCTCAATGGAGGAGTTGGAGAAAGGACTGAAGAACCTAAAGGGGTTTGCAACCCCATAGGAAGAACAACAATATCAACAAACTTGAGGTCCCAGGGTCTAAACTACCAACCAAGGAGCATACATGGAGGGACCCATGACTCCAGCAATATATATAGCAGAGAATGGTCTTGTCAGACATCAATGGGAGAAGAGGCCCTTGGTCCTGTGAAGACCTGAATGCCCCAATGAAGGGGAATGTGAGGGGTGGGAGGCAGGTGTGGGTTGATGGGTGAAGTACCGTCATTAAATCAGGATGAGTGGGGATTGGATAGGTAGTATCTGGGTGGGGGTCAGGAAAGAGGATAACATTTGAAATGTAAATAAATAAAGTATCCAATAAAAAGTATATAAAAAGAAAATATTCAGCTCTCAGACATAGACAAATATCTACACAGCAAAAACAAACAAGTGGATGCTGGGTTTGGAGGGAAAGGATAGAGGATTACTATTTAATGAGTCCAGAGATTCCTGCCAAAATAGGAAACCCATTAATAGAGCTACTTGTATATAGCTGCACAAAAAGTGGTAAGTACATAAAACCACTACTTTATATACATAAAGTAATAAACGTGTAAAATAATGCCAACTTAAAATTATACTTGCTGATGAGTACCTGATGCAATCTCAAATACAAAAGTCATCAGAGTCTCATGAGATCCAGAGTGCCAGGGCATTCATTTTCCCTCTTAGGCTTTGGCTGTGAACATCATTTTCCAGATGGGGTGTCACCCCTACTTAAGCTTCTTTTGAGACAAGTTATCTTCCACATTGACAAAGTGAGAACCATCCCAGGGTCTGTATTCTCACAGGATCCCTCTGCAGCTGTGGACTAGTCATGAAATACTAGAATAGACATACTCAGTCCATTCAATGAATGACAACAACTAAGCCTCTCACTCTAATCAAAATAACTGTTTGTATTGGATAGTTTTATGTCAACTTGACATCAGCTAGTTATCAGAGAGGAGGTAGCCTCAGTAGAGGAAATTTATCTATAATATTGGGCTATGGCTCTGTAGGGCATTTTCCTAATTAGTAACATATTTTGGCAGGCAGAAGAGGGAATCCCATTATGAATGATGCCATTCCTAGTATGGCTGTCCTGGGTTTTATTAGAAAGCAAGCTGAGTAAGCCATGATGAGCAAGCCAATAATCAACACTTCTTCGTGGGCTCTGCATCATCTTCTGCCTCCAGGTTACTGCCCTACTTGCGCTCCTGTCCTGACTTCCTTTGGTGATGTACTATAAGATGGAAGAGTAAGCAGAACAAACCCTTTCCTTCTCAAGTTTCTTTTGTCCACATGTTTTATCACAGAAATAGAAACACTAAGGCATTGTTAGACTAAAAGTCTATACAGCTTTACTAGGAAAGCATTTTTTCTTAAGCCACTCAGGAGGGAAATGCACTAAGTATGACGTGATACAAGGAGGATCTTGTTACAATCCGCAGGGTCAGCTCCAAGCGGTCTATTGAGACTGCCCACACCCAACCCTTCAGGATAGGTGGGATCAAATCTCAGTATGTGTTCCTGAGCCTAGAGGCCTAATCCAGTCACCAGAATAGCAAATCAGAGGAAGGGCAAGACTGACTTCCTGGCCTGAAATTGTATTTAAATCTCATGTGAAGTACAGTAGCGCCAGATCCTGGGATCTCTGCCACATCTGAAGATCTGAGTTTGTGGAGTGCATAAAGACATTAGAAGTCTTCCTGGTAAGGTCCTACCTCTTCTAAGACAGAACAGGAAGTGTCACTAGATAATAAAACTCTTTGGGAGAATCTGGCATAATCTCCAGGAATGAGACTATCTTCTCAGTATCTATAGTCTTACTGTTTGGAGGTGGAAGAAGGTAGAAAAACTAAGGGGAAGAGCAGACCCTACATGGTTAACTTGACATTTGCTTCCATAAAGTAAAAATCTGAGTCTTTCTGCAGAGAGCAATAGCTGGTCCATTGTGCCTCAGGTACCTTTTTTATCCCCTTACACATTGCCACTGGGTAAACTTTAATTCTTCATTGACTTGTACAAAAGTATTAGCAGATGAACTAGCTCTCAAGCCTTATAGTGAGTGTTGTTTAAGGTAACACTAAGTCATGATTTGAATCCTGTGAATGGCTCTCTTTTGTATTCCACCTCCACTATTATCCAGTGGCTTTTCCTCATGAACCTTTCATCACTGAAGTAGTGGTTATCGTGTGTAGTCACAAAGATAGAGCCAAGGGAATATTACTGATTCTTTCCATGTTTTCAAAGAACAGCTTAGAAAATTTTCATTCAAGATGGGAGTTTTCATGACAAATAAACATATCAACTACTAGGTAGGGATATAAAAGTCATTTGGCCACAACTCTAAGGCTCACCTTGTGCTTAGAATCAGATGTTACATGAGTTCATACAAATCCTTGTCCTTCATCTCTGACTGTGTAATATTTTAATTTTGAGGTTCATGAACATCTTTCTGATAATGTAAGTTTGCAATACACAGGATGTTTCTATTCCCATATTTTGGGACACATGCTGTGCATTTTGGTGAAGCAACTAAATATCATTCATGGAGTCTTTAACCCTAAGTACAAATTTATCTATTTTCAAAGTTTATAGATAGATATTTGAAAAAAGTACTTCAACTAATTTTATCCAACACACATGTCTTTATTTCTCATAATGTAGTGACAGACATTTTAGAAGAACTGTAGTCGGCCATCCTAATTTCCCTTCCTTATCATCTAGGTGCTTGAGGCATGGGTCCTGCTGTCTTGCTGGCCATCTTGTGCTTGGGAGTGGCTGAAGTTACTCAATCATCTGATCCCAGTTTGGATTCTGAATGGCAGGAATGGAAGATAAAATATAACAAAAACTACAGCCTGGTTAGTAGTATGAACCCTATTCAGCCAGACCTCCGGGAGAACGGAACTTACTGGGATTTATGGGTACAACAGAGTTCTGAGAGACCACCTTTAATTAAGGAACTCCCAAAAGTCATACACCAAGAATATAGGATGGTCAGAATTTCTATGCATATGTATGTGAAGAATGACATTTTTTGCAGTGTTCTGAGATCTGTTTCATGACCTTTGGCAGTGAGTCCCCTTGGTCAGTTTCTGTACAGGTTTAAATATAAAGAAATGCCACACATTATGTTTATTTCCAGGAGGAAGAAGGACAGAAGAGAGCAGTATGGGAAGAAAACATCAAACTGGTCAAACAGCATAATATTGAGTATGATCAGGGAAAGAAAAACTTCACCATGGATGTCAATGTCTTTGGTGACATGGTGAGTTTGACACAGACTGCATCACATTTTTTTCCAATGCTTTATGTAATTCTTTTACTTTTTAATGATTTATGTTCTTTTCCTTGAAGACTGGTGAGGAATACAGGAAAATGCTGACTGATATTCCAGTCCCAAATCTTAGGAAGAAGAAAAGTATCCACCGACCTATTGCTGGTTATCTCCCCAAATTTGTGGACTGGAGAAGAAGAGGCTATGTGACTCCTGTGAAGAATCAGGTACAAAAGTATCTTTTTCAGTCACATGGAGATAAAAATAGGATGACATCTCTCTGTGTGTTGAGTGTAGAGTGAGACACAATATTTTTTTACTTATTTAATTTTTTTGTTTTTTGCTTTTCTTTTTAATTATTATTATTATTATTATTATTATTATTATTATTATTATTATTATTATTAATTTTTTACTTATTCACTTTATATCCAGTACGCTGTTCCCCTTTCTGGTCACACATTGCTTCTTTGATTTCCCTGTCCTTCACCTTTGAGCAGGTGGGGGCCCCTGGTCCCCCCTGCCCCTGCCAGCACTTCAAGTCTCTGAAAGTCTAGGAGCTTCCTCTCCTCTTGAGGCCTGACAAGGCATCCCAGTTAGTAGAACATATCTCACATACATGCAACAGCTTTTGGGATAGCCCTGTTCCAATTGTTCAACCCACATAAATGTCAAGCTGCACATCTTTACATAGGAGTGGGGAGTCCTAGGTACAGCCCATTGTGTTCTTTGGTTGGAGGTCCAGTCTCTGAGAGTGCTAAATGTCCAGGTTATTTGACCTAGTTGGTCTTCCTCTGGAGTAATGGAACCTCATGAACCTGAAAAGCTTTTATAAGGCGGAGGACATTGTCATTAATACAAATTGGCAGCCCACAGATTGGGAAAGGATCTACACTAACCATACATCTGAAAGAGGGCTAATATCCACAATTTTCAGAGAACCAAAGAAGGTAGACACCAACAGCACAAATACACCAGTTACAAAATGGGGCACAGAACTAATTGGAAAATTCTCAACAGAGGATTTAAAATGGCCAAGAAGTACTTAAATGTTCAAAGTCCTTAGTCATCAGGAAAATGCAAATCAAAACAACTATGACATTCCATCTTACTCCCATGAAAATGGCTAATATAAAAAACTCAAAGAGATCAGACATGGTGGGGAGTATGTAGAGCAAGGGGAACATTTCTTCATTGATGATGGGAGTACAAACTTGTATACCACTTTGGAAATTAATTTGGCATTTTCTTAGAAAATTGGGAACATTTCTACTTCAAGACCCAGCAACATCTTCTTGGGCATATATCCAAAAGATGCTGCAACGTCTCACAAAGACAACTGTTCAGCTATGTTCATAGCAGCTTTATTTATAATTACCATAATACACTTTTAATAATACTTTTTAAAATTTTTAAATGTTTCATATATTGCACAATGTGTATGGATTATGTCCATCCACCATATTCTACCTCTACCTAGTGGCCTCCATCCAGTCACACTCCAGTTTCTGTGACTTATTTATTGTTGGTAATGGCAGCCAGATAACATTATATCCTACCCATATGTTCATGCACATTCATGTACATGTGTATGTATCCATTCGTTTGGTTCCACGCAACCTGGCAGAAGCCAGGTCCCCCAAAAGAATGAAACTTTCTCCCTTGGCATCAATAACCTGCAAACAATTCATTCTTCAACACAGTATTCAGCTGTCTGATTTGGGATTGCTAGTTGTTTGTGTATGGCTGTCTGCTTTTCTCTACTTAGGGCAAATGTAATTCTTGTTGGGCTTTTTCTGCGGCTGGTGCCATAGAAGGACAGATGTTCAGGAAAACAGGCAAACTGGTCCCACTGAGCCCACAAAACCTAGTGGACTGTTCTAGACTTGAAAGGAATTTCGGCTGTTTTAAGGGCAGCACATTCCTTGCTTTAAAGTATGTGTGGAAAAATGGAGGTCTGGAGGCTGAGTCAACCTATCCATATGAAGGACGGGTAAGTGGATTTTCTATGCTTTTGTCATTTCAGCCATTTCAGCCAAGAGAAAACTGTAGAAATAGTCCAGTCCTCTGAACTCACATTGGAAGGTAGAATCACTGTATATCATCAAGTTCTCATTATCAGTCTGTGCACACCCTTATGCAATGGTCCCATGTAGCTGTTCCTGCTTCTTTGCACACACAGAATATGGGAACCATTCCACATATAATAGATATTTCTTTCTGTGAAAATTTCTTATGGACAGAAAGGCCTATGAGGTATCATTGAAGACATGAGGTCTGATATTTTTTCCAAATCTTTCATATCATTTCACTTCCTGGGATGGTCTATAACAGCACAGACTTGGGGATACTCTGCTACAAAATGCAGTGTTGTGATTTTGATCCATACCTCCTTGCAGGTGAATAGAAATAACTGATTCTCTTACCTTTCTACCTTTTAAAGGACGGACAATGCAGGTACCATCCTGAACATTCTGCTGCTAGAATCACTAGCTTTTCGTTTGTCTCAAACAGTGAGGAAGACTTAATGCATGCTGTAGCAACTATAGGGCCCATCTCTGTCGGAATTGATGCTAGACATGAATCTTTCAGGTTTTATAGGGGAGGTAAGCATGTGTTTTTCAGTGGTTGCAATCCCATTGGGAGTCAAATGACACTTTCACAGAGGTTGCATATCAGATATCATGCATGTCAAATATTTACATTATGATTCATAAGAGTATCAAGTTTATAGTTATGAAGTAACAAAGGAAATAATTTCATGGTTGGCGGTCATCAAAACAAGACAAACTGAATTAAAGGATCTAACGATTGTTGAGAACAACTTTTCTAGATATAATTAAGAATGATTTTTAAGACCCCTGCTAAGTTGAGGGACCACATAACTGCGTATAACATTTGATGTAAATAACCAGTAATATTAGATGTAAATAAATAGCTAGTAATAACATGCTTCCATGCATGTGGGCACTTTTCAGCCGAGCATCTCCCAATCATCTGAGAAAGTGAAATAAACTGGGAGGCATGCTATTCTCATGCCTGTAAGTACTTCATAATATATAATTATTATCATGCTTAAACCATTCAAATTTCCTCCACTCAATGTGTCTTAAGTTATGGAAAGATATTCTTTCTATAACTAAATACTTTTTTTATTAGATATTTTCTTCATTTACATTTCAAGTGCTATCCCATAAGTCCCCTATATCCTCCCCTGATCCTGCTCCCCTACCCATCCACTCCCACTTCTTGGCCCTGGCATTCCCCTGTACTGGGGTATATAAAGATTGCTAGACCAAGGGGCCTCTCTTCCCAATAAGGCCAACTAGGCCATCTTCTAATACATATGCAGCTAGAGACACAAGATCTGGGGTTCTGATTAGTTCATATTGTACCATCTATAGTGTTGCAGACCCCTACAGCTCTTGGGTTTTCTCTCTAGCTCCTACATTGGGGACCCTGTGTTCCACCCTATAGATGACTGTGAGCATCCACTTCTGTATTTGTCAGGGACTGTCAAAGCCTCACAGGAGACAGCTATATCAGGGTCCTTTCAGCAAAACCTTGCTGGCGTATGCAGTAGTGTCTGCATTTGGTGGTTGATTATGTGATGGACCACCCAGGTGCGGAAGCCTCTGGATGGTCCATCCTTTCATCTTAGCTCCAAACTTTGTCTCTGCAACTCCCTCCATGGATATTTTATTCCCTATTCTAGGGAGGAATGAAGTATCCACACATTGGGCTTCTTTCTTGATTTTCTTGTGTTTTGGAAGTTGTATCTTGGGTATTCTAGGTTTCTGGGCTAATATCCTCTTATCAGTGAGTGCATATCAAGTGACTTCTTTTGTGATTGTGTTACCTCACTCAGGATGATATCCTCCAGATACATCCATTTGCCCAAGAATTTCATAAATTCATTGTTTTTAACAGCTGAGTAGTACTACATTGTGTAAATGTACCACATTTTCTGTATCCATTCCTCTGTTGAGGGACATCTGGGTTCTTTCCAGCTTCTGGCTATTATAAATAAGGCTGCTATGAACATAGTGGAGCATGTGTCCTTGTTACCAGTTGGAACATCTTCTGGGTATATGCCCAGGAGTGGTATTGCTGGATAAATTGGTAGTACTATGTCCAGTTTTCTGAGGAACCACCAGGCTGATTAGAACTAAATTCGAAAAAGTGCCTTGAATTAAATATATATATTTAGTTATGTTTTCTTGGAATGGGGTTCTCTTAGTAAAATTGCAAGGAAAGAAGTGTTTGTATGTATATATGTAGGAAAATATTTTATTTTTTATTAAATATTTTCTTATTTACTTTTCAAATGTTATTCCTTTTCTTGGGTTCACCTCCAAAATCTTCCTATCCCATCCCTCTTCTCCCTGCTCACCAACCCACCCACTCCTGATTCCCTGTCCTGGCATCCCCCTACACTGGGACATCAAGCCTTTTCAGGACCAAGGGCCTTTCCTCCCACTGATGTCCAACCAGGACATCTGCCACATATGCAGCTGGAGCCATCGGTCCCTCCCTGTGTACCCTTTGGTTGGTGGTTTAGTCTCTGGGAGCTCTGGGGTTACTGGCTGATTCATATCGATGTTCCTCCTATGGGGCTGCAAGTTCCTTCATCCCCTTTAGTCCTTTCTTTAGCTCCTCCATTGGAGACCTTGTGCTCAATCCAATCGTTGGTTGAGAGCATCCACCTCTGTATTTATCAGGCACTATTGGAGCCTTTTAGAAGACAGCTATATGAGGCTCCTGTCACCAAGCTCTTGTTGGCATTTGAAGTAATGTCTGGGTTTGGTGGTTGTATGTGGAATGGATCTCCAAGTGGGACAGTCTCTGGATGGCCTTTCCTTCAGTCTCTGTTCCACACTTTGTCTCTGTATCTCCTCCCGTTGATATTTTGTTCCCAGTTCTAAAAAGGACTGGAATATCCATACCTTGGTCTTCCTGCTTCTCGAGCTTCATTTGCTCTCTGAAGTGTATCTTGGGTATTCTGAATTTCTGGGCTAATATTCCAGAAGGAAAGTATTTATTAACAAAGTTTTGTTTGCTGTATTTCTTCTCATTTTGATGAAAATCTGTATCAGGATTCCCATCAATAATGGATACTATATTGACTGGACATTTTTTTGTCCAATTAGAAAATGCCTTTCTTATTTCTATTGACCATCATCATTATTAGGTTCTTGGTACCTCTCACACCTTTAATTTTGTTTTCCAGGTATTTATTATGAGCCAAAGTGCAGCAGTAATATTATCAACCATTCTGTTCTGGTAGTCGGCTATGGCTATGAAGGAAAAGAGTCAGATGGCTACAAATATTGGCTGATAAAGAACAGGTATAAACTGCAAGTAATTGTAATTAAATTTCTGAATGAGTTTTCTCCTTAGAGTGATAATAAAGATGAGTCAACATAAATGTTTTCCAACATACATTAAACAATATCAATCTTTTTTCTCTGTTACCAATTGTATGTGGTTATTATGTCTAGTGTGTGTGTGTGTGTGTGTGTGTGTGTGTGTGTGTGTGTGTGTAGCCAATATTGAGATCAGTTGTTTTCCTTATCTGTCTACCAGAAAGGCAGCATATTTCACTGATACTAGAGGCTACTCTCTTTGGTAGTTGTTTAGCCAGCTTCTCAATGTGTAGCCTTACTTTACAAGATTTCAGGCAAGCTGCAATAATAACCTCACTTTTTTTTCTTTATTAGATATTTTCTTCATTTACATTTATCCAGAAATTTCCTCATACCCTCCCCCATCCCCGCCCTGCTCCCCTACCCACCCCCTCCCACATAATGGCCCTGGCGTTCCCCTGTCTGGGGCATAACCTCACTTTTAAAAATTATATTTTCACTCGTGAGGGTGCTTGTGTGAATTTTTATTCTACATGTGAGCAGCTGCACATGGATATGTGAAGAAGATATCAGATTCTCTGAAAATATAGTTACAGGAAGCTGTAAGCTGCTTGATTTGGGTACTGGGAAAGGAACAAGCTTTCTGTGGAAGAAGCCCTTGTTCTTAGGCACAGATCCAACTCCAGCCCCAAGTGGACTCTTGGATTGAACTCCAGTCCTTTTCTCTTTTGTGACCACCACTTGAACCTTTGAACACTATGGCTGGGTAACCAACTTCTAGTATGTATGTTGTTCAGATTTAGGCACTGGTTTCCTTGAGTAGTAATATGTTTGTGACACTGATTTCTCTAAAAGCTGGGACATTGTTGGTTCTATGGGTGGAAAAATATCCTGAGTTCTCATGGCTGTGATTTTCACAGTCCAATGTGAGAGAACTTTTGTTTCTCAGAGGTGGATGTTTTGCATTTTCTAATCATTGAGTTAAGTAAGCTTCTGGATCAGTGGTTACATGTGGAATTATTGTAATGAGTGCACTGTCCTGTGTTCTTTCTACTAAATGGGAAACATGGTTCTTTTCAGTCATGGTGAAAAATGGGGCATGAACGGCTACATGAAGCTTGCCAGAGGCTGGAACAACCACTGTGGAATTGCTAAATATGCTCTTTACCCCAGAGTGTAAACTGCCTGATGGTAAGAAGGAAGGGTTGGAGTGGAGACAGCCTGTGAAGTGGAGGCACTTCCACTTTACTATGACCAGCCTCTGCTGCATGGATAGAGCTCATGAGTTACTGCAGAATATGATGTAATGTGAATTCTGTTATGTTTTTATCCAGTAAGACATGATGGCTGCTGTAATTTAAGCACTTCACTTATTTGTATTTGATTCCAATAATTTGATTTTGTGTTTGTTTCATGATTGTTATTTTTTCAAATGTAAAGAACATTTAAAAAAAATTTTTTAGAACAGTTTCTATTTTACTTTTTTTATTAGATGTTTTCTTATTTTACATTTCAAATGCTATCCCAAAAGTTCCCTATACCCTCCCCCTGCCCTTTTCCCCTACCCACCCATTCCTACTTCTTGGCCCTAGCATTCCCCTGTATTCCCCTGCATATAAAGTTTGCAATACCTCTCTTCCCATTGATGGCCAACTGGGCCATCTTCTGCTACATATGCACAACTCATAAGAGGAACAACAATATGAACTAACCAGAAGCCCCAGAGCTCATGTCTCTAGGTGTATTTGATTCATGATTGTATAAAATAATATCTTTAAAAAATATTTAAGCTCTAATGAAGTGTCTTTCTTCTTTTTGTTTTGAAAGTAGTGACTT
Source organism: Mus minutoides (assembly GCA_902729485.2). Taxonomy (NCBI): domain Eukaryota; kingdom Metazoa; phylum Chordata; class Mammalia; order Rodentia; family Muridae; genus Mus; species Mus minutoides. The sequence goes on along the minus strand of LR753929.1, from coordinate 54,022 downwards.
TTAAATTTTATGTATTTCATTTCATTTAATATATGTTTTAGTTAAAATATAATTATACTAACCCATTTATTTCTTTCCTCCAACAACTTTTCCCCCTAACTCCTCACATATTCCCCACCCTCATCTAATCTCAAATTGATTGTTTCTTATTCTCTGGTGATTTTCATTATATATGTGCATATGTATATATTCATGAATAGATAATAAAACCAGCTGAATGCTGAATCAATTTTTGTTCTTTCTGTGATCAAGACTTTAGGACTAATCACATTGTTTAGATAGTTGATCATGGGTTCACCCCTGAGAGTGCTCATTCTCCTTCTTTTAGTATTCATAACTCCTGCATGTAAGGCTGGGGAATATTGTGGAAGATAGAGCAGAATGACTTAAAGACAAAGGATCATGTAATATACAAGGAGACTATATGTCCAAAAAATTGTTGCTTAAACAATATATATACAATGACAACATCACTAACCTTGTCAGCTGGGAATGAGGAACAACTTTAGAGTTCCTACTGCCAGGTAATGAGCTACAGGATATAAATACAGTGCCATTTTGTTGTCACATTATGAAGACATACATTTGTGTTATGTTGATGTTCTTAGAGAAAGAAAGTGGCTCATTTGTTATTGTCAGTTTTCCATCTTTAGTAATGTGTATGTGTATTTTAAATTAGAATTTGTGTATCTACTATCACCGTGAATCTTCCTTGTCTTATTTCCATCCTGTGTAGCGTCTTCATTGTGAATGTACTGAAGACATCAGCACAACTAGATCTGCAGTTACAGATTTTTATTCAAATGACACTTTCAGAAGTTTCAGTGCCTCAGTGGCTAGAGAACTGAAACATGCCTTTTTAATAAAACCTGCTAGAATCAATGTTCTATTGTATTATTATGCACTGAACTTTGCCATAGACACACACACACACACACACACACACACACACATATATATATATATATATATATATATGGGAGAGAGAGAGAGAAAGAGAGAGAAAGTTATTGCACGCACACACACATTGTGTACATTTATATGTCTATAATAGAATACACAAATATACACATACATAGTTTAGTACTTATTTTGTACTAGAATCTAGTGTAGATTTTAATGTATCCAGAAGTATATAAAAGATGATGAGCCTAGTGGTTTTTTTTTTTTTTTTTAATTTTAGCTTCCTGGGTGGTTTTACTTTGGAGACAAATGAGTGTTTCCAGTGACCTTCACTACATGGAGAATACTTTGGATGAGGTCAGAAAAATGGTTCCCTCACCATATAGATTGACAACTTTTGCCAAGTCGAAGTTTATGGTGGTACTGGCTTTGTTATACCAGATTACATCACGGGAATGTCTATGCCTGGAAATTTTAATAGAGAGTTTATTTAAAGCAACAATCTCAATGCCACTGCACTCCCACCAAGAGATACTCCTACACATGTACTAGACATGTCTGGTAGGTGTTGACTACAAGCCAAACTCCTTTAAAATATGACTTTCTTTCTTGATTAGGGAATAGAAACATGTTGGCTTATAACTGATGATTATAGACAGAGATATGATCCATCTAAGCCTTGGTTTTTGTGATATCTGACAATTTCCTATGGACATAATTTGAACATTATATTTTGTTTCAATTTGGTAACATGCTCCTTAGAGGTCTTTCTCTTTCTTTCCTCTTAATTACATATTTTATTTATTTACAATTTTAAATGTTATTCCCTTTCCTAGTTTCCCCTCTAAAAATCCTCTATCTCCTCTCTCCCTCCCCCTCCTTCAATCATGGAACATGGTGGTTCTTGTTTAGGAATGCTTTGCTAAATATTAGTTGAGGTTTTCTACCCTCTATTAGATCATTTAATTCCCAAAATAAAAGAAACNTATCCACGCGCTGGTCTTCCTTCTTGATTTTCTTGTGTTTTGCAAATTGTATCTTGGGTATTCTAAGTTTCTGGGCTAATATCCATTTATCAGTGAGCGCATATCCAATGACTTCTTTTGTGATTGGGTTACCTCACTAAGGATTATATCCTCCAGATACATCCATTTGCCCAAGAATTTCATAAATTCATTTTTTAAATAGCAGAATAGTACTCCATTGTGCAAATGTACCACATTTTCTGTATTCATTCCTCTGTTGAGGGACATCTGGGTTCTTTCCAGCTTCTGGCTATTATAAATAAGGCTGCTATGAACATAGTGGAACACGTGTCCTTTTTACCAGTTGGAACATCTTCTGGGTATATGCCCAAGAGAGGTATTGCAGGATCTTTCAGAAGTACTATGTCCAATTTTCTGAGAAAATGCCAGACTGACTTCCAGAGTGGTTGTACAAGCTTGCAATCCCACCAGCAATGGAGGAGTGTTCCTCTTTCTCCACATCCTCGCCAGCATCTGCTGCCACCTGAATTTTTTATCTTAGCCATTCTGACTGGTGTGAGGTGGAATCTCAGGGTTGTTTTGATTTGCATTTCCCTGATGATTAAGGATGATGCACATTTTTTCAGATGTTTCTCAGCCATTAGGAATTCCTCAGTTGAGAATTCTTTGTTTAGCTCTGTACCCCATTTTTTAATGGGGTCATTCGTTTTTCTGGAGTCCAGCTTCTTTAGCTCTTTGTAGATGTTGGATATTAGTCCTCTATCAGATTTAGGATTGGTAAAAATCCTTTCCCAATCTGTTGGTGGCCTTTTTGTCTTGCTGACTGTGTCTTTTGTCTTACAGAAGCTTTGCAATTTTATAAGGTCCCATTTGTCAATTCTTGATCTTACCACACAGGCCATTGCTGTTCTGTTTAGGAATCTTTCCCCTGTGCCCATATCTTTGAGGGTTTTCCCCACTTTCTCCTCTATAAATTTCAGTGTCTCTGGTTTTATGTGGAGGTCTTTGATCCACTGAGACTTAAGCTTTGTACAAGAAGATAAGAATGGATCAATTCGCATTCTTTTACATGCTGACAGCCAGTTGTGCCAGCACCATTTGTTGAAAATGCTGTCCTTTTTCCACTGGATGGTTTTAGCTCCCTTGCCAAAGATCAAGTGACCATAGGTGTGTGGGTTCATTTCTGGGTCTTCAATTCTATTCCATTGATCTATCTGTCAGTCGCTGTACCAGTACCATGCAGTTTTTATCACAATTGCTTTGTACTACAGCTTAATGTCAGGCATGGTGATTCCCCTAGAGGTTCTTTTATTGTTGAGAATAGTTTTTGCTATTCTAGGTTTTTTATTATTCCAGACGAATTTGCAAATTGCCCTTTCAATCTCAGTGAAGAATTGAGATGGAATTTTGATGGGGATTGTGTTGAATCTGTAGATTGCTTTTGGCAGGATAGCCATTTTGACTATATTAATCCTGCCAATCCATGAGCATGGGAGATCTTTCCATCTTCTGAGATCTTCTTCAATTTCTTTCTTCAGAGACTTGAAGTTCTTGTCATAAACATCTTTCACTTCCTTTGTTAGAGTCACACCTAGGTATTTTATATTATTTGTGACTATTGTGAAGGGTGTTGTTTCCCTAATTTCTTTCTCAGCCCTTTTATCCTTTGTGTAGAGAAAGGCCATTGATTTGTTTGAGTTGATTTTATATCCAGCTACTGCACTGAAGCTGTTTATCAGGTTTAGAAGTTCTCTGGTGGAATTTTTGGGGTCCCAAATATATACTATCATATCATCTGCAAACAGTGATATTTTAACTTCTTCCTTTCCAATTTGTATCCCCTTGATCTCCTTTTGTTGTCGAGTTGCTCTGGCTAGTACTTCAAGTACTATATTGAATAGGTAGGGTGAAAGTGGGCAGCCTTGTCTAGTCCCTGATTTTAATGGGATTGCTTCCAGCTTCTCTCCATTCACTTTGATGTTGGCTACTGGATTGCTGTATATTGCTTTTATTATGTTTAGGTATGGGCCTTGAATTCCTGATCTTTCCAAGACTTTTATCATGAAAGGGTGTTAGATTTTGTCAAATGCTTTCTCAGCATCTAATGAGATGATCATGTGGTTTTTTGTCTTTGAGTTTGTTTATATAGTGGCTTACGTTGATGGATTTCCATATATTAAACCACCCCTGCATTCCTGGGATGAAGCCTACTTGGTAATGATGGATGATCGTTTTGATGTGTTCTTGGATGCGGTTTGCGAGGATTTTATTGTGTATATTAGCATCGATATTCATGAGGGAAATTGGTCTGAAGTTTTCTTTCTTTGTTGGATCTTTGTGTGGTTTAGGTATCAGTAATTGTGGCTTCATAGAATAAGTTGGGTTGTCGAGCGCCCCCTACCGATCAGCGGGAATAAGACACAAGACAACCAGGTTTCTTCTCCAGGCGGTTTACTCAGGAACTTTGATGCAGTTACAGATTAGCAGAGAATGATGGAAATGGCCCCAAGCCTCCCTGGGAGCAGCTACTTAAACCCTGTCCTGGCCAATCACCGAGTTGCCCCATGGCTCTTGCTCATACACCAGGTGGCCTCGGGACCAAGATCAAACAACAGCTGACACTGCCTAATGCCAATTAAGAGTTGTTTATGCCAGTATAGCTGAGGCAGTCAGTGCCATCTTCAAGGAGCGGTTGAATGGCTCCCTACAGCTCCCCCTTTTTTATTTTATATGAACGAGTGGCAACCAGCTCTCCAAATCATTATGCTTTAGGTCAGATCATTTCTAGGCTAGGCCATCAAGCCCGTCACTGAGTACTCACGCAGCATTAGCCTACTAAGGCCCAGGGTAAGCTGGTATCCCCTGGTGGCGTGGCCCCTATTTTAGGTGTCAGCCTGCCTGAGCCTTAACCGTTGGGACCTTAGCAATCATAGCGGAGAGGAGAAAGCACACTCACAAGGCAAACATCACTGCTTTATTGCAGCAAGCCAAACTTGGGGGGGACTGGCTAACCTCCATGGCAATAGTGGCATCAGTCAGCATAGTAAGATCTCTTTTTCTATGAACCTGGGTCATTTCGCAGAGACACCACAGGCAATGGACGGAGACCAGGACCAGGCCTAAGGCTAAAGCTCCTATGCCCACCCAGTTCCCAGATGGGGCACTGCTTGTAGACTCTGCTCTGACAACTTCTTGATTATAGGGTTGCAGGCTCAACCGGCTTAACAATCCGCTCGGGGTCACCGGGGCCGTCTTCGTTCTTCACCTTCTTCACCAACCGTTCAGGCACCCACACCGGATCTTGTTGGTCCTGTGGGAAAACACAAACAGCACCTCGTGCCCATGTCAGCATGGGATCAGGTCCTCGCCACAGACCCGTTAAGATATCTTTCCATTTAACTCGTTCTAGATGGGGTGCATGCCCCGCACTATGCCTGTCAGCCACTGATTGGCCATGTACATCCAAATTCAGAAAATTTAACGTAAATAGTGCTAAAGATATTCTTTCTTTGGGGATACGGCCTTGGCCTATTCCCCCTTTTTGTTTTTGTAAGCACTCCTTTAAAGTGTGATGGGCACGCTCCACAATGCCTTGGCCCTGTGGATTATATGGCAGTCGATGACTGCAAATGACATCCATTTGTTTGCAGAAAGATTCAAAAGAGTGTGCTGTATAAGCTGGTCCATTGTCAGTTTTGAGCTGCTGAGGCTTTCCCCAGGCATCCCAAGCTTCTAAGCAATGTCCAATGACATTGCGAACCTTCCCACCTGGCAAAGGGGTTGCATGAATGATTCCTGAGCAAGTATCAATAGAAACATGTACATACCTTAGAGTTCCAAACTCTGAGACGTGAGTTACATCCATCTGCCAGATCTTAAGTGGCAGTAATCCTTTTGGATTTACACCTACATGAGGTGGGTGCAGGTGTATCGCACACTGAGGACAATCCAAGATAATTTGTCTAGCATCAGTTTGGGAGAGCCGAAATTTCTGTTGTAAAGTTTTTGCATTGACATGGAATGACTGATGGAATGTTCTAGCCTGTTCTATATTTGTAGTAAAAAAAGATACATTCCATCTTGGACCACTTATCTACCTTATCATTACTTTCACTTAGTGGTCCAGGCAACCCAGTATGAGCTCTAATGTGCTGAACATAAAATTTTTGAGACCATTTCCAAATTAAATTTTGTACTGCCAATAAGATGGTACCAACCGGGCTGCTAATTCTTACTGGTCCTGCTATTTCCAAGATCCTCACTGCATTTACCACATAACTGGAATCAAATTTTAGGTTAAAGGCAAAGCTACATTTCTTAAACACCTCAAGCACAATCTGTAGTTCTACAGCTTGAGGAGAGCCAGGCTGAAATTGGCATAAAACTGGCTCTCCCGTGCCTATTATATAAGCTCCACACCCTGTTTTGGAGCCATCAGTAAAGATATTAGGAGCTCCACGAATAAGCAAAGCAGAGGTGAGTTTAGGAAATACTACAGGATGTTCTTTAAATAGAGATAGTAATGGATGTTTTGGATAATGATTATCAACATTTCCATCAAAGCTGCACTGTAAAATAGCTCAATCGTCTACAGTGCCAGCCAATACCGTTACTTGCTGTTTTGAATAGGGAGTTACTATTGTAGCAGGTGAGCAACCAAACTGCTGTAGGCACTGCTGAACTCCTAAGAGTGCCAGTGCAGTGACAGCTGAGGGATAGTGTTCAATAGATTTTCCAGAAGAAATTTTAGAGTGAATCCACAATAATGGTCCTTCCTACCATAAAATTCCATTAGGTTGTCCATAAGTGGCTAGGATACACAAAATTATAGGTAATTCTTCTTGCCATCGTTGCAAAAATGCAGATTGCAACCTCTCCTCTACTTTCTGCAATGCTGCTCTCCCCTCCGATGTTAGTTGCCGAGGGAAATCAAGAGGTGAATCACCTACTAGAATATTGTATAAAGGTTTTAATTCATAATTTGGCATCTTCAGGTAACATCAACCCCAATTAATGTCACCTAATAATCTCCTAAATAATCCAATTGTGCTTGTGTGAAAGAGGCATTAAACTCTAGACATTTGACTTAAAGGGATCCGCAGTAACCAACTGATGATAATTCTAATAAGTCTCAAAAAACTATAGATATTAATCATTATTATCCTGACTATCTTAACATCCTGTCCAGGTGAACAGCCACTCTCTTTCTCTTTCAGCTCTGCATCGAGCTGTCCACCTAGGTTGAGGAGGTGCTGCTTTACTTGTGGGATGCCCATATTTGGAATAAGCCACAGGACTCCATCCTGATACCAAAGAAACCATCATATGCATCCCACATGGGCTCTTTTTATAGGAGAACAAAAGGTACCCTTCAAAGACACATTAAACAAAACATTCCTTTTCCATAACTGTGGATGGCAGTTGCAAAGATTTACTGGTCCCCAAAATCCTAGGGAAAACCATAGAATCCACACTAAAGGGTACTGGAAGTGTCCCGCTGAATGTTCAGAAGCGGCAGGGATGGTGGTGGGATGGTTTTAGTTTCTGCCAAGGTCCTTAGTGACATCATCAGTGCTGATCCACTAGCCACACCCCTGAGCACCAGGAGGTGGGGGAGGGATGCAGTGACTGGCTCCTATAGACCATGACTAAAACATTTCATTGGGAATATGGTTTCAGAGGGTTAGAGTCCATGGTGGCAGGGCAAAGGCACAATGGCAGCAATAGCAGAGAGTTCACATCTGGATCTGAAAGCAGAAGACAGAGAGAGCTAACTTAGGTTAGGGTTAGGATAGGTAAGCCAATAATGAGCCCAACTTGAAACCAATCCCATGGGCATGCACAAAACCCTTAAATCAACCTATATACTATCACACTTTACAACATTTTTTCATTAAATAGGATGTTTGCATTGGCACATTGGTTAGAAGACCAGGACCATCCTAGTATAAAACTGGAGGGGATGATCAATTATGTCAGCCTGCAGATTTGATCCCTGAAAGTCCAGTCATAATGGTTAAGGTATTTAGAGGTAACAAATTATGAAGTTGCTCCTACAACAACTTCAATAAGGTACTGTCGGCAAAGCCTTACTTTCAATGTATGAATATCTTTTAAGTGGTGGTACACACCTTTAATCCCAGCACTTGGGAGGTAGAGACAGGTGGATTTTGGAGTTCGAGGCCAGTCCGGTGTACAGAGTGTGTTCCAGGACAGCCAGGGTTACACAGAGAAACCCTGTCTCAAAAAAAAAATTTTTTTTTCAATAGTAAGCAAATCTCAACACATTTAACCATTCACTTGGCTTTAGTGACATATGTCTGATTTAAAAACTTAAAGTAACATTATACATACTATCATTTTTACTGGTTATTTTATTTACATTTCAACTATTATCTCCCTTTCTGGCTTCCTCTCCACAAAGTGCCTATTCCACCCTGCTTCTATGAGGGAGCTCTCCCACACACGTCTGCCTCACTGCCCTATTATTCCTCTATTCTGAGGCAGCAAGATTCCATAGGACCAAGAGCCTCCCCTCACATTGATGCCATTTGTTCCATATGCAGCTGGAGCCATGTGTGCTCTTTGGTTGGTGCTTTAGTCCCTAGGAGTTCTGGGCAGTCTGGTTGGTTGATATTGTTCATCCTCCTCTGGTGCTGCAAACCCCTTCAGCTCCTTCAAACCTCCCTCTAACTCTTCCACTGGGGTCCCTATGCTCAGTCCAATGGTTGACTATGAGGATCTGCACCTATATTGATTGGGCTCTTGTAGAGCCTCTCAGGGGACAGCTATACCAGGATCCTGTCAGCAAGTGCTTCTTGGCATCAGCAATAGTGTATGGGTTTGGTGTCTGCAGATGGAATGGATCCCTATGTGGAACAGTCTCTGGAAGGTCTCTGATCCACTCTTGGACACGTCATTTCCTTTAGACAAGAACAATTCTGTGTTAATATTTTTGAGATGGGTGAGTTGAAATCTTATGATATTAATGCTGTTGTCCAGCTAAGGTGAGTCCTAGAAACCTGACTCTGTTGACATGAAATAAGGAAATAACAGAAATTAAAGAAATGACAAGCACGCATACAGATGATCTGTGATGCATTAGAATGTATGTTACCTACTAGTCAGTCCAGACTCAGTATACTTATTATAAACAAATGAAGGACAAGAGATTTCTATAGTAGAGAGCTCTCAGGCTCTAAATATCAGGAAGCAGGGAGATGGGTTGATAGTACTTGCATTTACACACACTTTACATAGAGGTTAATCATTTATTAGCATGACTTCTTAGAAGAGGGTAAGGTTGACCATACATATTTTCTATACAGAATGAACTCTTTACCGTTCCCATGGATCTGACAGACTGAGGAAGTTATCAGGACCATATCTGTGTGCACAGTACAAATTCATTCAGGATTCTACTCTCGAGAGTATTGCTCTGTTTATTCTGGAAAGTATGACATAAGTAGGCACATATCATCAAGTTTTCATTCTGTCTCTCATTTGTATGAAGGTGTTAATGCTGTGGAGTACCCAGTACAGTGCCATTCTCATGGATGGTGCTCTGATATTTACTAGTAGTAAACGTGAGAATAATGCTGTCAGATGAGCACAGAGCACAGAGAAACCATTTTCCTTAGAAGACTCAGGTACACAAGAAAGCTAGTGTGTCTTGTTCACACTTGAAAGAATTTTCAAAGAGATAATGTTCAACAATCACTTTCTCTTCATCAGTTGTAGCCACTATTTTCCTTCAGAGCTCTAATGGCATCTCTGAACACAGACATAAGGAAAACATGCTGATTATTTGTAAAATAAACAGGGTCTTTTCTGTGTTACAGGTCCACACAAACCTTATTAAAATTCTCCTATCTAGCACAGAATATTTTAAAATGTAAAAGTAGAGTCCTTATTGTAAGAATTTAATCCAGTAGCTCCTTGGAAAAGGGGCAGACAACTCAATGATAACAGGAATCAACTGAGAATCAAGAGGACGTAATGGGAAGAACAGAAAACAGAAAGTATATAAAGAATATGATTGCATGAACTTTCACTTTATGAAGCATGTATTCTACAAGAGTAGGTTCCAAAGCACTCCTACTGAGGTGACACTAAACAAAAAGTGGCTCCCAACATTCTAGCCTTTGTGACATATTAGTAAAATGGATAATCCTTGCCAAAAATCACTACTCAAAATATAACCTAGGTTTCTTCTGCTTTTCTCTTGAGATTTGGGATACCCCCCCCCAATAAACACTGTAATGTTGGCTATTTCTTAAGTATTTGGGGGGGGGGTTCAAGACAGGGTTTCTCTGTATATCCCTGGTTGTCCTGGAACTCACTTTGTAGACTAGGCTAGCCTTGAACTCAGAAACCCACCTGCCTCTGCCTCCCCAGTGCTGGGATTAAAGGCATGCGCCACCACACCTGGCAAGTATTTTTTACTTACATGGTGATTGGGTATTTGGTTCTCCAGTACTGCTTCCTATAATTTCTTTAGTAAAGTTTCTCAATTCATCAGTATAAATTTTTATGTAATCTTGAACCTGGAAATACTAGGAAGAAAGATAGCTTCCATTTTTCTTTCCTCATCTGAGACACACCCAGTCTCCATTACCTACAATACAATTGAGTACCCAGTCCAGGAGGTTCAGAAAGATTGGGTGAGAAACTTCAATAAATAAATCTATGTTTTCTCAAAGTCTGAAGATAGAACAAGCTTGGTACACTTTTAAAAAATCAGGTAGACCAGTCAAGTTTTATTAACACCCTTAACTTTTAAAGAAACCTGTGAATAAAACTGAGGACTCTTGAGTATGAAATAATGACAGGAACTTCATTGTCTTCATCGCTACATGTTCTTCATAGTAAAGTTCATAAACCATCAATGTGGCCAAACAAAAAATCGAGTTAATGATTTACTCTGAGTGGATTTGCTGACCTCTAGATTCAACTCTGGTTTGCATTGCTCCCACCCCAGTGTACAAACCCATTCTTCAATCTCTATCTTATATCACTAACACCTTCCTTTGGCAGAATAGGTGTGTTTTGGGGCAAATATTTGAAATACAGTTAGATGATTGAGTGGTTTTGCATTGAGCATTTATAATGAATTTTAGCTTGGAAGTTCTACTGAAGAAATTCCACCATTCTGTGTCCCAGTGTCAAATGATTCTGGAGCTTGGATCAGGTACTCTTTGAGCACTAAGAGATACAATCAGCAGGAAATAGCTAATCAACAGGCCTTTGGCCAAAACAGTCCACCCTTCCTGCGTCACTACTACCTACCTGCACTCTGGAATACATGAAGACCTATATTCTCTTTCTCTGTCATGTCTCTACCTTCATTAACTCTTTTACTTCTATGACTTCCTGATTGAAATGGCATTTGACTGGTTTAAAAAGAAAGGATAAAAATTACAAAACTGAAATATACCCTCAATATAATATTTGTTCATAAATAAGACATAAGGAACATCCTCCATATTCTAAAACCATATGCTGCCTTCAGGGACACCTGAAGCCTTAGATGCTTCACTGTTGCTTTTAATCCCTTACACACCTAGGCATTTCTGTTGTAAGGGCAAACAGGCTGGTTTTTGGCATTAAGACTGAGGAAACAAACGGACCCCACCCTTATTGTTGAGTGCAGGCTGCTAGGCTGTAGGGAGCTAGGCAATTTGTATATCCACACAAGATTTCTATTTCAAATGTATTCCATTTATTCCCACAAACATTCTTTACAGTGTATAAATATAAACTAGTACAGAAGATCTGTTGTGCAGAAATATTACTTTAGGGTTCCACTGGGAAATTTTCTCCAGTGATGGCACTTTGGAAGCTTGCAGGCTCCACCCATGTTTTATATGAATACTTCATTTGTGGAAGCTCATGAGGATGTCAGTAGTGGAGGTCCAGGAGGTCCTGTTGTGCTAGCCATTGTGCTAATGACTCTGAGGTATATAGATGATAAGTTTATTCCTTGTGATTTCTTAATGAACAGGGCCTATATTTTGGGCAATACTTCAGATGATTACTATGTCACTGTAATTTCAATGAAGGAAAGTATAGAATTTAATATACTTAGGAATATTGTCCAGAAAAATGAGAGGATTCAAACCCCTTCAACAGATTTGGGTTGCTATAACTCACCAGACCTGGAGTGTCCCTTGTCCCAGTGAATTTTTTCCTGTTTAGTAGCATTTTCCCCCTTGATTGTGTCAATATCTTAAGGCTAGATGACTTTCTCACCCTAGAGTCCAGATTCATGGGTCCCTGGAACTCTGAATAATTCAAGTTTTCTATAGACTCTTCTAAGCTAGTGTTCTCTATTTGTGCCAGGGTTTTTTTTCTCAATTATTGCTTCCTCTATTCTATGAAACCTGTACTCACAGCATATATATTTTTTCAAGATGGAGTTGGGCTACATATGTTTGATTATGAATAATGTGTTTATAGGTAGTAAAGGTTTAAAAAAAATAAGATGCCTTTAGAGATTTAAGTATGAAATGAGACAAGAGTGTGAATTCACTCCTATGTGTGTGCCAGATAGGTAGTGTATGAGAATTTTTTTTGGCAATTTTTTATTAGATATTTTCTTCATTTACAGTTCAAATGCTATCCTGAAAGTCCCCTATACCCTCTCCCCACCCTGTTCCCAAACCCACCCACTCCTGCTTCCTGACCCTGACATTCCCCCGTACTAGGGCATATAATCTTCGCAAGACCAAGGGCCTCTCCTCCCATTGATGGCCGACTAGGCCATCTTCTGCTACATATGGAACTAGAGACACAGCTTTGGGGTGTTTTGGTTAGTTCATATTGTTGTTCCTCCTATAGGGTTGCAGAACCCTTTAGCTCCTTGGGTACTTTCTCTAGCTCCTTCATTAGGGACCCTGTGTTCCATCAAATAGATGACTGTGAGCATCTACTTCTGTATTTGCCAGGCACTGGCAGAGCCTCACAACAGAGAGCTATATCAGGGTCCTGTCAGCAAAATCTTTCTGGCATATGCAATAGTGTCTGGGTTTGGTAGTTGTATATGGGATGGATCCCCAGGTGGGGCAGTCTCTGGATCGTCCTTCCTTCCATCTCTGCACCAAATATTTTCTCCGTAACTCCTTCCATCGGTATTTTGTTCCCCATTCTAAGGAGGAACGAAGTATCCACACTTTGTTCTTTCTTCTTCTTGAGATTCATGTTTTGCAAACTGTATCTTGGGTATTCTAAGTTTCTGGGCCAATATCCACTTAACAGTGAGTGCATATCATGTGATTTCTTTTGTGAATGGGTTACCTCATCTTTATTGCATAAGTCTTCCCCCAGTGGGCAAGCAGACAGGAGTTCATGTTACTCCTGAACATTCCCTGTGCTTTCTTTTTCTGACAATGTATTAAATGTGAATGGAGTGTCTTAAAGAATTTAAATGTCTTATCCATAGTCACAGTGCTGTAAGAAACTGATTCTAGACTTGAGGGTGGGGGTAATAGATGTGAAGTGGCAAATCTCTTTGCAATTCCCCATCAATTCCTTGTTCTGAATCATCAGTGGTGAAGCTGGAAGTGAAGGCTGGCGAGGCACCATATAAAGAGTGCAGTAGAGGCATTTTTCTATCTTGTCTTACCAGACTCTCTACAGTGCAACATAGCCCCAAACCTTAGTAGTCCCCAAGAATGTAACACAATTTACTTCATTGTATCTGGCTGTAAAACTCAACATGCAGACATCTCCACATGCTAAAACTAAAACAGAGGCCTAATAAATCAAAGTCCATATTTTGTAGAAAGTTTGTAAATGTACTTTGATTTTTAGCTCCTGCAGTTCTGTTTCTGGCTAAGTATTTTTAATTGAAGTATGTAGACTCAGGACATGGCTTTAGTGCTTAAGCATTCACCTAGAGAAAGGCTTGTGGCTATATTGGGATCCTGAACATTGGGACCCAGTGCATGGCTTGTTAATAATGACATTCTTTGGCTTAAATCCATGTTCAAGTAGTTTTCTCTGCTGACTGCCACACAACAAGACAACATGAGAAAGAATTCAGGAAGGAGACCTTGGGGTCATTTCAGAGTGATATTGGATTATATTATGTGTGAGTTTCCAAAGATTATCTATTTTTGATATGTCACTGTGCAGAGAAAGAAGAAAGGAAGCCAATTTTTTTGTAACACCAGTACAGTTTGATGACTGTTGACCCCCAAAAATCTAAAGAGTATGTGGTATTTAGATTGTACATTCATATTTGATCTGCCTTCTTGGTTTATTGTTTTACAGTCTCCCCTTTCATCTCCTCCTATTTTCTGGTCAATTTATAACACAGCTGTTAGATTTTCTGTTAAATATTTAATTGTTTTATTGCCTTATTGAGGCTTCTGTATTTTGTTTTTGTTTAATAAGAAATGCGGTGCAATTTTGGTGTGGACTAATGGTAGAGGGAACGTGAAAATTGGTTAGAATGAGTTTATTGACATATAACTACTGAGTGAAAATTCTAGGTTTAATATCGAAGGTCACACTGTTTCAAAAGTTGTCAAAATTTTATTTAAATGGTCAATCGAAGTATTTGTTAAAAGGTGACCTACTGAAAAGAGTTGGAGATGATATCATGGGGTTTAATTTTGATGATGTTTAAGACTCAGGGAAATTGAAATGCTACAGTCTGTTTACCTAATTTCCTTAATGGCATGCCATTCATGAATCTTATAACATACAGAATGGTAAAGGGAGCGCCAGGCTATCTGAAGAGCTTCCTTATCATCATTTTTCTTGTGCCTGATTTTAGATTGAAGATGCTACTGTGCATTTGAGTGAATTAAATGCAATATGTTTATTAGGTTTCAAAGTAACAGGAGCCAGATAACAGCAGTGAATCTCAAATGCAAGGTGATTGTAATTACCATAATGGGCATCACAGACAAAGCAAATGTTTATAATTTCATCACCTAAAATGGTTATCATACATCACCTGAAATGGTTATCATAGGCAATGTGAATGTTATAGTGAATGAATACTATGGACCTTTGATACTGGCTAAGCAATCTTGGTTTCCAGGCATGAAATAGATAAGAAAGCTACCGAATTTTTGTTTGGCCTATATAAGTGAAAAATTCTCAAACAAATGAAATAAAAGTATCCATTAGATCATGCCAAAAGGAACCATGGCCCATGGACAAATTTCAATCCTGAGCCAGTTTAGGGCCAGAACTCTTTGAATGAAGTGAAGGAGCCAGGTTTCCCTGAGAAAGGATATTGATGAAATACTTGAATCTTTTTCTTTCTCTATTTCTTCTAGAAAGTGATCTATTTAGTTTTACATGGGCAACAGAACACTGGGGAAACAACCTGATTTTCTGGGGTCTATTAGATATTGGTTCTGAATTGACCCTGATTCCAGGAGACCTCAAGAAACTTTGGGGTCCTCTATTTAATGTAGGGACTCATGGAAGTCAGGGGATTGGAGTTTTGGCTGAAGTCTGACAAACAGTAGGACCACTTACCCATCCTGTGGTTATTTCTTCAGTTCTAGTATGTGTAATTTGTATAGCTATACTTAGACTAATAAAAGGAACATCAGCATATCTAAAAAGCTTTGTTATTACCCCTTTCTTGTGCCTGATTTTAGACTGGAGCCGCTACTGTGTGGAATTCCCACATTGGTTCCAAGATCTGTGGAATGAGGTTTATTATGGTTTGAAAGGCTAAATAACAGCTTTTAAATTTGTCTCTCTCAGAGAAAAAAGTGAGTCAAAAAACAGTGTTAATACCTGGAGGAATTGGAGAAATAAATGTTGCAATTAAGGACATTAAAAATTAAGGGGGCATGGTTCCTATCATATCTACCTTTAAAACTCCATCTGGGTGGTGCAGAAGATGGATCATGAAGAATGACAATTGACTATCAAAAACTTAATCAAGTAGTGTCTCCACTTCCAGCTCCTTTAACATATGTGGTGTCCTTACTTGAGTAGATAAACACAGCTCTTGGTACACAGCACTCAGCTATCAATTGAACAAATATCTTTTTTTCAGTGCTAGTCCATTATGTCCACCAGACATAATTTATTTTCCATTGGTAAGGCCGAAAGTATAACTTTACAGTTTTTACCTCAATGATATACTAACCTGGGTTATAACTTAGTTAGAAGGTAATTTAATCACATGTCTCTTTTACAAACTATTACATTAGAACACTATATTGATGACATTATGCTGATTGGGAATACATGAACAGAAGGCAACAATGACTTTGGACTTGTTAACACAGATGTGCATCAGAGGAATGAGAATAAATACAACTCAAATTCAATGGCCTTTTACCTCAGTTAATTTTTTTTTTTTAAGGTTTGGGTGTCATTTATTGACAGTGGCTTACACTGTGTTTTCTTTCCTTGATTGCATCCTTCAGAGAACTGGCCCACAGTCCTTGGGAAGGAAGGGAGATTAAATTCTGAGTAGTTCAGCAGTATATAGCACACAGAGATATTCATTTTAAGGCTTAGGGAAATTAGAAAGCTACAGTGGATACACTGTGTAAAACCTAATCTTTCCAAATTGGAAAGCCTAGAAAAAAGGCCCTTCTTTAATCCTATAAAATGAACAATGGTAAGAGGGGCTTCAAAGCATATAAAGAATTTTGTCTTCTTTCTTATGCCAGACCTTGGGAGTGGCAATGTTGCTGTTCAACTGAATGAGTGAAATATTATGCATTTAATGAGGTCCTAGAGTATCATGGGCTTTGCAGTAGCACTGAGATTCCAAAGACAAGGTAAACAAAGTTTTAGTTTTCTATTTTTAATTTTCTTGTGAGTTATTTTTCCATTTGATTTTTTTCATACAGTATATTTTGATCATGATTTTCCTCTTCTCCAATTTTTCTCAGACCTTCTTTACTTCCTTACCTATCCAATTTCATGATATATCTCTCTCAAAAATAAAAATAAAACAAAATCAAAGCAACCAAATCAAAACCCAAAGACCAAACCAAACTGACAAAATAAAATACAATAAACAGCCCACATCTCCAAAAAAGAAAAAAAAAAAACTCTCTTGAAAGTTATTTTTTTTTTCCTGTATAATTCTTGATTTTTTTATAAGCACCCATATCTTCAGATTGGGATTTTTTTTCTATGATTTTGTTAAAAATACTACCTGTGCCTTTGATCTAAGATTCTTCTCCTTCCTCTAATACTAATTATTCATAGGTTATGCCCTTTTATAGTGTCTCAGATTTCCTCAATGTTTTGTGTCTGGATTTTAAAATTTTAATACTGTCTTTGACTGAGCTGCTTTTTCTTAAGATAAGAAGTTCTTTTTTTGTTTGTTTGTTTGTTTGTTTTTGTTTTTTGAGACAGTGTTTCTCTGTATAGCCCTGGCTGTCCTGGAACTCACTTTGTAGACCAGGCTACCCTCAAACTCAGAAATTCGCCTGCCTCTGCCTCCCAAGAGCTGGGATTAAAGGTGTGTGCCGTTCTTTAGTGCCTTGTCTGTTAGTGAGGATGAAGTCTGAGGTTTTTATTTGATATACTTAGCTTTTCATTTCAAGTTTTGAAGATACTTTTCAATAAATCTATTTTTTTTGCTTAATTCTACTTAAATGTCTTGAATTGTTTTAATCATTTCATTGAGCTCTGCATGTTTTCATTGTCTTTAAGCTTCATGATGTCTTATTTATTAACATTATCCTAATGCCTGTGCTATTGATGTTCTGTTCAGGAAGTTGTCTCCTGTGCAAATGTATTCAAGGCTATTCCCCACCCTCTCTTCTATCAGATTTAGTTTCTCCAG
This sequence comes from Mus minutoides, assembly GCA_902729485.2. Lineage (NCBI taxonomy): Eukaryota > Metazoa > Chordata > Mammalia > Rodentia > Muridae > Mus > Mus minutoides. The sequence continues at coordinate 36,349 of LR753929.1, read as the reverse complement.
TTTTATATTGAGGTCTTTGTTTCATTCAGAAATGAGATTTGTTTCAGAGTCCTAATTATGAATGTGTTTCCATTCATCTACCTACAACCATCCTGTTTGACCAGCTCCATTTGTAAAATTACTGTCTTTTTCCAGTGATTTTTGATTTCTGGCTGATCAAAAATAAGGTGTCCATGTTGTGTGAATTTATGTTTGGGTTCCCAATTTTATTCCATTGATCAACTTGTCTATTTTTATGCCAATACTCTGGGGTTTTAATTATTATAATTCTATAGTGCAACTTGGAATTAGGAATGGGGAGACTTTCTTTTATTATGCAAGATTATTTTAGCTATACTTTTCCCCATATGAACTTGATAATTGTCATTTCAAAGTTTGTAAAGTTTTTTTTTTTTTAACTTTGGTGAGGATTGCATTGAATCTGTAGAATGCTTTTGGTAGGATGCTAATTTATACTGTTAACCCTACCAATCTATGAGCATTAGAGATGTTTCCATCTTCTTTTATCGACTTCAGTTTCTTTCTCCACACACTTGAAATTTTAATCATACAAGACTTTCATTTGCTTTTTTTACAGATACTACAGTACATTTTATATTGTTTGAGCCTAGTATAAAAAGTGTTTCCATAATTTCTTTTTCAGTCCATTTGCTATTTGCATATAGAACTGGTAATGACTTTTTGTGTGGGTTTGTATCCAGCTACTTTGGTTAAAGTGGAATCCACTGTAGGAATTCTCCAGTGGAATTCTTAGAGTCACTGATGTCTTTACGATTCTCCAGATTTCTCCAATCTTTGTCCCTTTTTATTTCTAATTTTCATTCATTTTTCACTTGTTCAAGATTTACTTGGTACTTTGATTAGTGTGACACTTGGGTTGCATCATCCATATACAGATTTTTACTTTTTGTATATAATTGAAATGTACACTACAGACACATGTATTACACAAAACAATATCCTTTAGAAGAGTTATGCCCCAGATATGCATAATGGATTTACACACTGGAGCCAGGCTATGATTAGCTGGAACCTCATTGGTGTAAACATTTTTGGTGAGGTTGAGCAACACAGTGACACAGCAAGCTCACAGGAACCCCATGAAAGAAGGAAAGAGAATGCCAGATGAATGGTATACATAAAACCTTCACCAAAACTATAGAAGAAAACTTCCCAAAACACTCCAAACAAAGAAATTATATACTGGCTAGATATATAAGCACACACGCCACCAAATTGATAGGACTAGAAGGGAAAATAAATATATTATATAATAGTTAAAATGTTGACTATACAGAAAACAAATCACAAATTTGAACAAACGCATAAGAATAACATGTGAATTCTCAATGGTAGATTTAAAATACACAAGTTTCCAAGTTTCAAGTGTTCAGAGATGCCAACCAAGACTAAGGAAGTCAGCAAAGTAAACTGACAGAGTTGAAATGTGGGTCTCAGAAGCAAGCTCAAGGCAGCCCATCAGCAGCTTAGACATAAGACTAGCCTAGGACCTATCTATGATATGCTAATGCACTAAACCCAAGTTGTTCTTGATGAACTGGTAAATAAGCTCCAATCTTATACTGAAAATTTACTGTCTAATGAAATGGTAAAAATAATAGTTTCTTTGGGAATGGACTGTAGAATCACACTTCTGTGCTCCCAAAACTTGAGTTATTTTGCCTGTGACTTCATACTCATCTACAAGAGGGTATGATACCATGTATTGCCACTGCACTTCTTATTTGTAGCTGGGCCCACAAAGGCTTGTATGTCATCCATAGAAAAAGATCACAAGGATATTTTGAATCTTCCTCAGAGGCCTCACCCAGCTTTCCATAGATGAATGACTTCATAGCAGATGTAGGTCAATCTTGCATGATTGCAAAGTGTCTTTACAGGAAAATATTCTCCAGTGGAACTAGCACCATGTTTGCACAATTCTTCCTGCTTTGGTTTAATGTCCATCTACTTTAGCATGATATTACAAGGAATGTTGATGTGATAAACCATGTATATTCATGGGAGAAGTCTTATGTGGACATCTTTAATGGCTAGAACTCAACAATTAATGTGGTGTTTTGTTGCCTAATCTTTAACTTCAGTGCTAAGGAAGAGCTTATCGGCACTTACAGGTAAAATGCCTCCTTGTGGCTAGGGTTTCTGAGTTGTGGTGTTTCTTCCAAAGCAAGAATAAGCTCCTGAAACTTGGTCAGTGCTTTAGAAGGTGGAGGATATTTTTTGTAACTTCTTCATAAACAAATATTATACAGAGGGCATAACTATGCTGAGTAATTTTTCTCTGGGTGATGTTTAATACTCAGAGTACATTTTATTGATATAGATATGAAAATATGTTTGTATGGAAGGTAGAGATGTGACAGAGAATGAGGATATAAGTCTATATCATGTCATCAAAGGGAAGTTGGGTAGATGTAACTCAGGAGGGGTGGATTGTTTTGGCCCAAGGCTTCTTTCAGTTCCTGTTGATTCTTTCCCCTTGATAATATCTTAATGCTCAGAGAGTAACTGACACAAAGTCCAGAATCATTGGTCACTGGGACACAGAGTGATGGACACAGGTCTTTCCAAGCTAGGGTTCATTGTAATTGCCTCATGCAAGATGGCTATGGTTTCTTCATATATCCTGACCATTTTGTCCCTACAGCTAACTTTTTCTGCCAAAGGAAGAACTTAGTGGCATGTGTCAGAGCTTGAAGTGTGGGTCTATTCATTTAGGAGAGAGCTAAATAAAGCCACTAGAAATTAGCAAGTCAATTGAAACTACCATGTGAAGTCAGTATTCTACCTAGGCAAATGCTGTGTATGAGTACTGTTAAAAAAATAGTGGAGAAGATGAGGAAGGACTTCCTGTCTTTCCTTCCAGCTCAGTATCAGTAGTTCTTAATTTATGATTATCTTTATAAGGTAAGTGTGTTGATATGATTTAGCTGGCCTACCTGATATTACAGAATTATGCCAAGTTGATTGTAGACTAAGGAAATAGAAACAGATATGTGAGAGGCATTCACCGATTCTTAAGACTTCACAGTTCAGGTTTCTCTATGATAATGGACGTGGTAAAGCTGTGTGGTGTCTCAGACACCGAGAGAACTGGGTGAGCCATAGTGCTATCCAACATTTTCAGTTTCTAGATGACTTAAAAGAAAATAAGGGTGCTGGAGAGCTGGCTCAAGAGTTAAGAGCATTGGCTGCTGTTCCAGATGTCCTAAGGTCAGTTCTCAGCAACCACATGGTGGCTCATAGCCATGTATGATAGAATCCAATGTCCTCTTCTGGTGTGTCTGAAGAGAGCAACAGTGTAGTCATGTGTATAGAATAAGTAAATAAATCTTGAAAATAAAATTATAAAAAACTTAAAAGAAAAAAATTAGGATAAAGAATTGAAAGAATACTATCAAAATTTACATGAAGTTATACTGCCAAGGATCTAATTGATGATGATGTGGAATTCTTTTTTTTTTTTTCAACTTGTCCAACCAATGAAATTCATTGAAGTTACATACAGGACTATGGGGAAGGAATAGGTGACCAGAGCACAAGTGACTCAAAGACAGTTGCTATCCTGATACTTGAAACCAGCATAAGAAACAGTTACGAATACTCGACACCCAGGGTAACCTGTGTATCTGTAGGAATATTGACGTGAAGAGCATTCTACTTTAGTGGCTCAGTTTGTCAAATCCTCTTTTTAGAAATATGATTTGTCTGAGTTTCTTCATTTGAATTAAACATACAGAATGCTATTGGTGTCACTCTCTATTTTGAGAGGTGTATTATCCACCATAATCAGATTTCCTCTGCAATGGATCCTTTCAGTCTCCAAGAAAGTGCCACACCTTCTTCTGGCTTTTTTACTTTCTTCAATATGAAATATTTGAGAGTGAACAAATTGAATTTTTTTCCTTCATTCTCACATTTTCAGAGTTTCTTGGGCATAAATGTTCCATAGTTTCTAAGATTTGAACACTACATAAATGTTTTCACAAGTTCTTGACATTCATAATAAACTCAAGTGTTGCAAAGAATTCTGCTTAGGTAAAATACATGCCACATGTTTTCCAGTAGAAAGTATCCCCCCTCCACACACACACACTCCCAGACCACCCACACTCCCTATAACCCTGCTATAAATTTCTAGATATTTTTTTAGACTTAATTTTCAGGTAAAGATCTTTTCTCATGAAGTTTCTCTCCTGTATGTATTCTCTGATATACTGTCTTGAGATGAGCTAACAATAAAGGATTTAAACATTTATATTTGAAATGTTGCTCTCTATTATCCTATATAGGGCTGGATTTGTGGAAACATATTGTGTAAATTTGGTTTTGTCATGGAATATTTTGGTTTATCCATCAATGGTAAATTGAGAGTTTTGTTGGGTATAGGAATCTGCTAGCTTTTAGAGTCTCTGGTGAAAAATCTAGTGTGATTCTGAAAGGTCTCTCTTGTGGGTAGCCACGTCACGCCTGCCGTCGCCATTACAAGATGGCGCCCATATCCGCTTGCCCGTTGGTCGTTAACAGGTTCTGCGCCTGCGCTTGGGAAATTCCCGGTTGCATAACCCATGAGGTAATCTGGCCTGATCCAGCCACGGCCAATGAGTGATTGCCATGTCCTAGGCGGTAGCCAAACCCGATATAAGCACGGGCCCTGTGCTGCTCGGGGTCCTTCCATTCTTCCCCTTGTAAGCTGATGGTCTCACTCTCAAGACGCATTAAAGCTTTGCTGCAGAAGGATCCGTTGTGTGCTGCGTCGTTCCTGTTGGCGGGAGGTAGCGCGTGACACTCTCTTATATGTTACTTGACCTTTTTCCCTTGCTGCTTTTAATATTCTTTCTATGTTTAGTGCATTTGGTGTTTTGATTATTATGTGACAGGAGGAATTTCTTTTCTGGTACAATCTATTTGGAGTTCTGTAGACTCCTTGTATATTCATGAGCATTTCTTTCTTTAGGTTAGCGAAGTTTTCTTCTATAATTTTGTTGAAGATATTTACTGGCCCTTTAAGTTGGGAATCTTCACTCTCTTCTATATCTATTATCCTTAGATTTGGTCTTCTCACTGTGTCCAGAATTTCCTGGATGTTTTGGGTTAGGAGCTTTTTGGGTTTTGCATTTTCTTTGACTGTTGTGTTTTCTATGGTATCTTCTGCACCTGAGATTCTCTCTTCTATCTCTTGTATTCTATTGGTGATGCTTACATCTGTAATTCCTCTTTTCTAGGTTTTCCATTTCCAGGGTTCCAGTGTTTTCTTATGCTCTAAGATCAAGAAATGACAGATGGGACCTCATAAGATTGCAAAACTTTATTGTGTTCATTCTTTCCTATGTGGATTCCTTGATTTAGACCAATGATAGACAAATTTAAACAGCTTATACTGTTTTTATATTTGCAACATTCTCTGGTGTTTCCAATTTCATGTCTGTTTACATGCAGTGGAGGATGTGGATCCAGAAGTGGCTACTTCCTCTAACCAGAATAGGATTTTTTATAATACCTTTCCCCCCAAATCTGAGTTATTTGTGAAAAACAGAGGATAAGAACAAAGGTCAGAGGTGGTAGATAATTTTATGAAAACATCACTTCTCAAAGTACAGATGCACATGTGAGAACACTGTGACAATATGCATATGACTTGGAGAGCTTAACCAGACAAAATCCCAGCACATTGGAAATATTCAGAAAGCCCAGCCACTAACCAAGAATCTGTTCCTGTTACCTGCTTGAAGCAAAAACTAGATTTCTCCAATGGTGTGACACTGCTCATATCACACAGAATATAAGGAAGGCACTCAAGAATTGCTGGCCAACACAGTCCAGGGGCACAGTCTTTTTAGTGCCCCTTTTCTGTCACTTAGGAAGTGAGTAAAGGAACATGAAGTTGTATTTGTAGGGGGAGAGTGTGGATCTGAGAGGAGTGCAGGGAATGAAAAATATACTAAACATATATTGTATAAAATTCAAAAGATTAATTTAAAAATAAATAGGAATTCTGAACAAAGATATGAGCAGAAGGTGAACAGAGCGCACAGGACTATGGGTAATAGAGTAAGCCCCAATGCTTCTTACTAGCACTTCTTGATTTCTCTAAAATAAACATATGTGATCCTAAATATTATACTTCACTCTCTCTGTGACATTAAGCAAGTTTTAAAATTAGTTTTAGATTTTATACATATAGTAGGCTACAGTGTATATTAATATCTTATATTTCTTCCTGACCTGAAGAAGCCAGCATATGCAATAATACTCGAGCAATTAAATATGGAATCTAAAAAGCATACAATAAAATACAACCTAAGAAAATAAGGAAAATGTGGGTGATATTATTTTGAGATAACATGTCTCTTAACACTCCCAATTTTTAAAACCAGTGCATGGAAATTACCTTTCACCAAGACTTTTGTAAGGAAAATCACACAGTGCAAAACAGTAACCAAATATCTACATAGGGGAAAAAAAGAAAGGATGGGCTCTAAAAGAGGGACAGACTAGAAGATTTTTATTTAGAGCTACCTTGAAGAGAAAAACCATCTGAATATCTCTTGTGCTGGTTGCAACACAATGTGGATCGCCCCCCAAGTACACCAGGGTATGTAATGAAAATGTTAAATATAGAACTTCCCTTTGTGTGTACCACAATGAAGAATGATACATAAGTTGGATTTTCTAGATGGCTTTTCAGTGTAACCTCCAAAAGAGAAAAGATAGAGAGTTTCAAGAGATACTCCTCCCCAAGCAAACCATTTATTCCCCCTCTTAGTCATTAATTTCAAATAATATTTTCAATTTTGGGAATTATTGTCTTCTAGATATTTCTTCAAGATTCAGCTGTGTCCTACCAAGACACAGTCAATACAACATCCCAAGGTTTGTGTTCTTACAGGATCACACATTAGCTGTTAACTAAACACAAAATAGAATGTATTAACTAAACCCATGTAAGGGTCAATAACTAAAACCTTCCATTCTAAACTGTGAGAGTATAACTGTGGCTATAAAAGATACACAGCTTTTCCAAGGAACACTACCAGCCAACAAAATGTTAGGTATAATGTGATCCAAGGCCTACAAGATTACTATCTAACTTCCTCTGGCAAGGTTCACAAATTTAGTTCTCCACTGTACACAGAGGTTGTACACACCCACCCCATTAGGACAAACTAAGATTATATATCTAAAAAAGTCTGAATTTCCATAGCCTGGGGGCCTAATCCAATCACCAACACATCCAATCAGAAGACAACCGGGAATGAGAGATGGGACCAATTTGGGATTTAAAGCCTGAGTGAGAGGTTACCAAGACAGATCCTGGAACCTCAGTAATTTCTGAAGAGTTCATTCTGCAGAACACACTGAGGCAACAGCAGTCACCACAGGTAAGGCCCTGCCAATACAGAGTTAGAAGGGAGCCTTAAGAGACTTCATGGAAGATTACATAGAACCCCAAGAAAGAGAATATATTCTAAGGCTCAGCCTGGTGTGTGTGAGTGGGATGTGGGGGTGAGGGATGAAGAAGGCAAAGAGGAAACTAGGCTCTATTTGGGTCCAGGTTTGTGTAAGTTCCTATTAAGTGCATGTGTGGGTCTGTCCAAAAAGTGCTACATCTGGTTCCTTGAACACCAGTAACCATCACTGTCACCTCCTAGGCAATAGATATTTTTCTTTTGCCCATAATCCCTGTGTGCAAGGGATTATGCTGACATGTGCAGATGTAGTAAAAAGTGGCATGTCCTTCCCAGGTGCTATGGAGACTTTGCTGTAGCAACCAGTGCATCTTGAACATGGAAGCTCTTTAAATGCTTTCTCTTGTACTCTTATCTGGCTTTGAATGGTTTGCCCATGAATGCTTTTCTAATTGATGTAGTAAGTGAGGAGTTTGATCTCATGGTCTCAACAGTGGGGCAGAATTGTACCTGGTTCTTCCCTCATTCTTTATAGAAGATATTTCACAAAGTTTCCATTCAAGAAGGGAGAGTTAGAGACAAGTCCACTGCCTGCTGTGTGTTAGAAAGAAATATGATGGCAAATTGCCTGAACCTTGAGCTCATCTTGAATTTAGGAGCTGATAGCACGTAACAGGAATTTTACATGGCAAAAATAGTGAATTAGTGATACGCAAAATTCATGGTTGCTTTTACTTTCTGGCCTCTCTGTGTACAGAGATCTTTCTGAAGTAATATCATGCAGTACCCCTTATATCTCCATTGCTACAATTCTGCACATGTACACTTCTTTTGTTTTTGCATTGGACCTAATAAAACTTAGTGGCTGACTGAATTCAAAACATATCTTCAGCCCTTTTCTACAATCTCTGGAAAGGTATTTGAAAGAATTGTTCAAAGAATTTTAATGACCATAGACACCTTAATTTCTGAGGAATAAGTAAGAAGATACTTTGTAAATGTTTATATATTCATGTCTTAATTTATCTTCCTTCTCCAGATCTTGAGAATGAGTCCTACTTTCTTTTTGGCCATCCTGTGTTTGGGAGTGGGCTCACGTGTCCTAGCACTTGATCCCAATTTGAATGCTGAATGGCATGATTGGAAGAAACAATATGAAAAATCATACACCATGGTTAGTAAAGCAGAAACTAATGGACTCACCGAAGGACCCATGAATGAATTAGCATTGCTTTTGATTTGTCAAGGCCAATGATAGGTGAAACAGTCTACCTCACACACAGAGATTATTTAACTGCAGTCATTGTGAGCAAATGGTGTCCAGATCCCCCTTTCCTCAGTATGCAGAGAATGGTGACCGTGTCCTGAAATCCTTCCTTTAATCTTTATTCACCTGCAGCTGCAAGACTACCTGCAGGAATTAGTTAGAAATAAATATTAAACCTTATCTTCATTTCTAGGAAGAAGAAGGACTGAGGAGAGCAGTATGGGAAGAAAACATGAGAATGATCAAACTGCACAACTGGGAGAATAGCCTGGGGAAGAATGACTTCACCATGAAAATGAATGAATTTGGTGACCTGGTGAGAGTAGGATGGAATTCTTCACAATGTGTTCTTCTTGAGTGTATACATGGAATCTCTTGTTTTATAATTCTTTGTGGATTTTTCCTTAAAGACTGCTGAAGAATTCAGAAAAATGATGAACGATTTTCCAATCTGGAGTCACAGGAAGGGAAAAATCATCAGGAAGCGTGCAGTTGGTGATGTTCTACCCAAATTTGTGGACTGGAGAAAGAAAGGCTATGTGACTCGAGTTCGGAGACAGGTATGACAGTATCAAAAGTCCATGTTCTTAAACTATGTTGAGTAGAAAAAGAGTTGGGGTTTCTGTGTGAACAATGAGTGTGAAGAGATGTGCAGTTCATTTTTTAATGAATGAATTTACATCCCCAATGCTGCCCCTACCCCATTTTCCCCTCACAGAATACCTTTTCTCTCTTCCCCCTTCCCTTAACTTCTGAGAGGGTGGGGCCCCGTAGGTGTTGCTCCACCCATGCAGGGACCCATCAACTCACTGCAAGTTTAGGTGCATTTTCTCCCATTGAAGCCAGACAAAGCAACCCTCTGCTACATATGTGCTGGGGGCCTCTATTCAGTCTCTGTATGCTCTTTGGTTTGTGGTTCAGTCTCTGAGAGCTCCCAGAGTTCCACGTTAGTTGACACAGTTGGTCTTAATGTGGCATTCCTGTCCCCTTCAGGGCCTCTAATCCTTCCCTTAATTCTTCTATAAGGATCCCTGCCCTCTTTCCAGTGTTTGGATGTGGTTATCTTCATCTCTTTCAGTCAGCTATTGGGTAGAGCCTCTCAGAGGACAATTATGCTAGGTTCCTATCTGTAAAATAGCAGAATATCATTAATAGTATCAGGGATTTGTGCTTGCCCAAGGGATGTGTAATTGGCAGATTATTGGTTGGCTGTTCCTTCAAACTCCCTTCCATCTCAGTGGGTCAAAAGTTTTGTGAGTTAGTTGGCATCTTTATCCCTTTACTTTTAGTTCTGCCTAGCTATAGGAGATGGCCTCTTTAGGTTCCATGTCTCCACTGTTAGCTACTTCAGGACACCCACATTGACTCCTGGGAGCCTCCCATCATCCCAGGTCTCTGGGAATTCCTAGACATTACACATACCCTCATTCCCTAGGATTTGCAGATTTCCATTTATTCTCCTGGCTCTATGCCTCTCTCCTGTCTCTCTGCATACCTGCTCCTGCTCCCTATTCCCCTGTCCTCCTCTCCCCCTTTCTCCATAGGTCCCTCCTTCTCTTTGACCCTCATGACTATTTTTCTCCTTATAAATGAGATTCAAGCATCCTCACTTGGGCCTTCCCTCTTGTTTAACTTCTTTGGGTCAGTGGGGTGTATCATAGGTATTCCATACATTATGGCTAATATACCATGATCAGTGAGTATATATCACACACATCCTTTTGGGTATTTAGTTACTCCATTAAGGATGATATTTTCTAGTTCCATCCATTGACCTAAAAAACCTCATGATGTCCATGTTTTTAAGAGCTGAATGGTATTCCTTGTGTAAATGAACCACATTTTCTGTATACACTCTTTGGTTGAGGGACTTCTGGATTATTTCCAGTTTCTGGCTATTACAAATAAGACGGCTATGAAAATAATGGAGTCCGTGTCCTTGTGGCATGGTAGAGTACCTTTTGGGTATATGCCCAGGAGCAGTAGAGCTGGATCTTCATGTAGAGCTATTTCCAGTTTTCTGAGTAACTGTCAAATTGATTTCGAGAGTGGTTGTACAAGTTTGCAATCCCACCAGCAATGTAGAAGTATTCTCCTTGGTCCATATCCTCACCAGCATGGGCTGTCACTTGAGGTTTTGATCTTAGCCATTCTGAGCTATAATGTATAATTTCAAGCTTGTTTTGATTTGCATTTCCATGACAAATAAGTATGCTAAACATTTCTTTATGTGCTACTTGGTCATTCAAGATTACTCTGCTGAAAATTCTCTGTTTAGCTCTGTATCTCACATTTAAACTGCGTTATTTGGTTTAGTGGAGCCTACATTCTTGAGTTCTTTATATATTTTAGATACTAGTCCTTTGTCAGATGTAGCATTAGTGAAGAGCTCTTTAAAATCTGTTGGCATATATTTTGTCCTATTGACAATGCCCTTTGTCTTACAGAAACTTTTCTGTTTAATGAGGTCCTGTTTATCAAATGTTGATATTAAAGCCTGATCTATTGGGTTTCTGTTCAGCAAGTTGTCTCCTGTACCAATGTATTCAAGGCCATTTTCCACTTTCTCTCCTATTAAATATAGTGGATGTCTTTTTATGTTGAGGTCCTTCATCCACTTGGACTTAAATTTTGTGCAGGGTGATAAATATGCATCTATTTTAACTCTTTCAGCTAGACCAGCACTATTGGTTGAAGATGCTCTCCCTCTTCCATTGATGGTTTTGGATTCTTTGTCAAAATTCAAGTGTCCATAGGTGTTTGGGTTTATTCATGCATTTTTAATTCTTATTTCATGAGTTAACCTGTTTGTTTATATATCAATACAATGCAGTTTTTATCACTATTGCTCTGTAGTACAGCTTGAGGTCAGAAATGGTGATTCCTCCAGAAGTTCTTTTATTGTTCAGGATTGTTTTGGTTATCCTGGAATTTTTGTTTTTCACATGAAGTTGAGAATTGTTCTTTCAAGGTCTGGAAATAATTATGTTAGAATTTTGATATGAATTGCATTGAATTTATAGATTGCTTTTGGTAAGATGACAAATTTCACTATGTTAATTCTACTGATCCACAAGCATGGGAGATCTTTCCATTTTCTGATACATTTTTTAAAAATAATATTTTCTTCATTGTATGATTTTTATAATTTTAAAATGTGTATTGATCTTAGTAATCACCACACACACTTTCTAATAAACAACCTCTGCCCACTTCTCTCTATAGAACTGATGTTCCATTTTACTATCATTAATAACACATAAAACAAATAGGTCCACACAAAACAAACAGAGGCAAGAACAACAAGCTGAAAGTTATGACCTTAGGAGAGTTATCATCTCTTCCTAAGTATCTATCAACTGATAGTATATAATTTTCGTAAGTTGTATGTTGCCTTTGTTGTAAGTGTAGTTAGTATTTGTTTGTGGATGACCATATTTTATTTTCTGCTTAGAAATTCTGTAATTCTTGTTGGGCTTTTGCTGTGACTGGTGCCATAGAAGGACAGATGTTCAACAAAACTGGCAAACTCACCCCTCTGAGCGTGCAGAACCTAGTGGACTGTACTAAAACTCAAGGAAATGATGGCTGCCAATGGGGTGATCCATACATTGCCTATGAATATGTTTTGAACAATGGAGGTCTGGAGGCTGAGGCAACCTATCCATATGAAGGACAAGTAAGTTGACATCCTATGTTGTCCTTGCAACTCATCTTGGAGTATTGGACAATTGTAGGGACATTTATCAACCTTCAGAGTTCAGATTAGTTAGCAGAATCTCTCTGTGCACTATCAATGCTGTCATTAAAGTATCATCTTTTGCAAATCTTTCAGGTGTGATGATTTCCATGCAGCTCTCTTTGGTTCTGTAAATAGGAATAATCTGCAAACTATTGTACATATAATACAAACTTTTCCATCATTAAAAATTTTTATGGGCCTGGAGAGATTGTTTGGATATTAAGAATATTGGCTCCTCTTCCAGAGGACCCAGCTTCAACTCTCAGCACTCACATGGCAGCTCACAGATATCTGTAATTCCATTTCCAGGGCATCCAATACATATGCACAGATATATGTGCAGCCAAAGTACAAACTAGTGCTCATAAAAATACAAATAAATAAATTATTTAAAGAAAGTCTTAAATAAAAGTCCTTGTGGATAGGAAGACCAATTTTTCATAATTAAAGACATGAGAATTAATTTTCTATTCCAGATATCCTAGTACACTTTCACTTTCTGAGATGACTAATAACAACCAAGAATGTATTATGTTCTGCTGCATTGCAAATTGCAGAGTGCTGTAGTTGTGACTTCTGCTTTGCTGCAGGTTGGCAGAAGTAATTGACTCCTTTACCACTTTTTCTTTTAAAGGAAGGACCATGCAGATACAATCCAAAGAATTCTAAGGCTGAAATCACAAGATTTGTGTCCCTACCAGAAAGCGAAGATATTCTAATGGAAGCTGTAGCAACTATTGGGCCCATCTCTGCTGCAGTTGATGCTTCCTTTAACAGATTCGGTTTCTATGATGGAGGTTAGCATATGTGATGAAATTTTAAAAAATTTCTATTATCCCCATACCACTACATACTCATGGGCTCACTTTTCTGTGTAAAATGTGATGTGAATTTTGGGTTTCTGGATTTTCCTCCTGTCCATTCAATAATCCTGAGGGATGTTTTTCATCTCAACACCCAATTTCAAGTTAATATGTCATAATTCATAAAATTTATTGGATAGATAAGTTTTCAACTCTCCTCCATTTGCTGGCTGCTTTAAATAATTATAGATAATGATCATCTGAAATCTATTAAATTTTAAGAGAGTATCTTGAATTAAGTAACTTATATCCTGTGAGTTTAAGATGTTATGAGATTATAGTAGCCAAAATACAAGGTTCTAAGAACTCATCTCATGTCCACATAGACAAGTGTTTATCAACAAATCTGATTTGGGTTTCTTCAGTTTTTTGTGAGGCTCTATACATGTTAGTAATCCTGGTAACAATTTATTCAAATATTAACTTTAATGGTAGTTACATCATTTCAGGAACTTTTGAAAATGGTTACCTATAGTTTCTGCCAGTGGTCACTGTCATGTGTCATGGATGCCTCACAAAAGCTTCCATTTTATCTTTCAGGTATTTATCATCAGCCAAATTGCAGCAGTAACAATGTGAATCATGCAGTTCTGGTGGTTGGCTATGGATTTGAGGGAAATGAAACAGATGGAAATAAGTACTGGCTAATCAAGAACAGGTATGATCTGCTAAAAATCTGTATCTAAAATTACAAGGGATAGAGAGATAGGTCAGTGGTTGAGAATATTGGCTGCCCTTCTAGAAGACTCATGACAGAATTGCCTGTTGCAGTCAGTAATTAGATACATAGACTAGAAAACACTTTCCCACTTATGTTGAAAAAAATGTGATCTTGTTTTCCTGTGTAAATGTGGAGTGGCATGTACATATATGAATACTTACATATCTTTATGTCTGTGAACACGTGTGTGTGTGTGTGTGTGTGTGTGTGTGTGTTTGTGCATGCACATGCACGAATGAATATTTGTAGTGGTCTGATGCTTTATTTTCTCAAGCATTATCCAACGTCTATATTGAGGCAATGTCTCCTTCTGATGTAGAAGGTCACTGTCAAATTTGTCTAGCCTGTTTATGCTAGGTATGCCCTGTGCCAATGTCTCGATAATTTGTGTTATAGGGAAACTGTAATGTCACTCTTGCTTTTATATGGATCAGGAATTTGACCTCTAGTCCTTAACCATTGACCTTCCTTATAGCTTGAAAAATCTTCTCAAAGTATATTATCATAGCATTTACATTCCTCCACTGATTTCTGGATGTCAGGATCAAGTCTGTCCTATTTCTGAATCACCTCTGGGTAGAAAATAATACTTTTGTAATGCTGTAGCATTTAGAATCTTCTTTGATATCCTCCTTAGTACTCAGAAGTAGACCCTCTTCCTTTTCTGATACTTCTGTGAAGTTGTCATTTTGTCAAGTGTTGTTATAAATTCTTTGTGCTGTTATACTTCTACTAAATGAAAATCATAATTCCTTTCAGCTGGGGTAGAAGATGGGGCATTCGAGGCTACATGAAGATTGTCAAAGACCAGAACAACCACTGTGGCATTGCTTCATATGCACATTATCCCATTGTATGAGCAGTCTGATGCACACAGGGAAGAATGTGAGACAGCATTTCCACAGTAATGTCATCCAATTTAATGACCAGCCTTCCCTTGCTGTGTTAAAGAGTTGAATCCTAGAAGGGCTCTGTTGCTATTTGAATTCTTGGAGCTTTCAATGTTTTGACATTATGAGTTAGAACTGTTGCTCTCACTAATGAGTAATCATGATTTCTGTGATAACTCTAGTCTCACCATTAATGTTTGTGCAAATAAAATACTTTAAAAATAAAATTCTAATACAATTCATAGTTTATTTTTCTCTAGTGAATTTTTATGGTCAAACATAAAATTTACCATAATTTCAGGAATGAATATGTTGCTGGTGTTTAGAAGAAAGTGTGGATTACTCCTTAGTAATGCATGGTATTCTACCATTGGTTGTCATTTTTTTCAGGGTTCCATTTATCCACCAGCAACCCTGTTCTAAAAGACTACATGAAAATTTCTGGATTTGCCATTTTTAACTGACATAAATTCACCCAGTTTCAATTCTTAGCTATGCTATGCAGTGAGATGGCATCATGTGTTCCTCCCTGCATAGTGCATTCTCTATGATATCAAGCTGACAATAAGCCTAGCTACCCTCCTACAGGAGGCTCTGATAAATTCAACATGGCAGAAACCATAGGATAAAAGTCTTTAAATAGCCTTTATAAGAATGATAGATTATGTTATGGAAAGGAAGAAATTAATAAAAATACAGAAGAGTGAAAGAAATTAGTCCAATATTTAGAGTAGAGATAGAATCAGTAAGAGCATAAACTGAGGAAAATCTGGAAATGAAAATAAGAATTCAAACACAAATCTCAGAAGTGAGACTCAACAATGGAATATAAGACATGGAAGAATGAATCTTAAGGCATTGAAGGCAAGGTATAAACAATTTTGAATAAAAAAAATACCTCATTCAAACAAATAGAGGAAAGCTGGGACACCACAAAAAGACCAAATCTATAAATTTTAGGAAAATTGAAAATGAAGAAACTTATGCAAAACACACAAAATTTCAAAGAATATTTCCATAACTTATTAAAACCAGGATTCTATCAATGTACAGGAAGCATACAGAAAACCAAGAAGATTTGTTGGGAACTAAAAAGGGGGCCCTGGGGAAGAGTGGGAAGGGGAAGACCCACACACCTCCAGAGGTTTACATATTCTCTGCTCTGTCAGGCATGTGAGGGCTGCTATCTACATTCCACTCATCCCTGGGTGGGCATTCAAGTCTCTGATCCACTCTTCAGGGGGTGGCCAAGGGGCAGCCCTACCTGGGAACCCTGGAGCTACTTTGCTAAAGTCACCATGGTTATAGGAGAGAAGCATGAGGGAAGAGGTTCCCAACACTTGTGAGAGTGAGCATAATGGATCTTAATGAGCAGAGACTTTCTATGGTTTTAGAGATTTATTTAGAAAGGCAGGAGAAGGAGAGAAGGGGAAGAGAGAGAGAGAGAGAGAGAGAGAGAGAGAGAGAGAGAGAGAGGAAGAGAGAGAGGGAGAGAGGAGAGGATAGAGGAGAAGATAAAGAGAAAGGAAAGAGGAGAGAGTAGTGAGAGAAGTGAAAGGTAAGAGAACAAAGGAGTGAGAGAGCATCAGAGAGCAAGCAGGGGCTGAACAGCCATTTTTATGGTCTCCACTGTTTCTAGGTAACTGGCAAGTTTAGCCTGAAGGTCAGAAGCTAGGACCATTGCCTGCATGACTTCTAGTCATGCTTTTCTTGTGGGGGATGTGGGGGGTAGTAACTTAGGCAGGAGCCAGAGTTCCAGGAGCATGAGGGAACACCTACCATGTAACGAAGGTGAATTATCACCACTGGGGTCAGACCTCAGCTCAACGGGAGACCAGCCTGTCTGTGCATAGCCCAATGCCCCACAAAGATTGAACCACAAAAAGATATTTCACTCAATGCCTAATAATCAAAATATTTAGCATAGGGAACAAGAAAAGAATATTAAAGCCTGCAAGGGAAATTGATAAAGCAATGTACCTTTAGAATAACCTCAGACTTCTCAACAGAACCTCTAAAGGTAGAAATAAGATATTCTATAAACTCTATAAGACCACAGATGCGGCGGGACTCCCCAGGCTGTCTTGGGACCACAGGACTCCCCAGGCTGTCTTGGGACCACAGGTGAGCAGCTGAACGCAGCATCTGTTCCTGTCCAATCCCGTGCGACCTGAGTCACCAGCCAGGACAGAGATAAAGGCCCAGACCATTTCAGACTCTCCCTTCTGGCCTGCACCAACACCAGGTCTCCTTGGTTAGAGATGGCAGGAGGTAAGCGTAAGAACAGAAGCAACAGAATCCAAGGGTACTTGGCATCACCAGATCCAAACTCACCCACCCCATCAAGTCCTAGA